>LQNS02278143.1:24882018-24898615 GCA_001587735.2 Parhyale hawaiensis | reverse complement strand
CAATGAAAACGATCCTTGTCATATGTCAATATAATAGCGATCAATGAAAACGATCCTTCTCATATGTCAATATAATACACGATCAATGAAAACGATCCTTGTCATATGTCAATATAATAGCGATCAATGAAAACGATTTTTCTCATATCTAATCTAATACTAAGAATGACCGTCGTGTGTTTATAAATGTATATATTTATATGTTCGGTGTCACGCTCTTAACGAAATAGATAGGCGGAAATTAGCCCAGGTTGGAGGCTCTGGTGCTCCTCTCAAGCTCCATTGAAAGTGATAGGCAGAAAATAGGCCGGGGTGCAGAAGATGGCAAACGTATCTTAAGCAGGGACAGTTGAAATTCATGGCGTTTGAAGTCTTGTGACACGTGGCAGTGATAATAAGTGACATGAATTCATAGTTCAATCACGAAAATGGCAACTTTTTTTCTCTGTCCACACGTAGAAGTGTGCTCCATTCACATGAATGACGCTGGCCGTTCAGCTATGATATAATTTTTTTACATTTTCACTTATATTTCGCGTCGGTTTGTCTCCCATAATCTTATAGACTGATTTTGATAGGAATAGCCTAATTTCAAAATAGTTATAGCCTGATAAACAGATAGAAAAGAACTCAGCTCAGAGCAATCAGTTGGACTACCAAATCAAAGATGGTGTTCGTGTTCTTATAACATTTTCAGGCTTACTAGTGTTCTTCTCTTAAACGGGACTACTGTACAGAGATTCTGATCATTAAAGTGACAATTAAAATGATTTTTTTTTCCGACGTGTCCATGATTGCGAACGCTGCAGAGGATAAATTTAGCATTTATAAGTTCTGTTTACTGAATTTGAATGACGCAGAGCGTTCAAAGAAAGGGGGGGCATGCTTCATTCTTCTGTCTACAGTAAGCGCTTGCAGCAGCTGCTCCTCTCAAATCAACGCGCCGCGTAATATGTACAATTATTAACTGGCTGATTGTTGCCCCCAGAGTAAATTCCAGCTAAAAATGAATTTATTTTCCTCTCTATTAAAAATAGACTGAAACCCATTGGATATAAAGAATTGCTTAAAAAAATCAAACTCTAAATGCAGGCTAATAAACTAGAACAAACATTCCAAGCACTGTGTAAAAGAGTCGTAACACTACTATATTTTAATCGCTTGTCATAGTAACTAAAAAAAAACTGGTGCCTAATCCTGAAAACGTTGGTCTACGGTAAACAGATGTCCTGAAAACATTGTCAACGCGATGAACAGCTACATCTAAACAGGCTAGTTTATTGTTCTGCTCTATTTCGCTGGTGAACTTTAAATTACTATGTTTCGAATTGTCGAATGTCCAAAGGATTACTAGAATTTGCCTCTCATCAATGGGGATTTCACCAGAGGCGACAATAAGATAATAGCCTCTAATCGCCAGAAAAATTTATTTCAAAATGTTTGAAATCTTCCGTAGCGATTTGCTTGGGGTATTGTTGAAGATAGTTACAGTTACTTAGTAAAAATTCAGTGCCATATGTAATTAAGTACTTTTTAAGTAGGTTGTTAATTTAGGTAAGTTTAACGTTATCTTCTGAGTCAGCATAGTTGAGATGCACTTTGCTACGCACCTGGCAACTTTGAATAGTTTTGCAGTTACTACTCAATTACATATTTCTTCGTTTCTGCTTAATTGCATTCTTGCTGTCTCCTACTCCATTGCTCGTATATTGTCTTGTGTATCGTCCAATTATTTTATGACTCCCCTTATTTCCTTTTCCTTCCAGTGTTTTCACAGTGGAACATGCTATTCAAACGAAAAAAACATGTTCCATTGAGGGAACACTGAAAGGAAGAGCTTAATAGCAACTTCTCAGCAACTGCTGCCGCTAACGCAATTAAGTAGAAAAAACTTTGTCATCACTTGAACAAAAGAAACTCTGAAATGACGTCACAAGCCGCTATCGTCAGCCAGAGGAGTCCCCCCTCGCGTGGTGGTAAGCCTGCTGAAGTCTGAACTACCCTTGCCTGCGGCTTTACCCAAACGTTGTTTTAGTCTTGCGAGAGCGCGGCGTTCTCTAGCGGCTGCGGGTGCCAGTAATACGTCACGTGACGGCTGTCGCTGTGAGCAGGTCTGATGCGGTCTCGCGTGCGAGGCTCTGAGGCCGCCACCGCGCCTGTTCTCACCTTCCTGGACAGCCACTGCGAGTGTAACGTCCACTGGCTGGAGCCCATGCTCACCAGGGTGCTCGAGGTGCGTATCCCAGTTTGCTTGTGGCTACCTCTCTATGTTGCCCCGCCCTGTCAGATCTTAGGGCGCCGGCACACCAAAAGCAGCACAGTGAGAAGCTGGCAAGCAGAGCAGACAGGCAGGCTGGCAGTTTTTGAGAAGCACGGAATGCATTGGAGAGCGCACACCGAACAGCGGCCTGCTCAACTGCTGCTGTTCGGTGTGCGCGCTCCATTGCATTCCGTTCTTCTCAAACACTGCCTGCCAACGTTATCTTATTTTCGTTTGAAGCTCCATGTGAAGTTCCATGTGTTACACCAAACAAATGCGCCATACTTTTATATCAATACTTGCTATAACGATTTTTACTTTCAGTAGTGCCATGACATGTCTTGTGTTGGAGTTAATTACAGTTTGTCATCTTCATCATGTACAATCTTATTCCATCCGCCCTGCAAATTCTCCCACAGTTCATCAACATCTTTGGGTTCACTGGACTGTGGTCGTTCACCCAATATCTTCCTAACATTCTGTACCGGGTTCAGATCAGGGCTCTGATGAGGCCGAGTCTGTACGGCCGCATAAACAAATGCGTCAACAGACTTTGCCGCGAGCCAAAAAGCGTATCATGCATGAAGAGCGCAGGTTGGTTATTTGAAATCTTCAATGAATACAAAACAAGGGTCTTTGTTCACAGCATATACACTGTAGCAGTAAGTAACCAGGCAAGATGTCAAGTCCTAAGAGCCGAAATCATGCCGAAACCAAGACGCTCCTGCCTGCCTCCGAACTTAACGCTGCTCTGCGTATACTGCGCAGACTATCTGTCTCCTGTACCACGACGAATGAACTTCTTTCCTCACATGAACTAAACAAGTTGAAGTTCGATTCACCACTGAAATCAATGCAGTCGCACGCCTCATGACAGTCTCCGTGACGCAGCAACTTGCAAACTTCGCCGGAGCTTCTCTGGCCTCAGCAGCTATGAACTGCGGCGTGGAGGCCAGCAGTCCATGAAGCAAATTCGTACAATTCAATCTCCAGCTACTGCCTGCCTTGAAGCTTGCACTCTTACCTTACCACCAGCTGCTCCTGCAGGACTTGCTGCTGGGGCAAACTTAACATCTTGCACATGTTCTACCGTCCATCTACCTTTTCTTTTGTTGTTTTTTGGGCTGCCAGTTGAATTTGTGGATTTGTATGAACCAGTTTTCTGATAAGCTACAACAGTACAGTATTGTCAGCCATATTATGAGATGTATTCAATATCTCTGAAACTAATTCAATTTGGTACTTATCCTTTTTGCACAGCTTCACCATCAGTTCTCGAACTTCTAATGACATAACTGATATCTTTGGCATGACACGATACAGGCGCGGGCAGGTAGCTGATTTAACTCTACGCTATTTCCTTAAAGTACAGAAATTTAAAGCATGAAAAGAAACTGACTTTTTTCAATCATTATTATCTGCCATTTTCCTCAGCTGGCGATAGATCATAGTTCATTTTTATATAGCCTAAATAGGCAAAAGTGACCTTTTCATGTGAAAAATTTTAACGCACAATGATAGGTATATATGTATATAAACAAATCTGAAGTTCTGATTGTACTCAACAAATAAGTTATGGCAGCTATATTATGATTCATACAATGTCATGAGACCGTTCTGATCATTCTGCGCGCCCAAATTCTCAAATTACCTAACATAATGAAACGAACTTCGGTGTACCTCAAAACAGTCTACGGTCAACACTAATAACATTTAAGTATTGGTTGCTGGCATTGGTATTAATCCTCATTACGTTGCTAGTTTAGCCTATGGCCGGGACACACTCTAGCCAAAAGAATGGATTTCCTCTGCTAAAGTTTTGTTCAACTCTCGTGGCCACATCTTTGAGTTTGCCAAGATCAGGTGTAAAATGTTAACCGCCAGTTCGGCTGGCTGCGCAATTAAGTGCCGTTAGTTAAGTTCCTCACATATCTTTATATTTGGAGGGCATGATACTCAAATTTTTTTGCAACTCTGTGCTATTTATATGAACTAGCGGGACCCGTGGAAATTCCGCGGTCGGTTAGTTAATGTCCTCACTTTTTATAGTGAACCAATCCTAACCTAGGCTATTACAGCTCACTTTAGTTCGACCTAATGCAGCTTCTCAACCAAACCTACCGATAAATAGCACCTGTTCCTTAATCCTAATGAACTACTACGTCAAACTTTAAGTGCGCTGCACACGAGAGTCAAAACATCGCAAACGTTGCTCCCTATCTTTCCCCTTGCGCTGCTGGGTATGCAGCTTCGACTCATCTAATATTATTATCTTCAAAAAACTGCTTAAGCTTCTAGTCGCAACAGCTATTAAATATTAAACTACAGCAAGATTTATTGAGTTTTAATTCACAACTGTACATGAATTTTGCAATCGATGTATCTTAATAGATCAAACAGTTCACATGCGCACAGAAACATCTGTTCCAAGAACGTGAAGCGCTTCAGTCTTCCAACTCGTCCATCCCTAATAGGGTGGGAACACTATCGTAGTAATTGCTCTGCCACTTAACTTTTCGCTTTGGCCGTCATGCTGCCGTGACTACAACCAATAGCGCTTGAAAGTCACGCTAAAACTATGCGTCATTGCAACTTTAAACTAACTCAAAAGTAGTAGGTACATATTCCCAAAGCTTGGCCATTGCTGCTTGTTATGACGTACAAACTGCCACAAACAACTCAAACCTTAGATATTCCTTTTCGTGACATAGCAATGTCCAACAGATACAGATTAGCATTTCAATGCAACTTTTACGTAGGCGTGCCCTCGCCTTAAGTCACCCTGTACATGCACAACGTATCTAGAAGACTTTATCACTACTGGAAATCGCAGATATTTTACCAGCAAAATTTTCGCTCTTGTATATCATGATAGAGATATACCGACAGCATATGCAAATATAGCAATCTCGCTTTTAGGAGGTACCTTTCTCAATGCTTTTCTTCTACATATATTTACACGCCTTCGCTATCCTTTGTTTCAGCGTCATCGGAAGGGTAGAGAGAAACGTTCTCGTGTGCAGCAGACGTGAGGTTACACGCACTTCGTCAGGATTAAGTGACGGGTGTATAGTATAGGATAGGTTAGGTTGGGTTGGCAGAGTTGCATCAGGTCAAACTATAATGATATTTAATAGCTTACCTTAGGATCGCTACGTTTACAAAGTGAGAAAAATAACTAACCCTGGAATTTCCACGGGTCCCCCTAGTTGCCAATATGGCACAGCTTTCACTTGAGTTCAGTAGTCTGTAAGTATGATAATCATAATATATAATAACGTATTTAATATCATTATAATAGTATTGGCGATATAATAATGTTGACAGGATCCTTCGCGTGTGGTGTGCCCCATCATCGACGTGATCAGCATGGACACATTCCAGTACATTGGCGCCTCGGCAGACCTGAGGGGAGGTTTTGACTGGAACCTCGTCTTCAAATGGGAATATCTGTCCCACCAGCACAAGCAGCAGCGCCAGAGCGACCCTACGCAAGTCATTAGGTGAATTAATCTTCCGATTTATGCTTTTTGGCTCGTGTTACTGTTGGACAATGGTGGGCACTTGCGGCTTGGCTGTGTCACCCAAACGGCAATGGTGGAAATGTCGCCTGTACGCTATTGTGCAGCCTTGGGCAATATTTTTTTTTACCTTAGTGGCTGGGCTGCAGGCCGCAACGCACGCAATACCCAGGTCTGATGGAGACATAGTTTTATCTCTGTACTTTGCGTTACTGCAGCAATTATATAAATGTATATATATACAAAGCAACTTTTTGTCCGATGCAACACTTGCAAGGCAATCCAAATATGAAAATCTAGGGATTGTTACAAAAAGAACGCAACTTGCACTTGGCAACTTACGTTGCCTTGAAGTTAGCTTTTGAGTAGATTAATTCTGCACCAGCCGCATGCTGATCAGAAATTTTTAAAAAGTTATAACTATTAACAATGCATTCGATATTTTTCACTGAAATATAACTACTTTATTACTTAAAAATTAGGTGAGGAGACTGCTAATCTCGATAACACGACGATAACGCCAGTGTATTGGTTTTAGGACTCCAATGATCGCCGGAGGTCTCTTCATGATCAACAAAGATTACTTCGAGAAGCTGGGCAAGTACGACATGGCCATGGACATCTGGGGCGGTGAGAACCTTGGTGAGTAGCGTGCTGTGGCTTATTGGTCTTTTGTGGCTTATTGATCTTTTGTGGCTACTGGCCTGCTGTGGCTTACTGATCTGTTATAGCTTCCTACATCGAAGCTGTAACAGATGTGCTCTCATTTCACGACATACAAATTCAGCAGATGATCAACGAAGCAGAAGCGAAGCGATGGTTTTTCACGGGGCAGTGGACACAATTATTTTTTCGATCTTGCTTTCGTCCTTTTAACGGAGCTGTATCCGCTTCAATACAAAACCTTCGACGTACTGAAGGAGTTTTTTTTTCATAAGGTACTTGGGGTACTCGGTGGGGAATTTAATCAAACTTAGTAATGATTTGCTGCTTGCTAATAAAAGCTCTTTTTTTCATATGATCCAAGGGAGGGAACGATTGTGCTGCTTAGATGAGCTGAAATTCAGAGCACTTATGTTTTATGACAATTTGAATGGGCCGTTGTAGCGTATCCTACAGAAGTATATATATGAGTACTAAAAGTATTTTAAATGAAGACCAGCTTTCGAAAATTCTTCGCTATCATATTTTACAGCGCGGATAGTCTTGTAACAATAATAATGCAGCTCTGACTTCGGCTGGAATAAATTCCAACCATATAGCTGTGCTTTTTCCGTTTCTTGAAAAATTTCGCATTATACACTGAAGTGAAAACATGAACTTCATTTTACACGCATCAATCTTCTGAATTTAGTTGTATTTTCACGCCATATTATATTCAATTTGCTGGTGTTTTGTGACATTCATAATAGTGCCAAATGCGTTGCTGGGATACGGCTTGGGAACACAAAATAGACAGTTTTGGACTGCTCCACTCTAAATGATTTTTGAAGCGATAGTGGATAGTGCGTGTTTCAAGAAATACAATTACATCTCGAAAACAGGAGGTTAGGCTGAAAAATGTATCTTACTGAAGAAATTTCTCCGAGTCTGTTGTACTTTGTTCTACGGCTGTATACGTCAAGTAAAGCAGAGAAATTATGTGCTATCTTTCAATATCCGCGGACTCCGAAATAGTGTGAAAAACTGGATACGCCGACAAAGGAATGGAAATGTGTAAGAATATGGATGGATAAATTATCTGCATGTAAAAAATACAGAGCTTGAAAATGGCGTGCAAATATACAGAAGAACAATGCAAGCAGTACCTCCGGATCGCTATGTCTCTATCAAGGTACAATATAAGTTCGAATATTTGCAAACTTTTGCGAGATGCACAGGCGAAATCAGAGTGCTAAGAAGGGTTAGACAAAGTGGTTATGGTAGACCACTGCGATATGAAAGACAGAGTTCGTCAGTTTTAGATAACGGTCGCTAGCTTAGCGAGGAGGGGGAGGGGGCGAGGGTTGAGTTAGAAGCGCTGATTTAGGTCAATATAAAACGAAAACATTTATTAAGCGTAAATTTCATTGGCTGCCGCTAGTTGTAGCATACTACACCAAAAAAATATCTTCTGTTTTGACAGTAATAATGGCATGGGTTTGATTTCCATATTTCGCTGCTGACAATTCTTACCTGAGAGCTCAGTTTCAAATTGTAACGGACTTTGCTTGGCACCGCACCTGCTGGTGACGGCGATCTGCCTTTTGACACAAATTGGGGTCTGGGATAATTCGTCTAACTCAGTTCGTCTAATCATATTCGTCTTACTCAGTTCGTCTAATAATATTCATATAACTCAACTCGTCTTATCAAATTCATCTAACGCAATTCGTCTTATCAAATTCATCTAACTCAGTTCGTCTTATCAAATTCGTCTAACTCAGTTCGTCTAATCAAATTCATCTAACTCAGTTCGTCTAATCAAATTCATCTAACTCAGTTCGTCTTATCAAATTCATCTAACTCAGTTAGTCTAATCAAATTCATCTAACTCAGTTCGTCTAATCAAATTCATCTAACTCAGTTAGTCTAATCAAATTCATCTAACTCAGTTCGTCTAATCAAATTCATCTAACTCAGTTAGTCTTATCAAATTCATCTAACTTAGTTCGTCTAATCAAATTCATCTAACTCAGTTAGTCTAATCAAATTCATCTAACTCAATTCGTCTAATCAAATTCATCTAACTCAATTCGTCTTAAACAAGTTGATCTAATGGAAATTTCGTCTAAGGAAGAATTCGAGTTCGTGTAAGGAAGAATACATCTAATCTGCATTAGAGGTTGAATAAAAGAAAACATTTTTTATACCTACTACGGTACTATTAACCAAAAGTAGCTACATAAAATTTGGAAGTACATATTTAATAATACGAGGCTAACACATTTAGGTCAACAAAGAGTCGACTAAAAAACTGTGGAAAAGTTTGTGTTTATAAATGTATATATGAACTAACCTAAACTAACTATGAACTAACCTATACTATTCTAACCAAACCTAAATTAACCTTAACTAATTGAACCTAAATAACCGAACCTAAACTAACCTAGGTGCCTTTAATTGCGTAAATACCCAACTTTTTGGATTGAAGCAATTTCGGTCCGATGTTTCGAACCCGACTTAACCCGATTTCAGGAGGTGTAACCGTAGTGTGATTTTTAGGGGCGAGGCAACTATCCTAACCTAAACTAACCTAACCTTAACTAACATAAACTAACCTAACCGAAACTAACCTAACCGAAACTAACCTAACCCAGACTAACCAAACCTAAATAAACCTAAGGTAACCTCATTTAAACTAATGACCTAAACTGACCCAGCCTAAACTAACCTAACCTAGGTATATTACAGTTTTTCATATAGCTGTACAGTTTTAAACACTAGATTAGATTAGATAGGAGGCAGTAGACGGACCAACAGGCCCATTCCCACAGAGACACCGGAACTTACGCCCCAGCCTTCTTCCAGCTATTGCCATTATGTTAACTTGAAGTAGATGACAGAGTAAAGAAGAAGAAGAAGGAAAATGGTAGATCTCAGCCCCGAATTGATCATAAATGCATGCAAATGCATTTCATATCCGCTGATCTGGGCAGCTCAAGAGTTTGTAACTCCTGGTGGAGGACGTGTTCTTAGTTGCGGAGCATGTCTTTCCCACTGTTTGTCAAGTCGATTTTTAAACGCGCTGACCGTCTCCGTACCAACAACGTCAGAAGGGTGTCTATTCCAATTGTTCACTTTGAAATACGGAAAGAACTGCTGGCTTAAGGTTGTTCTTTGGGCTTTATGCTTGAGTTTTTTGCCGTTGTTTCGCAGGTGATCATTATAGTCTCTTTCAAAAAGTCCCGCTGTTGGTTCATCGTTGAAGCCAGTCAAATACTTGAAAGTATTTATTAGTTGCCCCTGCATCGTCTTCGCTCGAGAGAGATCATGCCAAGTTCTTGTTATCGACATTCGTATGGCTTGTTTTGCAGCTGAAGTGTCAATTTTGTAGCTGTGCGTTGAATTTTTTTTTTTTTCATGGTATCGATATCTTTGCAAAAATGCGGCAACCAAAATTGAACAGCAAATTCCAAGTGTGGGCGTACTGCCGCCTTGTAAAAGGGAATGATGATGTCCTTGGATTTGTGTTCCAGATTCCTGGTGACGAATCCCAGTACTGTGCTACCCAGTTTCACACTCTTATTAACTTACTGATTATGTTGTATTTTGTTTGTAATAGTTATTCCCGAGTCACGTTGTTGGGTGACAGCTGCAAATTTGTCCCGTTCATTTTCAATTGGATTGAGGGGTTCTCCGGCCCTACGTGCACTACTGAGCATTTGTCGACACTAAAGTTCATCTGGCACGTTGTGCTCTATTCCATGACATGGTCCAGGTTTTGCTGGAGCTCAGCTCTTTTCCTGGCAGGATGGCATAGTTTAGTATAGTCCATAAATTATCTGATTTTACTACGGATATTATGATCGAGATCATTATTGTAAATTATGAACAGAAATGAGCCAAGCACGCTACCTTGTGGTTGAACCCCAGATTTTTTACTCGACTCTTCGGTGACCAGGGTGTGAAGCCTTGTATTACTTTTGTTAATAGTAGTAGGTATAAAAAGAAAATGTTAAAATGTATAAAAAATTTTTCTTTTATTCAGCCTCTAATGCACATTAGATGACTTGTTCCTTAGACGAACTTGACATTTGACGAATTGCGATTAGATGAATTGTTCCTTAGACAAATTTTCTATTAGGTCAACTTGCTTTAGACGAATTGAGTTGGATGAATTTGTTTAAACTAACTGAGTTAGACGAATTTGCCGGCACTCCACAAATTGATCTGAATCGGTTTCCTTTGACGATCGTATCTAATCTCAACTATAGTCTTGATGTTCGTCAGGATTTTATGAAATAATAGCTTTTACTATTTTTTTCTATTCAGCTTGCTTCTCTATTCCTCGTTGATGATAAGAGAAATTTAAAAAATATGTACTTGCCTAACTGGACCTAGCTTAATCATGAATATCAATATTTGAACAATCGTAGCCCTGGCAGTATCCATCTCTAAAATACAAGAAAAAACGTAGTGAAAGATACGGCCTAATTAAAATTCTTCTTTGATCGTCTAATGCGGTAAAGACACAATGTTGATATGCGGTGTGGAGAGATGTTTCTGTCTCTTAAAAACAGCAGGTCTTAGTGTAACTTTCTCTATTCATGAAATGTTACTTTTTATGTCTCACAGGTTTTGTGCCAATCAATTCTAACGTAGTCACCGAGCCGAAGATGATGTACTAAATCTAACATAATACAGTCACAGAATGATCATCATGCCCAATCTAATCCCGTGTAATCCCCGAGGAGAAGACAATGCACTAAATCTAATCCGATTGAACCCTCAAGCAGCAGAGAATATGCTAAAATTAATCCAATATTATCCCCGAGTAGATATCAATGTAGTGAATCTAATCTACAATATAATAAAGACCATTGTGTATACATTTGTTTGTTTATTTATCTGTTTGTCCGTTTTCTGTCTAAACAGATAGGCGGAAATTAGCGCAGCACTGAAGATATCTGAAGCTTCCATTGGCACTACCATGCATCTTGATTCGTAGTTTCTTCCCCCAAATGAATTCGTTGCTTCAGCTATTCCCTTAAATTTCTTTCAATGGTCAATGAAACAGCGTTTGTTAAGTAAAAACCATTGGACCGGTATAGGCTAGCCTACCGTATCCACAATACCGAATCTGAGCTATTACTTTGAGCGTTGCTAATCGGGCTGCAATAAGCCATGTATTTTCTTCATTTCAGAGAAAAAAGTTTCGATACTGAGCGGCTGTGAAGCCGTCAACGCTCTTCTCATGGTGCTTAGGTTAGCAGTTGTTATAACGAATGTATGATCAACGAAGAAGGTCATCACAAATTCTTCGATGTCATTTTATGACATCGCGAGCCCTCAAGTCTAAAATACTATTCTGTTTGTGGTTCCACACATAGTTCCGTCCATTCATCGGCACATTACATTTTTAGTATTAAACGAGGGCACATTCAACTGGCGAGAAGCTCTGATTCTCGCTAGAAGGAATGTCAACCAGAGCTGTGCGTTTTTTCTCTTGTTGAATAGTATTTAAATAAAAAAAAGAGACTAAGCTCAGAACATTATTCAAATTCAAAATATCAAGTCGACTATTCGAATAAAACTTGACGTTTCGGGAATGTCTCCCATCTTCAAAAGTAAAAATTTCTAATATAATCTATCAAATTAAAACAATTTTCCTTATTTCCAAAATGTAGGGAGCTGAGATGTTGATCGGGTAAGGTCTAAAATGCAACTGAATGGAGCGAGCTTGGAGGGTCCCGCTGTCGGCGTTTGTACTGTCGGAGGACGATGGGTCAGGCATGAACCGTGTGTAGAGGCACAGCCGAGGTCATGATGTTGAGACTAGGTTTTGCTCTATGGATGTAGAGTGATTCCAGTGTGGTGAGTTCGAGTGGGGTAGCAAAGTCTATGATTGAGAAATCTGTCGTGCTGATAGGATGATTATTTTGTTCAGTATGGAGACGGGGAGAAGAATGAGCAGGTTTTGCGAGGGGCAAACCTGTTCTACTGGACACGCCTAAATGTTGTTCAATTAGAGCTTTGAAATGTTGTCCAGTGCTACCTATGTACGAAGCATTGCAGCTTCCGCATTGGTATTGGTATACCCCATTTAGCTTCGAAATTGAAAATTTGAGCTTCATTCGACACATATCACATCTGCCGATTTTCATTGATTCTCAAGCCGTATTATATTCACTTTTCTTGTATGTCATGACATTCTTAATAGGGCCAAATGCAGAGCTAGGATAAGGCATGGGAGCACAATGTGTTCAATTTTGGATTTCTCGACTCTGAAGTAATTTTTTATCTAAAAGTACGATAGCTAAGCAACCACAGTATGACGTTTTGAAAACAGGTTATTGAAGAAATTAACTGAGTCAATTCTATTTTGTTCTACAGCTATCGGAGTGGTTCTTAACCTTTTTTCTCCAATTCCCCACTTTTTAGTGAGCTAACTCTCCATTCCCCACCATATCATCGATATTTTGCCAATTCGATTTTAACCCTTGCATATACTTTTTTGTGCTATTTTAAGGCCTAATGTGATTAAGCGCTTTGTGTGCCCATTCAATTCGTGTCCGCGTCTTAAGGAAATGGGTGAAAAATAGGTAACGTTGCAGATTTTGTAATTAAGTTGAGTTTGTATAGAAATCAATGACCACAGTGCAGGCAGAAGATGCATAAAGTAGGATCCTTATCCCCTTATCTGAATGCACTTCTTGCTTGAAGCACTTCTTGAAATTGAAACAAAGATATGTGCAGCGTCTGGAGTCTGATTTTATTATTTTTCTCTTGGGTCACATCGTATAAATTCAGAAGATGATCAACAAAGCATTCACAAAGTGATATTTCACCGTGCAGTAGACACAATTATTCCGTCTAGCTTGCTGTCTTTGTATGGCGGAGCAGTTTTTGCTTGCTTCATAGGCCAGAGTTTCAGCACTCAAATGAAGCCGATAGATGAGTTTTATGTACAGTATTATGGCTGCGGTACGCACACACTGCATACCACTTGACTGGAGTTTCATTCAAGTTCATTATTATTATTATTAACTTATGCGCTATACACATAGTAATTTTAATTTTCATCTGTTTCATTCTTCAAATGCTTCCCTTAAGTAAATTTCTAAACTAAAGTTACTACTGTCGCCATTTTGTGACCCAATAGTACCACAAGTTACTCCTGGTAGTAGCGTTTTTATTGCACATCTTACTGTTGCAATCGGTCTTCATTTCTTGACAAATAGAAAATTGTCGATACATTAATCTGTATTACTGAGTTCATTGCATAAAGTCTGATGGCCCATGGATGAAAACAGCCTGCAAAACGCCAAGAAAACATTGCATAACCTAAGCTAGTACTTAATATAGTCATAGTAGCTGACAGAAAAAACTGAATTGATCATCCGTTCACTACAATCATACTGCCTCGACCACTATACCCAGTACGCCTACATGACAAAAGACACTAATAAGTGACTCTTTGGCGAAGACACAGCCTATCCTTGTCACCGAGAAAACATAGACGGCGGATGGCACAGCCACACGCAGCCGCAATCACCAAAAGAGTGTTGCCAACAGCGCCAGACACGATATGGATAGCGGGACTCCGTCAAAGAAATCACAGAAAATACAAGTAGGCAGGATTCTACGCAGCTACACTTGAACGTGCAAGTAGACGAAAAGGGAAACCACTATGTCACATCAATATACAAGAAACCAACCAACACAGGAAACTACCTTAATGCGACCAGTGAGTGCCCTGAGCGATACAAAACAGGAACGGTTACCGCCCTCAACCATCGAGCGTTCAAGATCTGTTCTACCTGGGATTTATTTCACACTGCTGTAACGCAAATCTAGCAAACACTGGTCAACTACGGGTACAGCAATTCATTCGTAAACAGCGCCATCAGAAACTACCTGCAAAAGAGAGGAACTTAATCAACTGAAGAACTAAATTTCATCAATATCTTTTACAGAAACCAAATATCGCCTGCCTACAAAACCGACGAACGGGTCATAAGGGACATCATCAGCAACAACATTACCTGCAGAAGCCCAACAGATTAGCTAAAACTCATCATTTACTACAAGAACCGAAAGACCGCTCAGCTGGTCATGAAAAACAGCCCTCCACCACCACCACCACCACCACCACCAGAACTGCAACAAACCTATGTCGTGTATGAATACACTTGTAATGTTGGAGACTGTGAGCCCCACGCTGCTTCATACATCAGCATGACAACAACAACGCTATCTAGGAGACTTACGATGCATCTGAGGGGAGTGGGACCGGCTAGCCACGCAAGAAACAACCATAATCAACAGATCTGCAGGGAAAACTTAGTCAACCGTAGAAAAATACTGCGTAAAAACAACGACAAAATCCTCCTGCAAATAGAAGAGGCCATACTCATCAAGCTCAAGCAGCCTTCTATCAACACCCAAGCGACCGGCATCGCCAGAATCTTACAGCTACTCGAAGACCAACACCCGCAACAACAAGCGTAATCAACAACCAGCGTAATTGCCAAGCCGATCAGCGCGCTGATTGGCTAAACTGGTCCCACCGCTAACAAGCCTGAAGGGACCTAGCACCGCTCTTCGTGTTCCAGAGCCATAGAGGGATCTTCTATTTTCCCTTAGAATCAGTACTGCTCGAGCCACAATTCTGTCAGCATGGAAGATCTTCCATCGCCGTCACCGCCGTGACCACCACCGGCACCGCCACCACTTCCTGATGATTACAGCTGTAATCGAAACGTCGAAGACACTATCGGTGGTCTACTGCACAATTCCAGCAATAACGAATGCATTAAATGTTTCTGTCAACTTGAAAAACTCAATAAATGTTTAATCAACAACAATCTCTCAGTCGCCTTTAACAAAACTTGCATATATGTATATATACATATATATATATATATATATGTATGTTATATATATACATACATATATGTTATATATATATATATATAACAAGAACTCACTCTTGGGGGTTCCATTTATGGGGGATTTCTCCGGGGAGAGAGGTTGATGCCTGACGTAGTAAGCCTGGCAAGGTACTTCGATTGTTCAGCAGGAGTTAACTATCCGTGAACAAAAGAGAAGGTACGTAATGTACAGTACGGTACCCTGACAGTGTAGAAAGAACGCCGGAGAGGTCCAGCCTATTACACAAGTAAACATTTCACTCTGCCCGTGAGCGAGTTACGTCCTGAGGGTGATTAGACTGGGCCCATCAATCCCCTCAACATGATGGGTGACCACCAACAGGGTTATTAACATTCTACACAAGCGTAGGAAGTACCAGTGTCGGAGCACAGGAGAGGGTCTGAACGGTATCGATGTCACCGAGGAACTAGCAAGTGGGAGCGCGTGGCGCGTGCTCCTCTTATATGCTCCGCTGTCTTCGTTTGCGGAGAAATATTCGGAGAGCTTTTCGGGGACCTCCGAATCCAGGTATAATAACAATTTTTTTATACCAGTTCCTGCAGTTATGAACACTGCTCTGACCTATCACCGAGGGTATCCTAAAAGAACGTTTCTCGGTCATCGTATCAGCTACATAAATGGAAATGCATAAGATTATGAAGAGCTAAATTAACTTTAAACTATAGGAGATAGAGCTTAGGAACGGCGTGCAAATACATAGAAGAGCATTGCAAGAAGTACCTTCGTATCTCTACGCCTTAATGAAAATACAAAGGCGAATTCCTTTTTTTTCCTGACATAACGTATGCGAGATTCACCGGGAAAATAAAAGTACATTCAAGATAAGTTGGACGAGGTTGACGGACTGCGTTACATTAGCGGAGGTCGTCAAAGTTAAGTGGAGGGTTCGGTTAAGTGAGGAGCACTGCCTCAGGTCAAACAAAAGTAAGTGAATACATTATTATTATTATTATTATTATTAAATCACCCCAGACTTGCGACGTAGGAACGGAGAAACTCCATGAGGTTAACAAACCCCCACGCAACCAGCCCAGCGGGTGGAGAAAACAAAAGAATGAAAAAAAAGAAGATCCGAGATCACAGAATAACTCTGTGTGCAGATCGTTTAAAGCTGCCAATACCAGCACCAGCAAAGACAGAGCCATCGAGACCATTCCAAACATCCACACACGATGGAAAAAACGAACGGGAATACTGGCCCGTACGGCATCGTAACGGT
>LQNS02278143.1:24860399-24873849 GCA_001587735.2 Parhyale hawaiensis | reverse complement strand
TCACACATCGAGTCTCGGTGTTGAAGAACAAGTGTGGTGTCTCCATGCTAAAATATGAAAGTTTCACGAGTCTGTCTGAAAGGCCTTGCAAAGCCGTGAAAGTTTCACGGGTCCAGCTAGTAAACAATTATCAAGAGAAAATTGTAGTGAAGGCTGGTGAAACTTCACAGCACTAGAGGCAAAATCTTTTCCGATATGGTCCCCAGATTTATCTTTTTTGAAGAGAAGCCTCGTTTACACTTCATATTCAATTTCAGTGCTCTTCACAAAATGTATTTAATGATATCGCCGTATTTTTTCGACTTAATCAGTCAATCTACCGCTCCTGACTGGCCAGCTACTTGAGCTGCACCCATACCGAAAACTCGGTAAAATGGTTGTCGTCAAGTACAGACTTTGAGTATTAACAAATCCTATAGTTTCTCTCGTGTCAAAAACATCGCACTGCTTATAGTTTGTTTAGGATTAAGAACGCAACCTAATAGCCGGAGGTGAAATATTTGACTCATCGGTGTGACGCCATTTGTCTACATGCGGTCACGGATAAGTTTTTAGTCCCATTGAATGCTTCCAGTTTTTAGTGCCTGAGCCAATCGGACAAAAATTGCTTATTCGAGAAAAGTTGGGAAATTACACTAGAATTCAACCCATTAAACAAAGTTTGGTGGGCGAGGCCTGCGGTTTCCTCTAAATGGCAGTTGTAGAAAAAGACTCAGGTCTAGTTAGCTGAGGTTAAGTTAGGTCAGGTTAGGTGAAGTTAGGTTAGGTTAAGATAGAAAAAGCCAGGTAATGTTATGTCAGAATAGGTTGGGTTTAGTTAGATATGGTTTGATTAGGCTGCGTTCAATTAGAAAGAGCTCGACTATTGTTTTAGTAGGTTAGAGGTTGTTTTCGTTAGGGTAGGGTAGGTAAACGCAGTACGGTATAATTTAACTTACTTTAATATAACTGCCGTCAAAATAACTAAGTAGGGATAATAAATGTACATTAGGGGTTAGACATGGGCTTTTTCCTACCGGGGCTTTTTCTGATACAAGAAAATAATATTTGCTCGCTAGGTCAAGTTTTATTCACGCCACAGAGATAAAAATATTAAATTATATTATATAGATAGTAAAAGTACTGAATGATTGCTTGTTGAGTAGCAAATTTCTTACCTGAAATATATAGTCTGAAAGGAAATTAAGCAGTGGATTACCGTCCTATTTAAAATTTTAATCGGATTGTCAAAATTTCTAAAACCAAAATTGCAATTCAATTTATTCTAGGAATGAGTATCAGAAATCACCTAGAATTTTGTTTCAAAACTTTTCCAACTTCCTAAATTTAAAAAAAACACACACTTATCATCTACTTTAAAACTATGCCAGAATAAAACATTGTTCATCCGTAAATTGCTCACAATTCAAAAAGTTGCAAAGTTTTGTTCTGGTATAGTTTTAAAGAAGCTCACAAGTGTAAGTCTTTTTAAATTCAGGAAGTTGAAGAAAGCCTTACACCGAACTGTTTATTTTATCGGAATACACTCAAAAAACCCTGAATTTTGCAAACGTGCTCCAAGCTCTAGAACACACTGTCTCCTTGCTGTATGATCACGTTTTGGCGTGCATTGGACCTACTGCACGCAAAGCGTGTTGACCTGGCACGCGTTCGATTTTTTTTATATATTTCCCGCTTGCACGCCAAAGCGTGATTCGTTTTTCGCCCCTTCGCGTGCAAACGTCGGAAAAATGTGTAGTTGTGTTGAAGTCAGTGAGAACTCGTGATTTTTCAAGGTAAATTTCAAGTGATACATTGTTTGCTTACACACTTCAGACATCCCCATAAGTAGGTATAGACGTCATCGGCAACAAACTGCATCTTTTTTCAAACTGCCTGGTACGCACGTGCATCCAGAGACGCGCGAGCACTCACTGCCTATAGCACGCGTCTGAATTGAGGGTCTGGAGCACCCATACCTGTGTAAGTAGTGCACGCGATTGTGTGCTGTTTGGGACAAGCTTTTCGCAAGCATTCACGTGCGCTTCCAGCACGCCTGGCTTCTCTCAGTGTTATAACGTCCAAAGTAATAATTCCGATATTGAAAGTGCTCGTCTCCCGCCGTAGGCTGCGTCCGAGTGCGGCCCCCAACCTCGAGCGGCTCGAGAAACAGTTTACGGTTAACGCCTGAAGCTCGACTCAAAAGGTGAACCGAACGCTCAGGTTTTAGACCACATAAAACTAATTGGGTGTCTCAAACGAAGTGGGTAAGTGGAAGACTTGTGACTTGCCTCCCGCTGCCGCAGGAGTGGACGGTGACCATGGACGGGCTGATCAAGCACCGGGAGCTGTGTCTCACCCTGCCGGTCCCCCTGCCTGGCACTGCCCTCACCATCGAGCCGTGCCAGAACATTCCTCTGCAGGTACGGGGGGGGGGGGGAGCTGCTACCTGCTGTTGGTCCCCGTGCCAGAGGACTTGGGACTGTAAGCTAACTACTCGTAATTTGCTAGCAGCACATTGCAACAAGTATCTTCACTATTTGCTAGCAGCACATTGCAACAAGTATCTTCAGTATTTGCTACCAGCACATTGCAACAAGTATCTTCAGTATTTGCTACCAGCACATTGCAACACGTATCTTCAGTATTTGCTAGCAGCACATTGCAACAAGTATCTTCAGTATTTGCTACCAGCACATTGCAACAAGTATCTTCAGTATTTGCTAGCAGCACATTGCAACACGTATCTTCAGTATTTGCTAGCAGCACATTGCAACACGTATCTTCAGTATTTGCTAGCAGCACATTGCAACACGTATCTTCAGTATTTGCTAGCAGCACATTGCAACAAGTATCTTCTGGATTAGGAACCTGCGCATACATCGCCACTGATTGTTCTAAATAGCCACCAGAAGTTTAATAACTGTTTGTGTATGTAAGAAAAACATCTACAATGCAATATCTCGCAGCAACAATCACTTCCGCCAAAGAGGTTGTGCTTCCGTCCAGTTTGTCTCTCTGTCTGTTATACTGCTTGCCTGTCACCAAAATAACTCAATGAGTTATTCTCGGATTGTAATGAAATTTACAGGAATTGTTAGGTATGTTAGGAGGAACAGATGGTTAACTTTTGGTGAAGACCAGTCCATCTGTTTGTGTAGCTCATTTTAATTAATGCCATAATTCAAAAAGTAATGGACTTGGATCATAATGTTAATGTGTTTGACAAATATTTGTCAGAACGTTTGTTAGCAGCATAACTCAATAGCTAGTATATGAACTTATCTTCAAGAAGTTACTGAAATTGTGAATACTGTCAAAAGGCACAAATGATCAGGTTTTGGAGTTGATACAAAGAAAATCAGAGTTTCAGAACCAATTTGAATTTTTCGTTACCATTGCCTTGCTTGGCGGAGGTATGCGCTCTCAGAGTGCTCTAGTTTGGTATATATAGCCAGTACAATGCTTGAACTTTGTTACTCTCGCGAGCAGCGGTGACGCTCGTGAGCACGCGAAGGATGTCAAATTGAGCAGAGTTCCATTGCATTTTATGTGTTGCAATTTGACATTAAAACTGAACGATATTTTTTTGCCGAAAAGAGTAGTTGTCTTCATGTTAATGTTAGGCTCCAACTCTCAAATATCATGAATATCCAAAAATCATGAACTTTTAATCTTCGCTCCATATCTGAAGTGAGGACTTCTCTCACCAAACAAATAGACTTAAGGTGTGAATCTTATCCGCAACTGGAATCCTGAGCGGAGAATTCGCCCTACTGGATTGAGTTTAAGCCGGCAGATGCCAACCAGCTACGCTTGAGACACCAAAAACTCAGCTCTGCTCCACAGATTGATTTTCAGTGTGAATGACCGAACCTTGATCGAATGTAGCGACTTTAATTCAGCGCCCACGACTACAGTTCCGGACAAGCCAAAGCTAAACACGCAGTATTTTCTACTCTAAAGTGAGCCAATTGAGTACGCCCTTTTACTGTAGCTTTGTCCTGGAGAAGGGAGCAGGGGGGAGCAGGAGGGGCAATTGCCCCCTACCCTGTCAGTCGGGGCAATTGCCCCCTGCCCTGTCAGTCGGGGCAATTGCCCCCTGCCCTGTCAGTCTGGGCAAGAGGGGGCAGTATGCGCATTTGTTCTGGAGGAAAAAAGGCATTTAATCTGTGTGTCGAAAGATGGAAAAGTCTTAAAGTTGATTATATATTTATACGTTACTTTTTATGAATACTTACATAAATTTTGAAAGTAAATACTCACTACTGTATTGGTAAACCATCAAACGAGGTAGATAGCAATGAATTTCAAGCTCTTATCCCAAAAGTGCCCCTCTGACATAATCTTGCCCTGCTGAGCTTCCGTTCTGGCGCCCCTCGTTCTGTCCCCATTATAACATACAAAGACTTGACTAATTTAGATTATATTCATGCCCAACTTCTCCATTTTTTGTTTATCATCCATTTCATTTAGCAAATTTCTAAATATTTATTGAAGGTACCTTCTTGTGATGATTGCGAGCCCAGTCTCTGTTCCGTTTTGTCATTATTGCGTACATGTTCCTTGAATATTTATTTATTTCTCTACTTCATTCTTTCAACTGCTATGTTAAAAATGACCCCTGCGAATAGCATTACCAATCTTTAATTGGCTATTTTCCACAAGTGAAGGTAGGTTTTGCACTTCACATAGTGACTTGTTTAGCTTTGGTTTATGCATTTATACAGAAACACTGTGGCTTAACCCTTTCCTGCCTCAACAGAAGTGGGACCGCACCGCGAACGACCGCATCATCAGGTCGTCGGTGCACGACCTGTGTGTCGACAGCAAGTTTGAGAAGAAGAAGGGCGTGACTGTAGAGACGTGCGACCCGTCGGTGCTCACCCAGCGCTGGCTCTTCAGGAAAGCATAATTCCTTCACTCAGGGCCACTGCCAGCGCTCGTAGTGTATTCACTTGGTCACGTGTTACGATCTCCTCTCTGCCTCGGAGCATGACGAGGTGTGACGTCACTGCCAGTTGCGCTTTGCAAATTAGCTAAGACTGAATCGCGATTGACCGTGATATCAAACTTGGCTGACGTCCGAGGCGGTCTCGTCACTGATGCACTACACCAATTGCATACACTCTGGTCAGCATCTGCTGGCGTCTATAGATGTACAATTTAGCCGTGATGTTGTATGTACTTAGTAGGTAGATAGCGCAGCTCGTGCTTCTTTTCCATAATTGAGCCAATAGCGTAAGCTTTATGTTCTCTCCTCTGATGCCTCTGCCATATGTAGCATGTGCACATTTCTTAAGCAACGGCCTCGGAATGAGAGCGAATGTGCCGGAACATTCCCAGATTAACTGAGAACGCTGTAAATTGGGATCAAAAACATTTAAATTTTAGATATGTATTATTTCCATTACCAATGTGTGTTAAGGAATCAGTTAATTTATGTGTTTTAGTCACTCAACCTGTTGATGACTGACGGCCTTGACTTAGTGACTGTGTCAGTTGATTCCCTTGTTGGCACTTCGGACCACACTCATCTTGTTTTCTCATTGGAGCTGAACCAGGTTGTTCAAGTGCCTCATATCAGGAGAGTGGCATTCGTCAAGAGTAGAGCTAATTAGGATATTACTGGGGCGGTAAAGTAATTTCTTTGGCGCGAAATCTTGTAGAACAGTGACCCTGTTTCTGAACTTAACGGCTTGACTATGCCTGTTTTGGAGAGGTTTGTCTCGAAGACAATTCTTATGACGTCTCGCGACAAACCGTGGTTTGACGATCAGTGTCGGTTAGCTTTTTCAAAACTAAGCAAGAGGTTTTTCGGGCTTGGCAGCGTTTGCGTGACTGAACGTTGTGCAGACCTACATAAAGCGTAGAACTAAGGCTAAGAATGTGTATGAGAGGGCCCAGTAGTGCCAGAGGCTGCGCTCTAGCGAGTCTGGTGAGTATTAACTATCCATATCTGTGGTGGAGTGTGCTGTTGACCCCTTTTTGGGCTCAGTGGTGGTATCATTGCTGTTCCCTGGCCAAGGCGGAGCTCCTCTCTGTTCACTTCGATGGGAAGTAGAGCAGAGGTATGTTGTTGGTACCTCATGAATATCACCATGAGCCTTGTTTAACCTCATTGGCATTCAGATCAAGCCCTATTAGAGTGAATCTTGTGGACCTTGATCTATCTGCTGGTGAGGACTCTAGCCAGATCTCTTCTATTTTATAAGAAACGTGCTAACGTCCTTCCCTCCGAGCGTGGAATGATCTTCCATCGCCTCATACGGTTTCGAAATTTTCTCCGTTGTTAGTGTACTGATAATATTAACACATTCTCAAAGGTCTAGTGTCGCCAAAGATCACCAGTTACCGACCTATATTGGACTTACCCCATTTTGCCGGTGTTCGAAAAACTGGTGACTTGTAAGCTGGGTGGTTTTGCTGAGGTTAGTGGACTGCTGCCTGCTCGTTAGGTTGCGTATAGAGCTGATTTGGATTGTTGTGACACATAGTCTGTGTCACACCATTAACAGTCAGCTCGATCGTCATTCTGAAGTACGCCCTATACTGTACGACTTTAGTGAGGCGAACGTTTGACACGATCAACCACAGGGATCCACTGTATAAGCTGGAGTCGTTTATTGTGGGTGGGAATGATCTATCACTCATTCATCAGTTTGTTTCTGAGCTAACGCACAATGTACGTCTTGACAATTTTTTAGTGCCTCCCTCTTGGTGGTTTCGAGCGTCCTTCAGGGTAATGTACTTGGCCCGCTGCTCTTCGTTCTGTGCACAAGTGGCATGCTCTCTTCACCGAAGATCACGGTAGTCAGCTGTTCTGACGATTCGTCTTGGCACCAGTGATACCAGCCGACAGAATACGTAATACTGAGACCCGCTCTCTAAATAGGGACCTGTCACCCATTAATGCAATGTTCTCTGCCTAGAGTGTGGATCTGAATGCCGGCAAGACTAAATATATGATTGTCACTTAGTCTCGGATAGTTTTGCCCTCATAGATGACACTGTGGTGCAGATGTCTAGCTCTCTGGAGATTCTCAGCGTCGTCTTTGATGAGAAGCTTACGTTTCAAGAGCATATTATGGGTCTCGTGGCTCGTGCCTTGACTAAGATTGAGCTCATGCTCAAGGTAAATTCTCTGCTTGGTTATAAATATGTAGTCCGTTAAAGCATAATACTTTCTTGCTACCTACGCTGAACTTTGCTCACCCGTCTTTGAGTCTGCTACTGACAGTTGCGTCTGCTGGACCGACTTGTTAGCTCAGCCAGTAGGTTCAGCAGGTTGTGTGCCGAAAGTGATGAAGTAGATCTGCCCCATAGTGGAAGGACGGCCTGCCTGTGTACGTTTTATATGGTATATAACAATGATAGACATTGGTTGTGTTCTTTTGTCCCTGCTCTCAGTTATACCCAGCATTTCACACTGGAAACTGTCAAGTGCCAAACTCGTCTCTTCAGTTTTCTACTGCGGTCTATTTTACTGTGGAATTCATTGCCGGAATCGGCTTTCGCTCGTGTCGGTCTGCAGGGGTTTAGGTCAGATATTAATGGCTCTCTGATGAATAGTCCTTGGCAGAGTTTCGGGCTTCCCGGTATTGCATAATAATTCTATTGGGTTGCTCTAGTTAGTGCTTGCCCGTGAAAGCGTTAGCGCGAAGTTTTAATAATGATGATACTCAGGTGCACCGAGCGTTTAAACTCATGAAAACTTCACTCTTAAGCTGTTCAGTTTGGTGTTTAAAACTTCTACATCAAAGTGCTTCAGTAGAGGCGATTGTTTCTTCATCAAAATACAACTTTATCTCTTATACGTGCATTTATTGATAGATAATAGACTCGATATGAGTTGGCACTCTAGAATGAGGCGGTGCGTAGCTTTTGTACACTTTACGAAGGACGTTAAAAAAATTACACAAAGAACTAGTCCTTTTGAGAATCTATCTGGTTGAAAATGTGTGTGCGCATGATGTGTATTGCTGCGTTTAAGAGTTTATTGTAAAAGTTCATACTGATGAGTTTTATTTGTACTTTTTTGTTATGTACAGTAGCTTTGAGATACTTTTGCGAGATGTAATCGCGATATGTTATTATAAAGTGTACATACTGTACCTATAATATATTTACATACCTATGCGATGTACTTACGACGTGTACTTGCATGATGTACTTAGAAGATGTACTTACTGTAGATGATGTATCTAAGATATGCTTATTGCTTACATGATGGTGCCGTAAATATTACGTAGGTGGCTGGATGAGCTCGCTAACCCGCTGTTAGAGATGCCTGCTAGGCTCGCTATGGTGTTGTGATGGTTATATTAGCGTAGCCTCAGCTTGTCAAGAACTTCAGTTTTGAGTTTTCTTTTGGCCAGCGTGGTCGAGTTTCAGAGGCTAATTGCAATCCAGTTACGCTTGAG
The DNA here is from genome assembly GCA_001587735.2 of Parhyale hawaiensis. NCBI lineage: Eukaryota > Metazoa > Arthropoda > Malacostraca > Amphipoda > Hyalidae > Parhyale > Parhyale hawaiensis. The sequence continues at coordinate 24,865,447 of LQNS02278143.1, read as the reverse complement.
ACAACTACAACTCAATTCTACAATTACCTGGTAAAACTCAAGCAAAATTGGTGAACTGATGACTCAAGACTGAAGATCTGAAGAATTTGAAGATAATCAGATTGTAGCGAACGAATTGAAGCTGCCATTCGTGTAGTTAGGAGAGTCAGTATAGACCTACTTATGAATGTACTTAAGAGCTAACTTCTGATTGGTGCTCGCCCCCTGCGCGTGGCAACTCATATCTTTCTCTACTATTTATTACATTCCTTCATGACATGATTATATGCTCGATCAGTGCTCAACTGTAATATTATTTGACTTCACACAGCTGCCTGACGTGGCTGTGTCTTGGGTACTGACTCTAACAGCATTTCTGGCCGCCACAGAATCTCTTCCGATATTATGGGTCTGTGGAAGCTAAAGTTTCTGTTAGCGGGATGAGGCCAGTGCACGTTAATCTTACAGTGTTGAGCCTGTGTGCGTCGAATTATACGAGCCGTCTGTGGTTGCAGCAGCTTAGAGGGCTGAATTCATCACACTGGACGTTGAAAGTTCGAATACCAACCCAGCCAAGTGAGCTCTTGCGGCTCTCCCTCTCACTCAGCATTTGAAGAGTATGCACAACTGCCGTTGGAGTACTTACCTTTCTTAGTAATGGGGAGGGCAGGGGGCAAGGATCGTTGCATAAGTATCTTCCGTCAATGTTGCCATAGTTCCTGATGATCCGTGGTCGACTGCAATGTACACTCCCCTGGCGCCAGTGCGTCTACATCCGCAGCACGAACCAATGCGTGCGGGTTTCGCAGTAAGGGGTCCTGTCATGTTGACTATACCTTTATGTTCTCTCCTGCTAACCATTTTATGTCTTCTTGGAGCCTTATTTCCTCTATATTGCCTTACTTTCCTTTTTAGAGCCGTACGCCTCTCTTTCGAACCACGTTGTTCCTCTTTGGAACTATAGTTTTTCTCCTCACAGAGCCTATTTTATCTCCTAGAGCTACCTATTGCTCGCAGTGTACAAAAGTTGTGTGCAGAGAAGACTACATATATTCTGTTATGTCCGCACTATCATGGTTGTCGTCAATGGTAATTTATCCTGCAAACAGTGTCCCTAAGTTCCCGTTTCTCAGAACCGTTGAAACATTTTATTTGTTCTAGGCCTAGGCCTGTAAGTAGGAGAGGTCATCGTTCAATACAGGATGGCTGTAACATCACTGTAGGACTAGCGGGACCCGTGGAACTTCCATAGTTGATTAATGTCTTTCTTTCAGAATGTACCAGACGCAAGCTACACTATTTCAACTTACCATAGTTTGACCTAAAGCTGCTCTTCTAACGTATCCCAACCCGTCTCTGTTAAAGCCCGTCTCTAACCCTGATGATTTCTCTCTTACCCAACAATGTCCATCTACGCTAACACATAACGTCCCAATGCACGATGTGTAAAGCATACCGTACAACCTATCTCTCCTCATGTAGCCTAATGAGCAACATTAAATTTAATGCTTATCATCGAATATAAGGTGCTGCCTTTAACCTAACGCAACTCATCTATATAACCTAACTCACCTCATCTGCTCCAACGCCTTATATCTAACCAACAGTTTGTTATAATACTGCTCGATTTGTACCTAGCGCTCCTCATCTAATATAACGCATCCAATATAACGTAGATAACTCTCTCTCAGTCCAACTTAACGCTCCACATTTAACCTAACGCACCCTATCTAACACAACAAACTTCAACTAACGAACCAAACCCTCGTCCTCTAACACTGCTCTATCTAGCCTGGCACTACTTATCTAAACGAACGTTCTTCATCCATTCTAACGCTCCTCAACTAACCTAACGCTCCTCTTCCATCCTAACGCTCCTAATCGAACCTAACACTTCTCTTCCAACCTAACGCTTCTTCCCTTCACTAACGCTTCTGGCCTACTCAACTAAACCTAAACTTCTTTTTCTCATCTAACCATGCGACTTTCATCTAACCTAGCACATCTCAACTAAACTAACGTACTATCTATTCATATTTATTTACAGTCGCAGTACCTCGCCTTCCATGGCTGCGTTTCTTCAATCTACGGTTGCTTTCAGTGTCTCATGAATTTTCTCTTCTTTCTTTATCACTTTCCCACACAGTCGACTGCGAGAAGCTTTGAAATTTCTTTGTTATCATGTAATATTTGCTTTTTATATTGGTTATGTATGCATTAGACAGGCAGTAAGTACTAACGCACACCTGACCAATCTAGAATATAATTAAGACTTTCATATATTTATCTGTTTGTTTATTTATCTGTTGTCTGTCACCCTTTAAGGGGACCGTAGCGAAGAATACAAATACACCCAAATCGTACTTTTTGGGTTTTTCATCTCTTTTCTTGTGTTTTATGAACTCAAACTTGTTGTATATGATGTAAAAGACACTTTCGTATGGAAAAAATTTAGAAATCGTCAAAGGGGAAAAAATATTAACCTTTTTTTCAATTTTATTTTTTCTGCCCGGCCTTCATTTTTCACTCAATTTGAATGAAATTTGGCACAGATATACTATTGATGATTGCCAATAATCGTAGATATTTAGATTTTTGAATTTCGTATTGGTTTTCAAAGTTAGAAAAATATATATATAATCTTGTCACTTTCGTTTCAAAATTACTTTTCACATTTTTTAACAAAATTTTTGAAAAAAAAATAAAACCCTACGATTGTTCAAAATTTATTTTCTTTTGACTTAAAAAAAATCATGACATTTGGTGCATTATTCACCGAGTGGCGTTCATTTGAAGATCAATAACTTAGATGTGAGATATTCACCGAAACGCAAAAGCTACTAAAATATACATTGTACGTCAGATAGCAATCAGACTTTCCGTTGTATTGACATTCTTTTGCCTTTTGTCCAGGTTCGCGATATATGTGTACATTTTGAGAGATTTTCATTCAGATCGGCCCATAAATAAAACCTCAAATTGGAATCATCCGGCTGAAAACTTTTTATGGGGAACTTCGAGAATGCGACGGTGATTAAAACTTTTTCATTTATGTATCGATTTTAATGTAACTTGGCACAGGTATGTAAAACCAAATAAGAATGTGGCTTGCACTCGTGTACTTTTCCAATTTTCATCATAGAAAACGAGTTATTCAAAGAAAACGGGTTTCCCCAAAACCCGTTTTCTTTGAATAACTCGTTTTCTATGGCAAAAATAGGAAAAAGTACGGGAGTCAAAAGCTCTTGTTTTTCATTTTACATATGTGTACCAAGTTTCATGGAAATCGGAACAAAAATGAGATAATCGAATTTGAAACCTTTGGCGGGAATTTCTTCATATCCAATTCAAATATACAGCTGGGGGAAATTTTCATTTATGTACCGATATGAATGAAACGTGGTACACATATGTAAAATCAAAAAAGAAGAACTTTTGACTCGCATTTTTTCATATTTTTGCAATAGAAAACGAGTTATTCAAAGAAAACGGGTTTTGGAGAGAAACCCGTTTTCTTTGAATAACTCGTTTTTTATGGCGAAAATAAAAAAAGTTCATGAGTACAACCCACATTGTTTTCCAATTTTACATGTTTCTGCCACGTTTCATGAAGATCGGCCGAATAATGAAAAAGTTTCTGTAGTAAAAAATCAAGTGTTGCAAAAAAAACACCCCTCCCCTTCCCCCATCCCCCTATTCAACCCCTTCAGGGTTATACTGGCTGCCTAAAATTTTTCCTCTGGGTATGTCTAATGTATAGCTACCGATTAGTGATGAAAAACGAATTTTTATAAAATTTTAAGGGTCACCCGCCTACGGTCCCCTTAGGAAAGGGGCGAAAATTAGACCAGGTTTCAAACTTTGGCGATTTTGTCACGATGTATAAAAACAGGTAAAAAAAATGACTAGGCTGCAGTTGATAGAAGAAAAATCACTGATGAAATCTTATACTTGAAAGTATTTCTTAGGTTGCGAACGTTGAAGTCCATCCTTAGTTTCTTCTCATATCCAAAAATCAGCTGGTCTTTGCAAAGCGCTTAGAAAGTGGAAAGTGCTTGCAATATTTTTGCCCCAATTTCCGTAGCCCTCAGGAGTCGAACTTTGACAACACATTTTATTTGTGAACAAACCAGGGCATATAATGAGATTTTTGGCCAAACCTAAGATCAGGCTGCGACCAAAGACTGTAAAACAATACCTAGAAGTTAATGAACAAAGTATTTACTTAATAACTTGCACCCTATGCTTTACGAGCTTTTAAACTGTTTTTCTGTCAACATAAGGTCGCGAAAATAAACAAAGATTGTCGAAATCGAAACCAAAATGTTACTCGAAAACCCAAGGTCTTGGGAACGATCCCAAAGTTTGTCAGCGCTTCGGCGGTGCATGGAAATCCGAATATGCAATGGTAAAATAGATAATCATAATGCTACATGAACTACATTGAAAAGTGTGGTCATCATCGAGCGCGTTCACAGCTGTATTTACACCTAATCTTCTACTAAAATCAGCTAGGTAATAGGACTTGTACATTAACTTCTTTAAAGCGACACCAGCGCCTCTGGCATCGATCGTTATGAACAAAGCTAGGCGGCTATCGCAAAATTCTTATGGAGTTTCTTCTTTTGTATAATCCTCTCTCTTTGGTGTGAATTTAAGCGACAATTAAGTATATTATCTACGGGGTAAAGGGTGAAGCTTTCTGCCGTTCTTACCTTAAGGACAAGAACACGGGCGTAGTAGACGAAAATTTCGTGGCCACAATTATTTTTCCAAACTTTGCTGCCTCCTGTCATGAGACAGCTTCCTGTCATGAGGCAGCTTCCTGTCATGAGACAGCTTCCTGTCATGAGACAGCTTCCTGTCATGAGGCAGCTTCCTGTCATGAGGCAGCTTCCTGTCATGAGACAGCTTCCTGTCATGAGACAGCTTCCTGTCATGAGACAGCTTCCCGTCATGAGACAGCTTCCTGTCATGAGACAGCTTCCTGTCATGAGACAGCTTCCTGTCATGAGACAGCTTCCTGTCATGAGACAGCTTCCTGTCATGAGACAGCTTCCTGTCATGAG
>LQNS02278143.1:24824816-24835163 GCA_001587735.2 Parhyale hawaiensis | reverse complement strand
TGAAGAACAGAAGAAAAATAAGAAGCAAATAAGAGAAGAGGAGATTCCGCACCGGCCTAGAGGCATTACGCAAACGTATAGGTTATTGCGTGAATTCTTCACGCACGGGTCCACTAGTATATAAATAAACACACGAAGCATTTTATGATATTGGTATTGTTTGATTTTTCTTTCTCCGAAACGGCTGTTATTAATAATAACTAGTGGACCCGTGCGTGAAAAAGAAATCAAGCAATAATCTATATGTTTGCTCTCTTCTCTAACTTGTCGTTTCCACATTTTCCCGCTAACCATTCTTTTTCTACAGTAGTATTTTTCCCGTTCAAAGGGGGTCACTGGAGCAGATGATTCTATTCCATGTGTTTCTGTCCATTACCAAGTGTTCCTCCAGCTCCATATCACGCCGTGATTTTCTCTTCCGCCCTGGAGGGGGCAAATTTTAAACGTTCCCAAGGAGCTTCAGCAGAGAAGGAGGAGCCCTGTGGCCTATTCACAGATTTGCCATCGAGTCAACCAGATCTTTTATATCTGTGAGACGCGTTCATGAACATCATTCGTGTAAGTGACGGGGAGCAGTGAGTTTCACGGGGGAGCAGCAGTCAAATCAAATTACTGATATGCGATCGGTTCATACGCCACTGGCTGCAGCCATACCGGACTCTTTACTGATATGCGATTGGTGCAAACGGCGATTGGCTGCAGCTATAAGCGACTCCTAAGCTTCACGGACGAGGCTCCTGGCTCCCTCTTCTCTATTGAAGCTCCTTGGTTGTTCCCCACATATTCGTCATTTTTTTGTCTGATATGACTGAACCACCTTAGTCTCGATTCTCTGATTTTTCCCGTGATAGAGCCAATCTTCAATGCTCCTCTGATGTACTCATTTTCACTTTGTCCAGCCTTGTTATACAGCATTCTAGTCTCAGCATTTTCATCTCTCTGCCACACACAGCAGCTCTTAATAATTATTCCCTTCGGTAATCTTCCTGCTTCAAGCTTTTTTTTGTCACTGTGTCGCATAGGCGCTTCATTGGTAGAACGTCTTCGTTCTTGAGGCTGTAGTAGTATAGTTCTTCTTTTACGTTCCCTATCCTCTTTCTTAATCAAAAGTGCGTCTTCCAAAGTAAAATCTTGAGTAAAACACTTCAATAAACTTTAATCTAACTCCAGTCAAGTCATATGCGATGTGCGTGCACCGTATCCGCGATACTGTCTTCCTTACTCAAATATCTGCTTCATTGAAGTGCTGAAATTTTGGACTCTGAAGAGAAATCTGCTTTCTCAGAAAAAGGCTGTAAGCTAGATGAAATGACTCTCTATACTACCCGTGAAATAATTGTCTACTGCCCGACGCGTAGTGAGAGCTCCATTGATAACCTGTCAAATTTATGCGTCGTGACCTGTTATAGAAATCTATAGAAAGTTATAGAATCGGACTCCAGAAGGTGCGTATATATATTTGGTCCGATTTCAATAACTGTTTCAAGCAAGAAGTGCCTGCAGATAAATTGAAAAGGATTCCACTTTCGTTATCTTCTGCGACCTGGTCATTTATCACTGTGAAAACGTAACGTAATTGCAAAATCTGCCACCTGGCCCATTTTTCACGTATCTATGTTTCCTTCACAGAGGACACAATATAAATCAATACAAGAAGCGATTTATTATATTAAGACTAGTGGACCCGTGCGTGAAAAAATTCGCGCAGTAATCGATATGTTTGCTCTCTTTTATGACTTGCCGTTTCCACATTTTCCCCCTCACGCTTATTAGCAACTCTTATTTCCTTCTGCAAACCCTTCTGCTTCAAGTCTTCCATGTCACTGTGCCCTATAGGCGCTTCATCTCTCCATTGACAGCACGTCTTCATTCTTGAGGCTGTAGTAGTCTCGTTCTTCTTTCACGTTCCCTATCCTCATTCTTAATTAAACGTGCGTCTTCCAAAGTAAAATCTTAAGCAAAACACTGTAATAAGCTTGAATGCCCTTCAGTCAGCTTACATGCAATGTTAGTGCCCCGTATCCATAATACCGTCTTCCATACTTCCCTCTCTGCTTCACTGAAGTGCTCAAATTTCGGTCTCTGAAGCGAAATATGCACTCTCAGAGAAAGACAGTAAGCTAGAAGAAATAGTCGTCTACTGCCCAGTGTTCGTGAAATACCTGAAGATAAAGCTACATGGTCAAATTTAGTAAGAAAGACAATAAGCTACAGGAAATAATTGTCTACTGCCCGTGAAAGTTATCACCTCGTGAGTGCCCCGTTGATTAAATGCCGAATTTATGCGTCGTGACCTGAGAGAAAAAACTTATAAAATTGGATTCCTGAAGCTCTATTCATGCTGTTCCGATGTTAAAAAGTGTTTCAAGCAAGAAGTATATCCAGATAAAGAGATAAGGATCCAATTTTCACTATCTTCTGCAAGCTGATCATCGATCTCTACGAAAACGTAACTGAATTACAAAATCCGCAACCTGGCTTATTTTTCGCCTATCTATTTCCTTCAAAGTGGACACGAAATCTATATATTAATACACTAGTACCTTCCTACTTACGTACGTACCTGCCTGCCTACCTACCTACCTATGTTTTGTGTCACGCTCTTCATCACTAATAGTTAGAAGAAAATTCGAGATTTGTTGACTTCGGGAAGCTGAGTATTTTTTATACGGCGGGAGTCAGTCATCTCTCTGCCACTGGGCAACGTCTTTTTCATTGCAGTCGGGTGCACAAATGATAATGGACAGTGAAAATGGATATTGCACCATGTCATGCTGTTTGCGACGCAAAAATTCCGGGGATCTAACCCTAAGAATGACCGTCGTGTGTTTACTTGTTTATATATTCGGTGTCAAGCTTTAAAGAATAGATAGGAAATATTCTTTCTTTTCCAACGTTGAAGTTCACTCAATGCAGATACATATAAACAGCTTCTTTAAGCACTCCGTTGCATCATCGTACGTACTCTCTTCTGAGGTTTCCTTCATCCAATATTTTTTTTCGTGTCCGCTCCTAATAAAATAGGTGAAAAAATAGGCCAGGATACAGATTTCGTAATCAACGATGACGAGGTTGCAGAAGATAAAGTGAAATTATCTGAATGCATTTCTTATCCCATTGGAATTTTTTGAGATCTTGTTCCTTCTGATGGGATTCAGTAGGCAATAAACCATATTGCAGAAGAAGGCTAAATTTGGAATACGGTACTTATCGTTATTAACATTGAATGCAGTTCTTGCTCTTCCAGCTTCTCTTGCCGTTCCCGTGGAGTCTGATATTCATCATTTTTTCTATACATCGAAATTATATTTTCTTTCAGTTTACGATGTACACATTTTGTAGCAAATCAGCAAAGCGCAGAGGAACCGATTTTTTCCTGCATAGTACACGTATTAATTCTTTATTCCAACTTTTCAGGAGCGGAAATTTAGATCTACTGAAACTATCTCACTGTATTCTGGATACACAGCGGAAATGAAATGGGGTGATGTTTCAGCGCTTACGAATACAGTTAACATTTTGCATGTCATCTAAAGGAAGGAAGGAGTGTGCTGAAGACGAATTGAAGTGGGCTACTCAGTAGAAAGCACGCATCTCTTACGATAATAATTTGAGTTGGCAGTCGTAGTGTTTTCCTCTATATGTTTTTTGGTAAGGAAAGTACAATCAATGAAGAAGGGTCATCAGTCATCACAAATTTCTTGGGATGACGAAGAAGCAAGTCAATGAAGAGAAGATTTTGCGCCGGCCTATATTAAGCAAATATATCGCTTAGGTACTGCTTAAATTTTTTTCACGCGCGAGTCCACTAGTTGCATCATGTTTCAGTAGAAAGGAGGTGGGAGTAAGGCAAGAGACCAGAATGAGATTAGTTTGCACCGGTAGAAAGCTCATTTCAAGACCATTCTCTTCAGGTATCACACTTTGGGTTTGATCCCAATTCCCATCGGGGGGAGGGGGGCTCCTCAAAGTTGGTAACTTAGCCAAAAATTGCCCATTTTCCCATGTTTTTGTCAGTTTTTCGCTTAATGCTTGAATACTTTTAGATGTAGGAAATTGGTTTTGGTGTCATTGAAGAGGGAATTAAATTTTCATTCTAACATTATCACGGATTTTTTCTAGGCTTAACCCTTAACGAACACCAGGAGCCCAAAGTGCGGAAGACCCGGTAGACTACTTAAGCCTGGCAGACGGGGAAACTTTCACGGCTTGGCTGTTCTTTTCAGGTGGAAATTCCACAGTATTGTATTGATATATATCCTGGGACTACTGGGTCACTAGGGTCAGGAAGATAGAAATATATGCAGGGACTTCCGGGTCAGGAGGATATATATATATATACAATTAAAAGCCCGGTAAGCCATGAAAATTTCACGGGTCCAGCTAGTAAATAAATAAAAACACGAAGCGTTTTATTATATAAGGATAATTGTTGTCCGTTTGTGCTACTTCTCACCTCGAGAATTAAATTCTTAGTGGCTCAAACTCTTTCTAGAGTCATTCATCGATGAAAAATAAAGTCAAATTGCATGGTTTTTCAACAATTGTTAATGTTGTAATCGATTTCCCCTCTGACCGTCGGTGGCTGCGCCAGGAAAATTGCACGGCAGGCTAAGAGCTAGGCAGTAGTGCGATGTGGGAGGGTTTCACCGTATCAACAAAATTGTACGAAGGCTGATGGTTACAATATTGAAGCTAAGGTGGAACTTGAGACAGGATTAGGGAGAACTCTAGCCCCTCATACCCTCCCCCTCTAGTGCCACCACTTATGCCCCTCTCCCCCAACGAGGAGGGTCTGGAACCGCTAGTGCAAAAGCATTCGGTTGTGTCATGCGTAATGCAGTTGCCCAATTATGCAGGTCAACAGAGTCTGCGCTCTTTGACGGAATCAGTTGTGGCGTCTGGAGCGTAACCGATTAGCAACTAACGCCCAAATGATCATTCAAGGTGGCAAATACAAAGACTAGAACTGGAGTTTCTAACATATTGTACCTAGAGCTAATCAGAACGCATTATCTCGATGGAAGTTCGCTGCTGGAACATGCCTTATCATTTTTTCAATACGCAACTTCAATGGTGAGAGCCGATACTGCAGGTGAGCAAACGGTTCACAATGCATTTTTTCGGTCCCCATAGGTCGGACTCCTATGCTGTGTACGTTGAAGTAGCAGCACAGAGCAGGCAGATCTCTCAGTTTGACATCACTCCAAATTTGTAGAGTGAAACCGAAACTTTACTGGTCACTTTTGTTCAGCTAACTGACGGGACGGCTAACATCCTATTAATTTTTTGGTGCATTACTGCCGTCTTGACGACCGCACAGCTACATATTCGGATGCTCAGTTGTGCGTGCGAGAGCTAAGCGACTGGCCAGAGAAGTCGCCTTTAGATGACCCCCCCTATTGTCAGTTGAACGTCCTGGTTATAATTGGCTGATGAGTGAAGCACAAGCGGCGGCCGAGTCGGGGCAGTGGACCCTCTTCGTATGCAGGCAGGACCTGCAGGGCTCTCCCAGGCTCCAGCTTTCTCTGGCAGCCTGCTTATAAGACGCGCTGCATTGCTTTCTTTTGGGCCAGTGTAAGGATATCTTCGGCCGCCTGACCAGACGTGTGAGGGCCCCGCGTACCGGTACTTCCGCGCTACCTGTACAGGGAACAAAAGCGCTCATGGTCCTTGCAACCGGAAATAGTAGATGAGCAGATACGGTCACTACGGACTTGCGACTTGACAGTTTGCTCCAACGGTGCTTCCTCTTTCCCCTGCGTACGTAGAGACAGAATATTATACAGAACGCTAAATATCTCAGTTGCTAGCTTACCCGACTAATCTATTTGTGCTTGTCGTTTCCCTGACGTACTTAGACAAACTATTATTTAAGGACAATGAATTCATGAGTTTAGTAAAGATTCTGGGTAATAACCTGTAACCGTTAGCTAACAGTGAACTACCTGTGCAAGCGTATACTAAAATAACTATAATCGGCTGTGAATAAAGTAGGTAAGAAAAAGTAGGCGAGACTCCGCAAACTTTCCTCCTTGTTTAAGCAACAGCAGCCCAGCACGCATAGACAAGTGATGCCTGTGAGCAGTGACTTCTGACTGTGTAGATTAAGAATTAGTGAGGGACTGTCAACTGACTGAAGCTAGACTGCAACTAGTGAACGACTGTAGACTGTACAGCTGAAACGGACAGTTGGCACGACACCAGGACCGTGAAGCGGCCGACAGAAGAGCACCCAACACCATGCGACCAATACGCATCTACGCCCTGCAGGTCAGTTCATAAAGCCTTCTAACCAAATATATCTTCTGTGTCTCCTTGGAGTAGCATTTGTTTCATACGCACTCCATGAAGATAGTTGGCTGCTGCCAGTCAAAAAGCACATACCGCAAAACGTTCATTATAGGTCTTCCGATTACGTTGGCGCGGGCGAGACATGAACTCGCACTTTGTTACGCTGTCCAGAAATTCTCCAAGAACTTCAGAGGCCGCCACGCTGTTTAGACTGTATCAAGTACCAAGGAAAAAATTCTAACATCTCTTTTAATTTTGAAATAGTTTAAATTCTCAGAAACGTATATTTTAGTGCGATGCGTAAACCCACTTCATTAGGAAGGGTTACAGAAAACATTTGCCGAAAAACCTGGAACGTTTCCCATATTTTGCCTCCTGTGGGCAGGAATCCCCAAAATGAAATTTTGTAGGTTGGTGCCGCTTGAGTGGCTCCCTGTAATGACTTCCCTCTCGCTCTTCCCTCAATGGTGCATGCGGACACCACATGGTTTGTTTTCCTACATTTAGGATTCAGCTGCCACTAGTTACCCCCAGAGACGCCAAACCGTCAGCGCCCGGCTGCTGCTGGCTTCTAGTGACCTCGACACTGGAGTACTTCGTGAAGTTCTAAACAAAGAGCAGCTCACTGCAGGGGAGCAATTCGTGACTGGTGCTATTGGCTGGCTAAAGTTCCAGGCGACATCGTCTGGCACAGGAGGGCAAGGAAAGCTAACCTGTGAGCTTTAAACTGTCCGGAACTTCAGTCGAGTCAATTGGTTTTATCACTTTGGACTGAATTGAAGGCGCTAAGCCTACATCGATTACTCGTGAGACTGGCCAAAACTTATTGTTTTTTCAAAGTGAAGCTTTCAACCGCTAAATATGGAATCTTGTTGCGACTCACACCTGCTACTCAGCGAAAGTGTTGAAACCAACGCCAACCAACGTCAAGTTGAAGTGTTATGATATCATGATACATATGTAATTGCTGCGTGATTAATTAATTGCCGTGTCAAATTTACATATATATTATAATAAAAATAAGACTGTTTCGTTATAAAAATTGTTTCTATCACAAATAATTACTCAGTTGGGAAACCTACTAAGAACGAATCTTTTATATTTGTAGTGCAGCAAAAATTAAAATACTATCAATTAGGTATTTCTATTAACTAGTGGACCCGTGCGTGAAGAATTCACGCAATAACCTATACGATTGCTTAATGCCTCTAGGCCGGTGCGGAATCTCCTTTTCTCTTATTTGCTTCTTAATTTTCTTCTTTTTTTCATTGATCCTTTGTCGTGCCTGTCTTCTATATAGACAGGCAGAAGTAACATATTGAGTAAAACACTTCAACAAACTTAAACAAAATACCAGCTTATATACAATGTGTTCGGTCCGTAGCAAAGATACCGTCTTTCCACCTCAAATATCTGTTTCATTTGAGGTGCTCAAATTTTCAGCTGTGAAGAAAAAACTGCATCGTCAGAGGAAAACAGTAAGCTAGAAGAAATAATTGTCTACTGCCCGTGAAAACTTACCTATGTTTCCTCGGTTTCGTTGACAATTGCACCAAAGTGGGAAGATAATAGCTCATGCAATGAAATCATCTGTGGGAAGAAACTACGAATCAAGAAGCATGAGAGTGCCAACGGAAGCTTCAGATATTTTCAGTGCTACGATTCCAACTTCGACAATGCAAGAAGTGCATTCAGACATAAGGTCGCCCTATACTTTGCCGAAGATTCGATGTATGGAGAAGCTAATACTCGTACAAATCAGACTAAGCCTGCGATGTCTTCATTGTTGGAATTTCAACTGTCCCTGCTTAAGATACGTTTGCCATCTTCTGCAACCCGGCCTATTTTCTGCCTATCCCTTTCAATGGAGCTTGAGAGAACAACCAAGGCCTCCAACCTGGGCTAATTTCCGCCTATCTATTTCGTTAAGAGCGTGACACCGAACATATAAATATATTTATAAACACACGACGGTCATTCTTAGTATTAGATTATATGAATGACAATGCCAATAGCTTCATTGGGATAGCACTGTTAGTTCGAAACTCATGCCGGCAATCGAGAATATTCTATCGCCGTAGACGTACACATGGCAGTATAGGCCTTTGTTTTAGCTGGGTTCGCTATAGTTTTTCTAAATTTGTGCTGCGTGTAGCTCTTGTACGTGCGTAATATTAAGTCAAGAATTTTAGGATTAATTTTAACTAGCGGGTAAAATAGTTGTGGGTTGGATATTATTGGGAATATCATTGCTATGTGCGGATTTATATGCTTCATAGCTGTAAAATTAATACGAGTAGGCATTTTGTGGAGGGGGCCCAATGAGGCTTGAGCAGGATTTTGGCGGACTTTACTTGGCCTTTCGTCATTGGGCCACACCATCTGTACTGACTACGTCATCATGTACATGATGTAATAGATATGATGCTCTAGATCTAGAGCGACTGGTGCACTATCACGGGATGTGACGTTATCTAGAGGCGAGAGCTGCCTGCGCTGAGCTACACAAAAAGATAAGCCAAGTCAACAGCAAACATTGCACTTATTGACGAGAGTAATCACAATTTGCTGAATAATTTCCGTTGACCTTCAAACAAATTATGACACCCGTTTGAAGTATATGCATTGTCTGAGGTGTTGCTTGCGACGTAGTCCTGGTGTAAAAAGGCCGGAGGGAAAAAGGCCGGAGGGCGCAGACCATCAGCCTCGCTCACAGCTGCCACAGTATATCACAAGTGCCTGCTTGCCTCAGCTGATCAACACGCTGCAGCAATTCTACTTTAGCTAGAGAATGGAAACGTTTGCCTTCTGCTCACGATAGTCTGTTTTCCCCAGTCAAATCTTCTGTCAGCACTTAGGCTCTGTTTCCAGTACAGCAGCCTGCGTCTTGGGGAACGAGCTACAGCGATATCCTGGGACCTTTGCTGCAAGGTTCGAATATCTCAGTAAGCTCCGTAATATTTTTTCCTCCTCTATTCAGTTACCATTATTATTATTGCTATCAACAACATCCCCGTAAAAGCAGAGGGCGGTTAACACGTTCATACTTCCAATATCCGAGCGTTACGTGGTGCGTTTGCTGCAGAACTGTGTGTCCACTGTCAGTGAAGTGCCGGGTTTCTGTTCAAATTTAGAGTGAACGGGAATTCAAAAGCCGCGCTCCTTGTTGTGTTTAAACAGCTACAGCTACGCATTCGAATGAAGTTTATTTTGGACCTACGGCAAAAGAGCTAACAAGCGAACCAGCCTTCAAGTGCATCAGGATAGTCGAAACTGTTGACAAATACTAAAAAAAATGTAACAGCGGCACAGTCAGTGCCGCCTCAAATTCTGAACAAAGATTAGTTATTCCATAGCAAAAGCGACCCGAAGCATCCAACCTGCTTCCAAAACCGAGTAACGAGCTGTACAGAGCTGAAGAAGTGGTAAAATTACCGCCTGAGAGATGACTCTACATCAGTGTGGCATTTTCGCATTCCCATCAGTACTTTATGACTCTTTGAACCTGAGTAAGTCCTACCTTTGTTCTTTTATAAGTTACGTGCACGTATATCAAGAACGAAAAACATGTGAATACTGCAGATATTTTATGGGACACTTTACAGACACAGTATACAGGTATACATTTGTAACTCCTCGCAAGGTGTCGGCAAGTTCTGTAACTGGCTGAGGTATATGACTTAAACTCTGAGCCCACTATATAACGACTTATATTAGCACGGCTTCCTCTTGTAAAAAATTTAACTACATATAAAAATTGTTTAAAAATCTCTGCCGTATTCCTCCTAATTTTGAGTAGCTCAATTCCACATAAATTGTTGTTAGTAATTAAAGCACGATGTTCATAGACGTCATACTCAAGTCACGGCTAGGACTACGCAATTGGACTAGTTCAGTTGGCCCTGTGCTGCGAGCGCCAACAACCCTATTAAAAATTTCGGTCGTGTTTCCCGCGTATTTGACGCGCAATCAGTAGTAAACGGTAGGAATTAGGCAAAGAGGCCACAATTCCCGAGAGTTACCCGGGGCCTGCGGTGGCTCTCCGGAAAATAC
>LQNS02278143.1:24805623-24818527 GCA_001587735.2 Parhyale hawaiensis | reverse complement strand
TAGGGTCGTGAAAATTGCTTGGCTGCTACCCTTGAAAAGCGGACGTAACTGCGCAGCCGTTGCGCAATTACTGCGGAGTTCGCGGGTGTATGTACGGCTTAAAATTGCGCAGCGCCGCTGGAATGACTGCTGAAATTTTTAATTGGGAAGAATCGTTAAATGGGCACTCGGCCTATACTCCTACCGTCGATACGGAGTGAAGCAGCAGCAGTAGTAACCAAGTATGATATTGTTACGTAAGTGACGTGATCTCATACTTCCGACAGTTACTGCTGCCGGAAAAGCGGGAACTTCTCTTACATTTGCCCATGTAGGGCAATATTTTTTAATCCGGCGCGTACTGTGGCTGTGTGTGAAACTGATGAGAAATAGTGTAATTTGTCGCTTAAGTTCGTAGTTAACAAAGCTCATAAGGTTTGTTTGCCATGTCTGCTACTAACAATCCCCAAACTTTCATGTCGCAGATGCACGCAGCACACGGAAATTGCGTGCGTGTTCAGTGAATTGACATTCCGATATATTTATTTCTTCTGACATAATTTCCGCAAAATGGAGGCCGCCGTGTGCCTTTTAATCTTCCTAACACAATTGCTTTAGAACAGGCGCCATCTCGTTACTCTACTCACCTCTCACTCCAACACTAGCCGATAATGAAGAAAATGCAGCACATATGGACTCACGTATGTGCGCTAGAAAGTATAGTTTACGCCTTCATCTTAAAGTGCGTTGAATAATTTTAGATCAATTATAACATAATTTTCATTGATCGGTGCCCTTCTCACTCTTTGGATTGGTTCCAAATATCTCTCGTCATATATTGCATTTTCCTTCTTTCCCATTTGCCATCGTCGAGTGTACGTCCAATGGAGAAGGCTTAAGTTACTCACTTTATAGCTACTTGGCCGCCTATAGGCCTACAGAAACGAAATAAGTTCGAGTTGCGAGCAACGTACGGCACCTCTGCAGCAGCTCGTGCCGAACGGCCTCAGATTATTCCCATGCACTTCGGCCTCGCTGCTTGCAGCAGAAATACCGAATTTGACTTAACGCGTACTTTGCAATTGCATTTCTTTTGTCGCAGCTCTTGTATTACCAGCGACCCGCCGGTGGGGACGTGACGGCACACCTACCAAGTATTACTGACACGAGCGTGCCACGGTATCGGCTCCACGGCGGCTGTGGGCCGTGGCAGAGAAAACCCTTAACTGTTTAAAAATCTCAGTAGGTAGAAATGGAGTTTGTCAAAATTAGTAAAACGCTTGAATCTGTACATATTTTGCTCGTTTTTAGATTAGTGAATCTTCAAGGAAGATTTATTAATTATTTGTCCTGACTTTATTAATTGTATTTATAGACTTTTATTAGATTTGCCCTAAATACATGTATCTGCTCCTATCGTTACACTACTTTTGCTCAGGCACAAGTTGATATGATCTGAATAGTGACAGTCGTCGGTGGTATTGCGCCGCACTAAATTATTGCCAGCACACGCCAGCCTCAGCATGTCAACCTCGCAATGTTTCGCTCTGTCGGCGGACATCAGAACGCTGAGGGATTTTGTGTTTTTTCTCTGTGCAGGACTTTGTGGGTTTCCTCCGGTGATGGAAAGTCTATTTCCCTACATTAACCCTCTAAACATGGTTCTTAACGATGACTGCAATTGAGGCTTCACTCATTTATAGTTAAAACTAGTAAAAAGAGTATGCATAGATACTATGCATCTCTAGAATTTCGCAAGTTTAAAAATAGCATCGGTCTTCGCTACCGAGCGCGCGTCAACTCGACACATTTTGCGCGAAATCCATGTTTTTCGAAAAAGACAGCGGTACATGTTATCTCGGGTTGCCTGGTTATGAGCTGATATACTTACTTGAAGTTTAGCTGGAGTGAAGTGCCGCTCCACCAGTGAGGGAGTGGGTGCTCTTGACCGCAGCTGAAGTGATGCTTTACAACCTCAAAAGTGCACTGTAGTGACCCAAAACAGTGAGGAAATTTAACAACTTCTGGGCTGGAAAGAACTTACATATAGGGGTGATATGCTACGAATACTGTGCTCATACATATAAATATAAGAATTAATTAATTATAACGACCCATAAGTTGTCGCTATTTAATAAGAAAAAAAAAAAGAAGTAATGATACTTAAATAAAGAGTATATGTCCCACGTCATTTTAAAATAAAAATGTTCATAAAGCTTAAAAGTTTTCAAAAGTATCTTCGTTTCTTTAAGCGAACGCGAGTATTAAACTATAAAACATTTAGGCTTTAGAGCAGCCTATGACTGTAAGATATATGACAACAGCACAGCTGCTCGCTGGTGTTAGAATGAGCGAGAAAAGCGATCGCTTTGTATACAACAGTTTCACGGCGAACAACCGGAGACTGTGAAACCTTTATTATTTTTGGTGGAAACTCTTGAGAGCGAGGCCAAGGTTCAAAATCTGTTATTGCTGTTTAGGTTGAGATGTAGGGATCTTTGTTCGCACTTTGTAGAGCCACAGGACGAAAAAAAAATGTTTATCGGGGAAAAAGCTTGAGGGTTCACATATAGGTCTGGTTCGAGGGAGGTGGTCAGTCTGAGTTTGAAGAAGTTAGTGGAAGTTACACAGTGCTTCTATCCTTCAGGAGGCACGTGTCTGTGCTCTCCCCCGAGTCGGTGGGACTCACGTTTGATTCCCCCGATTCGATCCGTGCTGCAAACGGAATTGTTTTGGCTCCTCTCTGGGTATGGACCTCTAGCCTTCTTCGAGTCAAGTGCTTTGAAACAGCACGCAACTGCACTTTTTGCATCACAGACGCCATCAATGCTAACGGAATGTCAGCCTTTAGATCAATTATAACATAATTTTCATTGATCGGTGCCCTTCTCACTCTTTGAATTGGTTCCAAGGCTCCGACTTTTGGGCCAATCAGTGTGTTGTCATCAAAAGCACGCAGCCAGGGCTTTTCTTCGAAATGGACGCAAATCTGTTTTTACTATACATCATTCCACATTCTTCAAACTTCATGCGGTTGTTCTTCTACGCCGTGAATGAGGCTCCTGTCAGGGATTGGGTCCAGCATTCTGACGTCAACGTACTGCAAAGCCGTGAAGAGATTATGATAACGACATCGTTTCCATGTCACGAGTTCTCGCGGCGACTTTCAATAACTCTTCAAGGAGCGAGCAACGAAATTATTCAATTCTCCATTGAGATATGATCTTCTCTGCGTCTTGAAATGGTTCTACAGAGGCATCGGGAGTGAAATTGAAATGATCTATTTTGAGATTATATACATGACTTCCGTATAGAATTCTACCGAAGAATCGTGCTACGGGTCTCGACGTGATCTTCGGAACGTCTGTAATAATTCTATCTAAAAAATTGTGCAGCGTGTCAACGTTCCAAAATTGGTTGCGATATTCGCAGCGAAAATTGTAAAATACTCGTGTAAGGAATCTTCGTACGCCGGGTTTCTACTCAAGAGAAAGATTGAAAGAGAAAGAATATCTGTCAACATAGGTGAACTTTACTTTAAGGGTCAAGGTATAAAAAAAAAAACAGAAAAATGTGAGATATCCCCAAAAAATAGGAAAAGTGAGACGTAGACTAAGATGTGTTTAGTTAATTGCGGAAAATTTGTATTAGACGGTGCAAATTAAGCAAAATGGAAAAAGAATGCGTAACCACCAGGAACATGAGTAGCGTAAGTGATGTTTACTAAAATGTGTGCATGAAATTGCGGGAGTTTTCGTAATAGACCGTGCGAATTCGATAATAAACTTCAAATTATAAGCTTATAATGCAACGACACGTATGACCTTCTTTATGTTTCGGGAGATGTTCGGGCCACAGCTCTCAATGGATGAAGAGGTGTCTTTCTCAAAAAATTATCACTTAATTAATATTTACCATTTATTGAATGCACCATAAATAATCTTTAACGTTGTTGCCAAGTCAAGTGTTGTGATCATTCTCTTATGAAAAAAGTGAGTTTTGTTTTCGCCAGGACCTCCACAACTCCTCTATGTTGTGAAACGTTAAGTTTCACATCATAGGTGGACGAGGTACTGTTTTTATTCTCACGATATTAAGCGATGCTCGTTTAACTACGAACAAAATTTATTTTGTCAAAGGCTTGAATTTTCCGATGGTGCGTTGCGTTCACCTCAAATTTAAAAAAAAAAAAATGTTTCACTCTGTTTTCCCTTGCATAATCCGTCTTTTGTTGCCAAGTGAGATGTAAAAGTACCACAGGATGTTTTACAAAATGTTAATGATGCGAAATTTGTTTCACCTTGTTGTCTTGCTCAAATTTCTGTGTTTCTTTATTACAATAAATTATTTCATTGCTTATTGTGTGTTTCATTTAGCACCCTTGCTAGAACTCACAAGTAGTAGGCTTAAGATGTTTATTTGTTCATCTATTTTATTCATTGAACAATTTCAATAATTATTATTTACATTTATTTTGGTTATTTATTTATATTTTGCAGGGGAGGTCGACCGCCTCCCCAAATCATGGCGTCCTAGATTTATGTAATTATCAAATGGTTTCAAAACGCCGTAACATTATCTCGGGCAGTATGGTTAAGAGCTGATATGCTTACTTGAAGTTTAGCTGGAGTGAAGTGCCGCTCCACCAGTGAGGGTGTGGGCGCTCTTGACCGCTTTACAACCTCAAAAGTGCACTGTAGTGACCCAAAACAGTGAGGAAATTTAACAACTTTTGGGCTGGAAAGAACTTACATACAGGCTTCTCATTGTTCTAGCACTGAGGTCATAATGCTGATTTTATTCATCTGCGCTCGTCAAGCTAACGGTGCTGGTGTCGACGTGTCGCCGAGGTCGGGTGGCGCACCCGCACTGGGGGACATTACCATGGTCCCGCCGCTGAACGGATTAATTGCTTGCTTGATTTATGGCATTCCACGATCTTCGAGTGCCCGGCGTGCGTGCGCTGCATGGGCCGCACTTGTTATCATGGGAGGGATAGGGGAGTCTGAACCAGGTAATGATGGAGGTGTGTGGGGTGGAAGATAGAAGATAATTCTATAAAGTCCTTCATACAAAGATCATCTTAGTCATAGGGGGATAATGAAATGTAAACGGAAAGCTTGCTAGAGACATTGTTGATATGATAAGAGGGATAATGAGAAATGTAGGTGCTTGTTACAAGCACTGTCAATGTTACAGGAAGGATAATGGAACCTCCAGTCGAGACTTACTGTCAGAATTATCATAGAGGATGGAAGTGAAAACAATACCTGGGGAGATGTTTGTAGCAGCAATAAGCAGAAGAGAGACCGGCCATTGTTCAGGTGCTGACAGCTTGCAAGCAAACCTTAGGGGAATTTTGGATGAATGCCAAGGAGCGGGGCTGACGTCATTCCAGAGTCTGACGGCTTGTCTTCCTGGTCATGACTGGACTGTAGATCATGTCATATTGTATTGGCTGCTGCTGTCCTTACTAGTTAGACGCGATACTGTCGTTTTCAAATGGTAGTTATATGGCTAGAAACAGTGGCAGCGCATGCCACAGACTACGGTTCAGCTCTGTAAATGAGATGGCTTCATTTCTAAAGAAGAAATTACATGCTTCGCGTGGAACGGTAATTCCTATTTTGAAACCAGATAAAGACTCCACATCAGAGTCTTCTTATAGACCAATAACCCTACTCTCCACAGTTGGGAAGTTGATCGAGTCATCCAAGCTCGTCTGATCTGGGTGCTGGAGAATCGCACTCTTCACCACCCTGCGCAATATGGCTTCAGAGCTGGACTGAGCACGATGGATGTTTTACTGCAAGTAGAGCATAGCATTCGAACTGCCTTAAATAATCAGAAGATATATGTGGTCTATCTAGACCTGAGCTCGGCTTTTGGTAAAGTTGATCATCATCTTCTGTTATACAAGTTGGCCAGCATGGGCATACGAGGAAGAATGTTACGGTGGAACCAGAACGAACAATGTGTGTGAGTCTAGGAAACACATACTCAAACACCTTTGAAGTCAAAGGTGGTGTGCCACAAGGAGCTGTGTTCAGCCCTACCTTGTTTAATGCCATGCTACATGATATACCAGCAGCAGATGACATAAAAGTCCTGATGTATGCAGATGATATAACAGTGGTGTCCATATGGGATCAAGAACCATTCAAATGAATGATCAATAGCAATAGTATCTAGATACCCTTGTCGCATGGCTAGACTCTAATGGGTTTATAATCAAGGCATCAAAAACTAAATACCAGATATTTACTCGAAAACGAGGCAGTGCCCGGAAACTCTCTATTAAGGGTCAAGAACTACAAACCACCAGAGAACACAGGCTTCTTGGGCTTGTGTTTGATGCACCATTCTTAACATGGAATGGACACATTAACTCCCTTCTAGCCAGCTGTCATTCAAAGTTGAACATATTGAAGTCCATCTTATCAAACTCTTGGGGTGCAACATATAAAATTCTTCGTCAAGTCTATATTGCCCTGATCCATTCTAAAATTTAATATGGGGCAAGCCTTCATTCTGGTGCCTGTAAGACCACAATACAACGACCGGAACGATTTCAGACTGCATGTCTCCCACTCATCCTGGGTGCCAGGCGCACATCACCTCGAGTGTCGCTGGAAGTGGAGGCCTATATTATACCTTACCCTCTACGATATACTCATCTTCTGGCTAAAAGCCTGCTACAACTTCTCCGTAGATCACCATCGGACACCACTGTAGAACAGTTGAGAGTTGCTGCGGGTGGGGAGGTCTCAGGAGGAAAGGGCTCTTATCTTCATATAGCTACCTCTAGTCTCCTTGCTTTGGGTTATACATCGTGGCAGTACTCACCAGAAAACCAACTTGGTCCCACTTCATGGCAAAATTTAAGCACATTGGTTGCTGTAACTTTGCCCATCCTGCCAAACATTGATATCCAGGTTCAGTTTCGTGCACTAATGTCCTCTATCTATCCTGAGGCAATGGAAGTTTACACGGATGGCTCTAAGCTGCAGACTGGAGAGTGTGCTTGTGCTGTCTACATCAGCTCATTGGATATTGTATTTACATACAAGCTAGACAAGAGACATACCATTTATAATGCAGAAGTATATGCAATACTGCAAGCACTGCGTTTTGTTAGAACCTCACTCCCTATGGGTGATGTGGTTATCCTAACTGATTGTAAATCTTTGCTGGATTCACTTGTGGCTGGAGGGAGGCTTTCATCCCTAGAGCGTTTGATTGCAGAAGCTCTAATTGAATGCAATGCCACCGGGAGTGAGCATCTGCAGTGGGTGAAGGCCCACATTGGAATCCATGGAAATGAGATAGCTGACTCTGCAGCAAAGCATGTTCATCACAGTGCAGACACCTATGATCTCTCTCTCTCATTGCCATTACTGCTGAGGGACCTAACTTTCAGGATGAAAACCACATGGGAATCAGAGAGGCGTTCGACTGTGTTATCTACTGGAAAGGGATATTTTCTCACTGGCATCAGACAATCCATTGGTTCAAGAAAATTGAATTTTGCCCGCAGAGAAGAAGTGGCCATCACACGCCTCAGAATTGGTCACACAGGAGTGGCAGCTAATCTGCACCGATTTGGCATCATAGATGATCCCTATTGTAGATTCTGTGGAGTCTCAGAGCATCTGTTGATCTACTGTCTACGATACGCTGCTTCTCGTACCATCCTCATTGATGACCTCAGAAGTCTTGGTGTGGCGCATATAACAGCAACGTTCCTCCTCGCGAGTGGTGAGGACGAAGAGCCAAACCCAGCAATATATGCAGCTCTGATCCGTTATTTGCGAAGAATACAACGAATTCACCTAATATAGCTGATGATTCAGACTGACTGCCTACTGATGAGCTCTAGGAACAACAGGTACTAAATGGTGCATAGATTCCTCAAAACCTGTACAAGAAGAAGACATGCTACGCCAACCAATAGGAGAACTTTATGCCCGCTACACTCGTCACGTCACTTGAGTTTTATACGGGGCAGGCGGCGGTCCCCATTGGAGGCACACTCAGTATTCTACGGTGACGTGAGCACACTCCATGCCTCGGTACAGGGAACACACCGGCATCGTCTAGCAAGGGAAGTAACAAGGGATTCTCAAATTTGCTTTTGGCCCTTGCTACTCTATTTTTTTCACACTATCATATCTCTAAATCTCAAGAATTGAGGTAAAAGAGTACCTCGTTAGGTACATCCACTCTACGCAAAGTAATAAGTGATAATTTGCTGTAAACCTAGCGGGTATAGGACAATTGCCCCAGATGGTAATTGTCCTCACAGACAATTACCACCTCGGACATTTGCATCTTTATACTTTATATCAATGTTTTTATACCATGCTTAAGAATATGACTATGAATTATGTTATTTGCATTACAAAAATTGAAGTATCTAAATCAGTGATGAACAAAAGTTTAGATGAAATAAAAGAACGCAACATAGCTGAGGAAAGCCCAATATTTTCTCGCTTAACATAATTCTACCTGCACCTTACAGTACGTCTATAGTAATGGTCGGCTAGATTTGCTCCATAAAGTAGAATTTTTGGCTGTCTCAAGAGTAACCCGCTGCTGACGTATCGGGAATTTTAGCCCTTTCCCAAAGGTCCAGTGTCTCTTAATGTCGTCAATTGACTACCATACGACGCTGACGCCCATTTGTTGAAAGTGTTCAACAAAGTTGAAGCTTGTAAACTGGGTCTTTTTGCTTAGGTTAGTGGACTGCTGCCTGCTGGTCAATTGCGTACAGAACTGGTTTGGGTTGTTGTGAGCATTATTGTCTGTGTCACACCATTAACAATCAGTGCTGAATCATCATTTTAAAGCACGCCTTATACAGTAAGACTTTCGTGCTGTGTTTTACAAGGTCAACCGACGAGGTCTACTGTACAGGTTAGAACCGTTTGGTGTGGGCGGTTAGGTTCTGGCAATCATTCGGGGTTTTGTGTCTAGGTAAACGCAGAGTGTGTTTATTGACGATTTCTTGAGTACTCTAGTACCAGTGGTATCTGGCATCCCTCAAAGTAACGTATTTGGCCCGCTGTTGTTTGTTCTGCACGCTAGTGACAACCTCTCTTCGCTGGAGAACACGATGATCAACTATGCTGACGATTTCACTTTGGTAGCTGTGATACCAACCTCCAGCATGCATAACGTTGTCGATCAGTCTCTAAATAGAGGCATGTCGCGCATTAGTACATGGTTCTCTGTCTAGAGTATGAAGCTGAAAGCGGCAAGACTGAAACTATGGTTGTCAATCGGTCCCAGACATTTTTACCCCAGCATCTAACTCTGGAGATAAATGACACTGTGCTTCTGGGATCTAGCTCCCTGGAGATTCTTGGTGTTGTAGTAGATGAGAAGCTTACGATTACAGGGCGTATTAAGCGTCTCGTGTCACGGGCTTCTACGTTAAGCAAATTCAGCATTTGGCGACAATGATGCAGTAGGCAAAAGATTTTATGCTTTGTTGCTGCCAGTGTTGGAGTGTTGCTCGACGGTCTGGCCTTCGGCTGCTAGCAGTCACCTGCGTTTGCTGGACTGACTAGCTAGCTCAGCGAGGAGGATGTGTGCTGAGAGTGATCTAGTGAATCTGCCACATAGGCGAGGTGTGGCCGGCCTCTGTATGTTTTATATTGTGCACAGCAAAATGACATTGGTTGTATTCTCTGTCCCTGCTCTCAAAGTCTTCGGAAGATATACACGTGCTCGTACAATGGCGGATGCGCACTCTTAAACGTTGGAGGCTGATAGGTTCTAAACTCGTCATTTCAATCGTTGTTTTCTGCCCTGTCCATTTCCGTCTCGAATACATTGCCGGAATCAGCTTTCGGCCGTGTCAGCCTGCAGACGTTTAAGTTTATTGTTGATGGCTTTTCGACAGATTTACACTGCCAGCGTTTCGAGCTGCCGGTGTTGTATAACGCTTCATTTGGGTTGCACTACTTGTCCGTGGTGGCCCGAGCGTGAAGTAATATTGAAATAACTAGAGCATTCTGAGAGCGCATACCTCTGTCAAGCTGCGTAACGTCAACAAAAATTCGTATTGGTTCTGAAACTATTATTTCCTTGTTATTGATACCAACATCCGGTTTATGTACGCCTTTTGGTGTTAATAACAGCTTCTGTAAGTTTCTTGAAGATCCGTTTAACTTTTCGAGTATGTCGCTGACAAACGGTAATCAAACACACAAGCCGACCAACCGATCATCACCAAAATTTAATCACTTGTCTCTTAATATTTCTGGCAATTCCTGCAAGTTTCAAAAAGATCCTTTCGTAGCTTTTTCATAATAATTTTGCGAAGGGTGAATTCACACGTCCCTCATCGTAACGCGCCCAATCACGAAAATGAACACGAGCTGTGCGTCAACATTTCTGTCTCTGTCCACAAGTAGAAGTGTCCATTCAAATGAATGACGCCGCACGGTCAGTTATGATGTCGCTTCTCTACATTTTCGCTTATATTTCGCGTCAGTTCGAAGTCACATTCACATCCCATAATCTTATAGCCTGGTTTTGATAAGGACAGCTGAGCCTTGAAATCAAATACGGCGACCGTACTCTTACAATATTTTCAGATGATCCAGTTTTTTCTTAAACGAGAGTATATTGATTCTAATAAGTGATGAGAAAAAGCATATTTGTCGACTTTTTCTGATTTTGAAAACGCTATAGAGGATGAATTTCAGTTTTTATAGATTCTCTTAAATGATCTTGTATGGCGCAGCGCGTTTAAAAAAGGGACAGCCTTCAGTCTACCATGGCTGCTGCAGTGCTTCTATACAATCAAATCTATCAGCTTGACTGAACGCGTTACGAAGATGAAAGTGTGAACACGGCCAAACAAAAAATAAATCAAACTCAGAGACAAACGAACAAACAGATCTTTACAAAATTTTGGTTGTTTACTCTTCGTGATATTTCTAATAACTCATGTTAATTTCACAAAAATCTGTTAATAACTTCTTAAGTAATGGTACTAAGAAAAAAGAGGTGAAAGGTAAACAAGCGGTTGACCGAGTCTTCACCAAAATTTAGTCGTTACTCTAACTCTTCTAACACTCCCTGTAAGTTTTGTAAAGATCCGCATACAACTTTTGAAGTTATCTGGTGACAAACAAAAAGACAGACAACTAGAATGACTCGTACCATCACAGACCATAGGAGGTAAGTTTAACGCCGTCATTTTTGATGGCCAGCTAATCCTATTATTTTTATTGTTCACATCTAAGTCAACACACCTGACTCCCAACAAAAATTATGAACATTGCTTAACTCCCCCTGCCTCTTTTCACATGGAGTTACAGATTCAATGCCGTTATTTTTGATAGCCAACTAACTCAATATTTTTGCTATTTTTCACATCTCATTGAACAAACCAGATTACCTCAAAAAATTATTATTATGACTCAACTCCTTTTGCCTCTTTTTGGGTAAAAAGTAAACAAAATTCATTGCCGTCATTTTTAATTGCCAGCTAATCCAAGTTTTTTGGCACGAATCACAACTAGGTCAACCCACCAGACTCCTTGCAAAAAGTTATGAGCATTGCTTAACTTCATCTACCACTTTTTGGGTGGACAGGCAAATCTATATACTTAAATCTACGAAAACAGCTTCACCGCTCTCACTTCGTTCCCGTGAGATAAAATCTTGCATCCAGTAATTACACCTAACGAGTTATTCATTTACCTTAATTGTAGAATTTACAAGTTCTAATACTGAAGGAAAGGAGAGGCCCGAGCTGCGAGAATCCAAGAATCGAAATCAGCCTGGGTGAGATTTTACATTCCTCTGCAGCACGGACTTCGTGTCCTGTTTTGCACACCACCAGAGACATATCGTCTAAACTTTAGGACAATGACGCATCATGAGATCAGCCTCAGATTTATCTACTGTATGCGAGATAATGAAAGATTACTATTGCCATAATGGTAAAGTTAGTTAAAGTGCATCATCATGACGCTCCTGCGTGTTTCGGTTTTGGGACAAAATTTCTCTCAGCGTACTGCCATGGGTGCCTGGGA
Organism: Parhyale hawaiensis; assembly: GCA_001587735.2. Classification (NCBI taxonomy): domain Eukaryota; kingdom Metazoa; phylum Arthropoda; class Malacostraca; order Amphipoda; family Hyalidae; genus Parhyale; species Parhyale hawaiensis. The sequence continues at coordinate 24,806,495 of LQNS02278143.1, read as the reverse complement.
CCTTTTGTATCACTCCAAACTTGCCTCATTGCCTAGGGGCGTTCGGCACTGTCTTGGGACCAGCTGCATTGTCCCGACGCTTATTGCATTGTGCCGAACCTTCTGCATTATCCTAAGTCTACCGCACTGTATTGAGACATATTACATTGTCCAGGAGCTTATTGTGTAGTACAAAACCTGCTGCACTGTCACTAGGGCCTACTGCACTGTCTTGAAATCTGCTGCATTGTCCAGAAAACTGTTATATTGTTTCAGAGCCTTTTGTTTTTTCCTCTGGGCCTATTTCATTGTTTCGGAGTCTGGTGCATTCTCTCAGAGTCTATTTCATTGCCACGAAGCCTGTTGTAATTATCTCGGGGCGTATTTCCCCGTCCCAGAGCCTGTTACAGTGTTCCGAAGCATGCTCCATTCTCTGGGAGCCTGTTACAGTGTTCCGAAGCATGTTTCATTCTCTCGGAGCCTGTTACAGTGTTCCGAAGCATGTTTCATTCTCTCGGAGCCTGTTACAGCGTTCCGAAGCATGTTTCATTCTCTCGGAGCCTGTTACAGTGTTCCGAAGTATGTTTCATTCTCTCGGAGCCTGTTGCAGTGTCCTAGAGCCTGTTGTTTCGTCCCAAAGCCTGTTGTAGTGTTCCGAAGCCTGTTGTAGTGTTCCGAAGCATGTTGCAGCTTTCTGAAGCTTGCTGCATTGTTTTGAGGCCTACTGCACTACGGTGATACATGTTACAGTGTTCTGAAGCTTGCAGCATTATTCTGAGGCCTACTGCGCTACGGTGATACATGTTACAGTGTTCTGAAGCTTGCTGCATTGTTTTGAGGCCTACTGCACTACGGTGATACATGTTACAGTGTCCTGAAGCTTGCAGCATTGT
>LQNS02278143.1:24739400-24755256 GCA_001587735.2 Parhyale hawaiensis | reverse complement strand
GTGTGTGTGTGTGTGTGTCACGCTCTTCACAAATAGATAGGCGTAAATTAGAGACTTGACTTCATTTCACCCGTATCATATCTACGCTTTCGTTTGTCTTTACAAAAATTTTACTCGCTTTGCTGGTAGCGGATGGCATATAGGGTCTGAGGCGTAGCCAAGATACGCCCTGGGCAAAGAAAACGGGTAGTGTTGGCATCTTTGCTCTAAATTCAGTTTTCGAAGAGAATATCCTGCTTGGAAAGCATCAGCCTGTACAGTGCGATGTCTGAGGATTTGCAATGAGATCTTCAGAACAACAGAATACTCTCTAGCGAATGAAACGATTGACCCAATCTATTTTCGTTTATTGTATACTACTTTGTATTGCATTAAACAAAGCAGGAAAATGATGGGTTATTGATCAGCAGCATTCATGGGTTCCAAGATCGTGAGAAAAAATCGGATGCGCCGACAAAAGATTAGAACGTGTAACCTTATGGATTGCTAAATTATCGGTAAACTGTGGGAAACGGGGCTTTAAAAAAAAATGTGTGCAAATAAAAGGAGAACATTGTAGGAAGTACCGTCGCGTTTCTATGTTTTTATCATGACTCAAGAGCGGAGTCTCTGCTGAGAGAACAAATGAGTGATACATTTTATGAGGTGAGAGCATTAAAAAATCGCCGAATTCTCACGGGTCACCCACGCTTCACGTTAGAGACGCAATGCGTAACGATAGACTGGGTTAAGCGGCGGATGATAGTTGGGACGGTGTGGATTAAGTTAGGAGCGCTACCTGAAATTAAATAAGGTGAGTGAAAACCCAACCGTGTCTGTTACGCTCTTCTCTAACAGATGGAAGGAAATTATAGTGTCTCGAGGTACTTTTGGATACGACACGGGACGGGATCAAAGGTAGAAATAGTCAAGTTCATATTTCAGCTTCTATGCGGTTTTGGGTAGACGCTTCACAAGCAAACTCGGGACATTTTCAACATTGGTATGCGTGATACTGGTCCGAGGGTATCATAATTAAAGAATAATTCTTTTGTTTGTAGAACTTCCACAGGTTCATTCAGTATTAGATAGGGGATAATTCGGATGATACGGGACTGAGATATCACTGAAGAATATTGCTTCTATTCTGTGGAATTTCTGAGGGGTTGCAGCAGCACCCACAGCAGCGTAATCAGAAGGGTAGGAAGTAACGTTCCCATTTGTCGTTAGACTGAATTCGTTAGGATTAAGTGACGCGTTATTTATGTGGTAGGTTAGGTTAGAGGAGCTGTGTTAGGTTAGGTGCGTTATAGTAGCGTATTGCTTAGATTGCTACATCTTATAAAGTAGGAGCATTAACTAATCGGTGAATTCTCACCAGTCACGTTAGCTTATACGACTTATTAGGCTTGGATCCAAGCCTAGTTAAGTCGTTGTTGTTGAGTTGGAATGAGCGACGGACGTTTACTCAGACGGGGTGGGCTACGTTATAAGAGCTGCATTAGGTTAAACTGAGATAAATTGCAATAGTTAGCATAGGTTGGTTCATTTTGGAAAGTATAGTCTTTATTCAACCGTGGAATTACACGGGTCCTGCTAGTCTATATATTAATACGCTTGTATCTACGTGTGTATCTGTGTGTCACGTCTTCACAAATAAATAGGCGTAAATTAGAGACTTGACTTCATTTCATTCGTATCATATCTACGCTTTCGTTTTTCTTAACCAAAAATTTTACTAGCTTTGCTGGTAGCGGATGGCATTCCTCATAGGGTCTAAGGCGTAGCCAAGATACGCCCTTAGTAAAGAAAGTGGGTAGTATTGATATTCCTGCTCTGAATGTATTTTTTGAAGAGAATATGCTGTTGGGAAAGCATCAGCAAGTACAGTGCGATGTCTGAGGAAATGCAGTGACATCTTCAGAACAAGAGGAAATGCAATGACATCTTTAGAACAAAAGCATACTCTACAGCAAATGAAACAATTGACCCAATCTATTTTCGTTTATTGTATACTACTTTGTATTGCATTAAACAAAGCAGGGAAATGATGGGTTGTTGATCAGCAGTACTTGCGGATTCCGAAATAGTGAGAAAAAAATCGTATACGCTGACAAAAAATTAAAACGTGTAACCTTATGGCGGGCTAAATTAGCTGTAAACTGTGGGAAACGGAGCTTTAAAAAATGCGTGCAAATAAAAGGAGAACATTGCCAGAAGTACCGTCGTGTTTCTATGTTTTTGTCAAGGCACAAGTGTGAATTCTCTGCTGAGAGAACAACTGAGTGATACATTTTATAAAATGAGAGCATTAACAAATTGTCGGATTCTCACGGGTCACCCACGCTTCATGTACGTTAGAGACGGAATGCGTAACGATCGACAGAGTTAAGCGGCGGAAGTTTAGTTCAGTCGGCGTGGATTAAGTTAGAAGCGCCACCTCAAATTAAATAAGGTGACCTAAAACATTCCCTAACCGTGTGTGTCACGCTCTTCTCTAACAGATAGATGGAAATTAGAGTGTCTCGAGGTACTCTTGGAGACGACCCGGGAAGGGATCAAAGAAAGAAATAGTCAAGTTCATATTTCAGCCTCTATGCGGCTCGCAGGTCTAGGGTAGGCGCTTTGCCGCCAGACTTCGGACATTTTCAACCTTGGTATACGTGATACTTGTTCGAGGGTATCATAAATGAAAGAACAATTCTTTTGTTTGTAGAATTTCCAAAAGTTCATTCAGTATTAGATGGGGAAAACTTCGGATGATACGGGACATATATCACTGAAGAACATGAAGAATATTACTTCTGTTCTGTGGAATTTCTGAGGGGTTCCAACTGCACCCACAACAGCGTAAGCAGAAGGGTAGGAAGTAACGTTCCCATTTTTCGTTAGGCTGAATTCATCAGGATTAAGTGACTGGCGTTATTTATGTGGTAGGTTAGGTTAGAGGAGCTGTGTTAGGTTAGGTGCGTTATAGTAGCTTATTGCTTAGATTGCTACATCTTATAAAGTGGAAGTATTAACTAATCGGTGAATTCCCATCCGGTCACGCTAGCTTAAATGACTTAATTAGGCTTGGATAGACAGACATTGTTGAGTTGAAATGAGCGACGTCCCTTTACTCAGACAGTGTGGGCTACGTTATAGGAGGTGCATAAGGTTAAGCTTAGGTGAATTACATTAGTGCATCGTGGGTTGCTTCATTTTGGAAAGTATAGTCTTTATTCAATCGTGGACTTCCACGGGTCCCGCTAGTCTATATTATAATTTTCCTTGCGTCTCCGTCCATACGTCCCTGAGTCTGTACGTGATGCTTTTCAGTATAAGGTAGGGGAACTTCAATTTGCAAGAAGCTCTGATTTTCGCTGAAACGTTCAACCATAGCTGTATTCTTTAGCGCTTATTGAAAAATTTAAGTCACTTAGTGACTGAAGGAACCTGAAGAAGACCATTTCACTTGTATCTTATCTACCTCTTATGATTTCTTTGACGGCATATTATGTTTGCTTTGCTTGTGGAGCTCAACGTTTTTTAATAGAGCCGGCCAGGATAAGCTGAACCAGAATAGAAGAACGAGTCAAGTTCAAATTTTAGCTGCTAAATCTTGCGGGTTAAGTAGAAGATTCAATGCCTGACTTGGGACGTATTTCAACCTTTGCGTGCTTGATGCGGTTCCGAAGGCGTCATAATTGAAGTCTTCTTTTCTTATGAAGTTACACAGGTTCCTTTATTATTAGATAGGGACAATCAGGATGATGCAGGTCTGATATGTCACTGAAGAACATTGCTGCTATTCTGTGGAATTTAAACAGGTTTCATTTGCATCCATAGCAGCGTCATCGGATGGGTACGGAGAAACGTTCCCATGTTTCGTTAGACACAGGACTCATCCAAGGCAATACCTTTGATAGAGTTTTTGATCCTGTCGGGCATAAGCTATGACGCATATTTTTTAGCTGAATATTTCCTCTTAGCAGTTCGAGAGACTCTTAGAAGCAGTTGAAACTTCAAGCCGAGCTGACACCTTTTTATATTGAATTTACATAGCAGCCAAATTTTAACGCTTGAGGTTCATCTATCGATTTGTATCCAGTTTACGGTGAGCCCTAAGCATTCCGTTGAAATTTTGTTGAACTATATTGTCTCAGTGCTGCTCAACGTTTGCCCAGTTCCAAGCTGATAGCTTGCCTTACCTTGCAGAGGGAATATTTTGCTCTTGCAAAGCTCGTAGTTGTACAACTTGCGTTTCATTAATAGACTAGAGCACTTTGAGAGCGCATACCTCCGCCAAGTGAGCCAACGGTAGCAAAAAAATTCAAATTGACTCTGAAACCATAATTTTCTGTGTATAAAATTCAAAATCTAATCATTTGTGCCTTTTTATAATAATAACAGCTTGCTCAATTTTCTTAAAGATCCGTTCATAACTTTTTGAGTTACACTGTTAACAAACGTTATGACAAACATGAGTCAAACATGCAAACAAACAAATCGATCTGCACCAAAATTTGATCATTTATGTCTTTTAACATTACAACCCCTATAAAATTCATAAAGATCCATTCATTATTTTTTGAGTTATTGTGCTAACAAGCATAAAATAAAAACAGTGACAAACTAACGAACGAACGAACAAACGAATCATTACCAAAATTTGGTCTTTTATTTTTTCTTATATACCTAACAACTCATGTTAATTTCATCAAAATCCATCCATAACTTTTTGAGTTAGGGTATCGAGAAAAATGAGGCAGACAAACAGCCAAACGGATGGACATATCTTCCCAAAAAGTTAATCATCTGTTCCTCTTAACATACCTAACAATCTCTGTAAATTTCATCCAAATCAGTTCATAATTTTTTGAGTTATCTTGGTGACAGACAGACAGACGGACGGACAGACAAACACGACGAAAACATAACCTCCTTGGCGGAGGTAAAAATCAGGCCTGAAGGGATGAGACCTATTTTACAACAAAACCTGTTCTAGGAACCGGAACAATAAAAAGTTTGATCACAAAATTACCGCCGTCTGCCCTGTGACTCGCGTTATTTACGGGGTAGGTTATAATAGCGTAGCTTAGGATTGCTAAGTTTTAAAAAGTGAAAATTGTTAACTAATCGTGGAATTCTCACGGGTCACCCACGGATTACATTAGCGTAGGAAATATAATTATTAGGTTATAAGATAGACAGACAATAGTCAGTTAGAAAGAGTTCGGCAGGGTTAAATGACGGGCGTTAACTTATACGGGGTTTGTTACGTTAGAGGAGCTGCATTAGGTTATACTCGGGTTAATTGCAATTCCGTAACATCAAGGATTAGTGGACTAACAAGTTAACCCACGGGGAGGAGCCAAGTTGTAGTGCATCATGGGAAATTGGCTTGTGACGTCACAAAAACATAGTAGTTTATTTGAAGCTATTTTGCATTGTTTCTTCATCATTTCATTTGGGCCTCCGGAGTGTCCCCCATGTCCTACAGTCTTTATAGTTACACAAAAAGATGTATCAATTATCACTCGCGAACGAAGTGAGAGAGAGGGGACAATATCTTCGTTGAAGATTTAGACACGTGTTAGTGTATATATTCGTATATATGAGTGGTCGAAGAAGTTGAGCAATGTTCATAATTTTTCTAGGGAGTTTGGTGTGTTGGCCTAGATGTGACCCATGCCAAAAAAAGTAGACCTGGCTGGCCATAAAAAATGACGGCGTTAAATTTCCTCCACTGGGTCGAATTTGCTTCCACCGCGGCAGATCGTCTCACTCTACGCGGCCTCCCATTTTTCCTATGTTATTATTGAGAGATGTGCACGGGGCTGTCAGCGTAGAGCTAGCCTTGTTGGACACAGCATCCATAGGTGAAATTAGGATTAGCAGGCCATCAAAAATTACGTCATCGAATTTTCTATCACCGCAGGTGATGGTCTTACGCCACGAGGCAAGGTGTACAAGAATGAGAGACATTGGTTGTATTTTTCTGTCCCTGCCTGCAAGGTCTTTACGAGGATTACACGTGCTGCGGTTGATGCGCACTCTTTTACTCTGGAGAATGTTAGATTCCAACCTCGTCAGCTCGGTCGGTGATTCTTGCCCTGTTCTGTTTCGATTTCGAATTCATTGCCGGCATCAGGATTCGGTCATGTTGGAGCGCAGGCGTTTAAGTAATCTATTAATGGCTTGTTGTTATATTTTCTTTAACGACGTTTCGGGCTTCACGGTGTTGCGTATCGCTTCATTTCGTTGTGCTACCTGTCCGTGATCGCTCGAGCGTGAACTTTTAATAATGATAACAAGGCGCGATTGATAAATTAACAAGCTCGAAAGATCACATATATTGTTTAACACATATCCAGAGTACAATGGCGTGATGAGAATTAAAACAAAAAGTGCAAGAAATCGAATTTTAGTTATCAGTAATCAAAATAAAAGACTTTTTGATTGAATAGTGTGAGCTTCCTTGTGCTCAAGAAAGACGTTCTACGAGAGTTAGAAAAAAGGGACGAACAGTATATCCATAAAAATGTGGAACCCATGCACGACAGTGTTCAAGAGGGTCGAGAAAGAGAAATAAGATGAGAATAAATCCTCATCATTAGATGTAGGAAAGTCCAAGGAAGTATAAAGTCGACCCAAAGGAAAAACGTCCAGAGGGCATAGCCAAGGCTAAAGTAACCTATGACTCCAATCTTGGGGCACTGCTCCTCAAATCATTGGAAATGCGACGGCTATTAGATGTAACTTGTTTCATTGTTTCATCTTGTCATATCTTTTTAATATCTTCGGTAAAATATCCAGCTACAATACGAACTATTTACGTAAACTTTGCCGGTTGGCTTTGGCTTCCATTTTGGCGCCCATGATTTTCACCAATCTAATCTACATTCTGCCTGCAAGACTAGCAGTTGCTCAGAGCGAGAGCGAACTCAGCCATTGCCTCCAGTATGGGAATGGGCATCTTTGTCCGAGGGTTTCCAATACTTAAGTTAATTATTGACTTCGATATTCTAATCTCGACCGATTCATCCACAGCCTCAAGCTTCTGCCGGAATGAAACACGGCCTCAAGGGTTCGATGTGGTGTGTAGGGATGTGTTCAGCAGCTGCAGGGACCGCCGGTGTCCTCCGGTCCCAGGCTCGGCGGGTGTCATCCGTCGCTGTTACATCGAGCAGATCTGCTACAGGAACGACGTCGAGGTGGTCAGGAGGCCTGTATGTGGTGCCGGGGAGGAATTCGACCCTTACAGGAATCTGTGCGTGGACACTCCTGCTTGTGAGTTGTAGGGACCTCTTGGTTGCCTCCCATGCTGGTGAGTTGTACGGACCTCTTGGTTGCCTCCCATGCTGGTGAATTTCACATATCTCTTCGAATTTTGAGTGAACTAGAACTAAAAAACACAACTTAACTTGTTGCAGAGTCTTAATGATATCGAGAACCCAATATACTCAATTTACAACAAAATGTAAAATTACATGCTTGTTCTGGCAACACTCGCTGGAGCAATTTTTTCTGTCTCCCGTCTAATAATCACTCACTTACTACAGGAAAGTTTTCCCTTAAAACCCACTAAGTATGATCCTAAACCAAAGTTCGCTACCACCACTGCTGCGCACGCTACACGATTATTAAGTCCGTCGAGTATAAAAGTCAATCTATCCCCTCACTCGAGTTAAATTACGCGCCCAAGTCGTTTCTGTTCAAGGCCACGACTTAAGACACTTTCGACAGACAATTTAAGCTAAGCCCACTCGAATTAAATTGTCAGCACCTGCCTTCAGGAACTTTGACTTTGCCGCTTTGAATCAGGTTACAGGTGTTAGCACCAACCCGATTATGTTGAGCCCACTGAAATATCCATTTCACGAAGTAAGATTGATAAGCGTTCAACGCCTGACACTAGAATCTGCGAGTAGAAGCCCGGGCGCCGTATGGTGTTTCGTACAAGTTAAGCCTCGAAAATTTGATTCTGCTGCCAATTTGAAGGGCCCCTAATTGGCCAAAAGAGCCAACTGAACTTACTTTTAGGCAAAGCTGATCTAAGCGGGATGAGCTTAAGTCCGACTCGAGCGTGCTCACAGGATCTGTTCTTATAATTAAAGGTATACTTCAGACGTCTTCCAAGTGTAGGCGCTCCTGCCATTGGCTGGCAGAATTAAGAATACGATGTTTCACTTGTCAGTAATTTCAGACAGGAGCTTTGACTTGTCTCTTTGATAAGTGTAGCAAGTGCTACAAGCAACCCGATTACTTTTAGCAGACTGAAAATGGCCTACAAATAAAGCTTGAGTTTCTGGAAGTCTGAGAGGTAAATGAGTAGGATCAACGCCTCAAACTTATTTTAGTCAATCTGAAGATTCAAACAAGTTAAGCATCGACGTCATCAAATCAAATGCGTTCTTAAGAGTTTCAAAATTTGCAAGACAATGGTATCGTTGCCGTTCACCATAAGAAGTTTTTCTTATCTAATACTTCACATCGGGACGGAGTGATCAGCCAGTTAGCGCTAGTGTAGGGAGGTTCTACTCCTGGTTCTGTCATTAGTACGTCCTCTTGCACGTTACGCGCTCGGTGTGAGATAAAGAAAAACTGGATACGACTGGGTGGAACTGCAGTTGTCGGCAGTCCTGAGTTGCTGTAGCTCACGGCAGTGCAGACAAATAAGTTGCCTTTAACTTGTTAAAGAAAGCATCAGGCGTTGACTCCTAAACGGTTACGCTTGATATTTTAAAACACTTAATTGATGGTACGCAAAATAGAGCTTTTAGTCAGCTCAGCATAACCGTGCTGCCTCGATGCTGGCGCCAGACGGTGCTGTCGCGCGTACCTCACGAGCGGACGCTCAGCTCACCCGCCGCCCACACGACTTTCGCTCTACATCGCAATGACGTGCGGGCTGACCGTCCGCCCATAAGTGTAACGCGCGGCTGTGTAGTGCGGCCTCCGCTGGGCATCTGCAGTGCGACTTGAAGTAACAAAGCCGACGTTCACAAGCTGAGGAAAACACCTACGGGCGGCTTCTAAGGCACAGCTCTGCTCCACCTAGAGATTCCTGTAAAGTCATCGACCAACCTTCAGTGTTGCCACGTAAAATTTCATGAAAGGAGAAAAATATTTGGAATTAAGCAGGATTATACAATACTAGAGTACCCGCGCTGTCAAAAATGAGAGCGAAGAATTATTGAAGACTGGTGTTCATTCAACAAACTTCCGTTACTAATATGCATCTGGAGATTACAAAACAAAGGCCAACTAAAATTGCCATAAAAAATGAGTGCTCTCTATGTCAGTTCATCTCTAGCAATAAAATTGTCCCCCAGATTAGAAAAAAAAAGAAGAAAAACGTTTACATTAGCAACCAGCAAAGCATTGCTGAATAAAATTAATTCCCCGCCGCGTATCATAGACACCGAAGGAAACGGCTTCAGTGCATCTAAGTTTTTTCACCTATAAGCAAAAATTCTCCCATCAAAGGAAGGCAGCAATCTGAAAGAATTAATTATAACTGCTGCCCACTAAAAAAATCATCGCTTCGTCTGTGCTTTGTAGATGGGAACATATGCTCCGATATATGGAGAAAATGATAATATAAAATCAGATTCATGGCCGCGATAAGAGAAGCGATGTAAAGAACGGTTTCATGCAAGAAGTGCATTCAGATAGAGGGATAAGGATCCCATTTTCGCCATTTTCTACGACCTGGTCATCGAACACTATGAAAACGCAGCTTAATTACAAAATCTGCAACGTGGCCTATTTTTCGCCTATTTCATTAGGATGCGGACATGATATATATTAATAAATACACGAAACGTTTTATTATATTAGGAATACATCAAGTTATAAGTCGTAAATTTACTTGGAGAAATGCACTGCATATTCTTAACGTCTTACAAAGTACCATGAATCGAAGGGTGAATCATTTTAAAAAGTCTTCTGGATTCAGAACATCCCAGCCATTGCGCCTCGACGAAATTTCGAGCGGCTGGAGCTATGTAGATCAAGCTCGTATCCTGCATACCAACTTATGATGCAAACAACAAAATGAGGACTGTGACGTCATCACTCAGTTAAAATTTTCAGGTAAAAATACTGAAGACCTGCTATCTGTGTCTTCCTTACGCTGTGCTCTTATTTGTCGCTCCGAATATGTCAAGCCTCGAAGTCTTGAAATCGCCCATCAATCGAATACAGCCATAGATGTGCTGTCTGACTCAGAGGCACATCAACACAGGCACATCTTCAGTATTATACGAGAACATTAGCGGCAACAATGACGTCACCATCGACTACTTGCACTAAATTGTACGATTGTATCCATGATACCAGTAAACTTTAGATGTCTTCAGCCGTGCAGAGAGCCAATGATGATATCACAACCACAGACTAAGGAAGACAGACAGGCAGTTCTTCAGTATTTTTGCAAGAAATTTTGACTGAATGATGCCATCACACTCGTCATTTTGTTTTTTATCACCCGCGGAGGTAGTAAGAGAGGTAATTACCACCGGTGAATGAAGAGAGGGAGGTGATAATGTTTTCGCTGAAGATGTAAGTATATATTTGTACTATATATATTGTCTATCCACCTAAAATGAGGTGAAAGGAGTTGAGCAATGTTCATAATTTTTTTGCGGGGAGTCCGGTTGGTTGACCTAAATGTGACCAATGCCAAAAAACTAGAATTAGCTGGCCATCAAAAGTGACGGCATTGAATCTGTAACTCCACCCAAAAAGAGCCATAAGGAGTAGAGTTATAATAATAATCATCATTTTTTTAGGCAGTCATATTTGGTTGACTGAGAAGTGAAAAATGCCAAAACTCCAGAGTAAGCTGGCCATAAAAGATGACGGCGTTGAATTTGCCTACACCGCGGGCGATAGTCTTACGCCACGAGGCGTTCTAGTTTCATTATAAGCTGGTATGATGGCTACGAGTTTCTTCTACATAGCTCCTGCAGTTCGAAATTTCGTTGATGCTTAATGGTTAGGAAATTCTGAACCCAAAAAGCTTTCTTATAATTAAATCATCCTGAGAGTCATTCTACTTTCTAAAGCGTTAAGAATAAGCAGTACATTTCTTTGATTAAATTTACTACTTGTTACTTAATATTTTCTAGTTCTGTTCAGTCCAAATAGTTTTTCTGATATTTATGGCACAACGCTGATGGCTGAACGATGACGTCACAGGAATCTCGAGGCAAAGATGAGCTACCGTGCGTCCGTATTTCATTAGTCTGTAGTCACAACGGTCTCGGATGGTCGATACGAGGTGTGATTAGAAGTTAGGTGTCAGTGTTTTCCTGTATCTGTGGTCTGACTCGGGGCATATATTCCTACTTCGTGGCTAAGCTACTGTCGGAGGGAGATCAATTCTAAGTGACGCTTTGGAAGTGTGGCACTAGTACAGGTCCCGACCAATGTATGTTAATCGCAGTGCAACATTTTCAGGGTGTGAAGATTCTACGAGTACACCAGGCTCGGTAAGTCCCCAGCCCACGTGCACTGTGGAGGGAGAGATGTGCCGCCCGCTCAGCGTGTGCGGCGAGTCGAGCACCACTGCTCTGGTCTGCAGGCTCACCTTCAGCTGCTCTCACCACAGCTCCGTAGTACGACACGGCCGTCTCAGCCCTATTCCGGGTAATTATTTAACATTAGACTGTCATTACTGAACATTGATACACCGCAATAGTGCTAGAGTACATCTAAACACGCATAGTTTGCCACAGTCTGCTCAATCCAGTTAGCTTTTTTTTTATTTAAGTTCCTTACGCCATAACCCGAACCAAACCCAACCAAACCATGTGGCTGTTCGCTCGCACGTAACAATACGAAAACAGAAGCACATATGCTGTTCCCAATGTAACTGCACTTCCGCTTCATCCCCGTCTACACGATCAGTCACGTATACGAGGATCGGCGAACAGACACAAAACGCGTCCAGATGTCATGGAAGTAGGACCTCGCGAACCCATGAAGCCACGACAGCAGAACATCTCTCTCACAAATTCCTTTCTTTAGCAATTACCATTCCACCGCAAAGTTCTTGCCCCGATCAGTATTCTGTTTTTTTTTTTTTTTTTTTTTTTTTTTTTTTTTTTTGAGCAAATCGAGCACGCGTTGACTTGTCGATGAAATGACTTCCAAGGATTAACATCAACTTCCCAAACATTTGGACTTTCTGCTAGTGAATTTTCATTTGCTGTTGTTCATTTGGTTTGTACGGCATTCTTGGATGCCGTCAGCAGTAAAAGGGTAACGCAAAGAAAGCAGTGTTGTAAGACCAATTCTATAACAGGTAAAATATAATTACAATCAAGCTTGTGAAATAATCTATGTAAAATGACCGAACGCATGTTATTAATGCAATAATACACTACAAAGTTATAGACTCGAAATTAGATCAATATAGAAATGTATAATATTCGTTTAGTTACATACGGTATTAGTTGACTTAAAGAACTTTGTAAAGAAGCTTTCCTAAAAGCCTGCAATTAACCTTCTTTTTCAGGTAATATATACAAAAATTTTATTTGGGTAAGACAAAGAAAGTAGCAGTTATAGACACCACCTGCTAGACAATAGAACACCGATACTTATGCGCCCAATAAATACACTGGCCACAACGTATCGCCTGTTAGGGACAATCGTTTGGATTACCAACAATCTATCTTCTGTGTTAGTAGATAAAACTAATTATCTTTGCATAAGATGTTCGTGAATGATTTTAGTGTTTTTGATCTAGGCAGTCGGCTTGTAAATTACATTTACAATGGATCAGTGTATTTATAAAAGATTATTAATGTACTGGTGGAGCCGTGCTTGAAAAATTCACGAAACAATCGATATTTTGCTTCTTATAGGCCGGTGCAGAATCTTCTCGTCTCTGATTTGCTTCTTCATTTTCTTCATTGATCCTTTGTAGTGTTCTTATCTTTAGGTCCTCTCTTTTCTGATTTACAGTTTCCACATTTTCTTGTTCACGCTTATAAGCAGCTCTTATTCCCTTCTGTAACCTTTTCGCATAAACGCTTCATCTCTCTCCATTGGTAGCACGTTTTCATTCTTGAGACTGTACCGTAGTAGTCTCTCTCTTCTTTTACGTTCCCTCTCCTCTTTCTGAATTGAGAGTGCGTCTTTCATAGTGAAAAGTAAAAGTAAAATCAAGAGTAACAAACTACAATAAACTTGAATGCATTTCCAGTCAGCCTGTATGCAATGTGAATGCACCATAGCCATGATACTGTTTTTCAAACTCAAATTACTGTTTCTTCGAAGTGGTGAAATTTTGCCCTATAAAGCGAAATGAGCTTCATCAGAGAAAGATAGTAAGCGAAAAAAAAAATTGTCTACTGCCCGTAAAAAAATAATCACTTCGTGAGCGCTCCGTTGATCATCTTCCGAATTTGTACGTCGCGACCAGAGAAAAATAAGTTATAAAATTGGACTCTAGAAGCTGCATACGATGTGTACCGATTTCAAGAAGTGTTTCTAGCAAGAAGTGCAGTCAGATAAAGGGATAAGGTTTCCACTTTCGCCATCTTGCGCAACCGGGTCATCGATCTCTATGAAAACGTAACTTAATTAGAAAATTTCCAGTCTTGCCTATTTTTGCCCATATCCTTAAAAGTGGACACGAAATAAATAACTACACGAAGCCCTTTAGTTCATTAGGATAATTGTCGACAATAGCAGTTCTTGCAGAGAATTTGCACACCAGCGGCACTACTTAGTTCCAGCTCAAATTATGGATATTATCGATAAGAGTGAGCATGATGAAATGTTTTTCCTTGATTTATCACTGAACTTGTGCAATAAATAAAAATCGCTCAAACTTTAAAGTCAGTAAATACCCTTGATATTTATGAAACAGTTGCAAATATCGTTCTAATATCAAGATTTATTCCTAGATTTTAAATCACGTGCTGTTCCTGCTAGCGACACCAGCGACCTTCTAGTCCAATCCATGTAATAATTTCAAAAACCCTAATATAGATCTCTGCAACCCTCGCACTTGTTTCAAGTCTCATCATTTTCCGTCTGTAGTTGGTAGCCAAAGTACAAAAATCCGCAGTCTACAGCCAAAACTACCGTGCAGACCCGCTGTGTGTTGAGGTGCCTAAATGCGAGGTGAGCGTCAGCAACTGCCGCCCCGTCGCGTTCTGCCCAGCCTCCTCACCCATCTCCGTATTCGTGCCCCTGGTCCGTGTGTGCAGCACAGCGCAGCGGGTGTGCGGCGCCGAGCTGCCCCGCCAGGACCTGTGCCAGGCGGGTGAAGTGTACGACGTAGAACAGCAAATCTGCCGGACCGGTGAGTGGTGATTTTTGCCGCGCATTCACTAATTCAGCTAATGACGTCACCTGTGGTCACTCTCGAAATTCAGCCAGTCAGTCATTGGCTGCGCAGTCTTGGACGATCCCTGCCATTGGCGGACGTCGAGCAGGTAACTTCAGAAGATGGGCAGTGCTCTGTGCTACGCGAAGTTGCGAGTCGAGCACAGAACCGAGCTAAGATGGATCTGCAATTAACCTACTGGAAGATAATACCATATAGTCTTAGATAACATTAAAGCGCTTCTAGTGCTGCTGAGCTGCCCGCCACTGCTGTCGACAACGGTCCCAGAGGCGAGCGTTCAACGAGGAACAGCGTCCGCGTAACCTTGCCGAGTTGTGACAACTTGTTCTGAAGCCCTTAGAAAGGGGGGAGGCAGGTTACACAAAAGTACTAAATAAAAGTTTCGATAACCAAATGAATATTTAGGTTTGTCCTATCATATCAGAACGGCAACGGGCCTTGTGCCTCGCTGTAAAGATCGTTACATTTGGCCGCTACTTTTGCTGTGAGATTAGTGTGTAAGCTTAAGTAGATTAGTAGGTTTTCCCCTTCCTCATCCTGCGCCTTGTTTTCTTGCCAGTAATGGCGCACCAGCCATATTTGAAACCAGTAGAATTCACCTCACTAAATTGTACGAGTCCGCTTACAACGTCAGACTTTCTGACCGAGAAGCCAAGATAAAAATCAGTTGTGACGTGGCCCTCGAGAAGCAGCTGATCCCTGAAGCGCTAGCTACCTTATTTTCAAGTTCTTTTATTATACGACTTCCAGGACTCTGGTGTCTCCTAAAAGCTACTCATTGCGTTTAAGCTATGAGTGAATAACTATCTAGGAGAAACTTAATTCAATTTTATGGAAAAACTTGTCCGCTGAGCCTACCAATAGGTGAGCTTCGTTTTCTCCCCTGCCAAGACGTCACTTCCCTTCAGTAGCTACATAATAAAAGGCAATGTTGACTTGAGAGGCACTGCATGCTATCCAGTCACGTGAGCAATGACTGCGCTGCTACTGGTTCATACGGGGCTCAGGCCTCGTGACGTCACATTAATAACACCGCATAGAAACGATTGGCTTGCTAATGCTGATCAGAGCCTCACATAGCGTTGGATTGATATTAAGTAATGCCTCGCTTATCTCACTTCACGAGTGACCGCTCCTATCGGTAATTTGATATGCACGTGTCTGAAATTAGAGCACTGTTGTTGAATAAATAAAATATCTGTATTTTTTGCAAAGAATGGTTAAGTAATATGATGCAGAAACGTTAAAGCACCGTAATATACTCACATTTCCAGCAACCTTTAACAGTGGATATTTTCCTTGAGAACTGCAAGGCTTTTAAATAACAGCAAGCATGAAACTTTAAGTTAATTACCGAAAAAGAGATAATCATCCCTGTTTATCCAATGTGCCCCTAATAATTATTATTATTATTATTATTAAATCACACCAGGCTGGCGACGTAGGAACGGAGAAACTCCATGAGGTTAACAAACCCCCACGCAACCAACCCAGTGGGTGGAGAAAACAAAAGAATGAAGA
>LQNS02278143.1:24708432-24721358 GCA_001587735.2 Parhyale hawaiensis | reverse complement strand
ACTTCAGGAGTCTAGCTCCTTGGAGATTCTTGGTGTTGTCTTTGATGAGAAGCTTACTTTTGAGTCGCATATTAGGAGGTTGGTGTCACGTGCTTCCACTAAGATTGGGCTACTGCGTAAGGTGATTTCCGTGTTTGGTGATAGTCAGGTTGCCCGCAGATGTTTTTATGCGTTTTTGCTGCCTGTGTTGGAGTATTGCTCACCAGTCTGGGCTTCAGTTGCTGATACTCACTTACGTCTGTTGGATCGACTTGTTAGTTCAGCCAGCATGCGTATTGCTGTCGCCCAGTCTCTGAATAGGGATTTGTCACTCATTAGTACACAGTGCTCGGGCTAGAGTATGAAGCTAAATGCCAGTAAAACCAAGTCGATGATTGTCAGTACCGCAGCATCCACGTATGGAGATAGATGACACTTTACTTCAGGTATCTAGCTCTTTGGAGATTCATTGTGTTTTCTTTGATAAGAAGCTTACTTTTGAGCCGCAGGTTACGAGACTGGTGCCACGTGCTTCCACTAAGATTTGGTGTAAGGTGAATTCTGAGTTTGGTGACAGTGAGGTTGTCAGCAGATGCTTTTGTTCTTTTTCGCTGCTTGTGTTGGAGTATTGCTCACTGGTCTTGGCTTCAGTTGCTGACAGTCACTTACCTCTGTTGATCCAACTTGTTAGTTCAGCCAGCAGGCTGAGCGGAGATAATGATCTGGTGAAACTATCCCACAGGAGAGGGGGTGGCCGAACTTTGTCTGTTTTATAAGGTGTACACTGTACAATAATGAGAGGCATTGGTTGTATTCTTCTGTCCCAGCCCTCAAAGTCTCTAGGAGAATTACACGTGCTGCGGTCGGTTCGCACTATTTCACGTCGGAGAAAGTTAGGTGCCGAACTAATCAGTTCGGTCGGTGCTTCGTACCCTGGTCTATTAGGTTCGGCACTTGCTCTTGATTGCTGGCATCGGCCTTCGGTCGTGTTTGCCTGCAGGCGTTCAAGTCAGCTGTAAATGGATTTCTGTTAGATTTCTTTTAGCAGCATTCCGTGCTTTCCGGTATTGCACAGTGCTTCATTTGGGTTATGCTTCCTGTCCGTGGGGACCCGGGCACGAAGTATTATTGATAATACCGAACGAAATACCGAAAAATACCGAATCATTCGGTATTTTTTTATACCGAAATACCCAACCGAATGACTCGTTTTTTAGCTACCGAAAGCCGATACGGCGGCTCAGAAAAATACCGAATCCCAGCTCTGTTCATTTTATTGATTTGATGTAAAAATCACCATCGGTGGACGAGTCGTCATGACAGCCCTTTTGATGTTGCTGTTCTGTTTCCAGGCCTGTTCGAGTGCAGCCCTCTCGTAGTGACGCCCCCCCTGACACAACCCCAGTGTACTATGGCGTCGGAAGTGTGCAGTCTGAAGCCGGTCTGTGGCAGGGACGTGCAGGCGCTCGTGTGTCACCACCTCTTCTCCTGCCAACCGTCCCTGTCTACGCAGGTTATCCACAGGACGTCCTCGCAGTCCCTGGGGGACACTACAGGTGTGTGTCTGTGCCAGTTTCTGCCGGTTCACTGGGACAGTACAGATGCGTGTTATCAGTTCCTGCGGAGTCACTGGGACACTGCAGGTATGTATCGTGTCAGTGCCTGCCGGGTCACTTGGACACTGCAGATGCGTTTAATCGTCAGTGCCTGCAGAGTCACTGGACACTGCAGGTATGTGTTGCGTCAGTTCCTGCCGGGTCACTGGGACACTGCAGATGCGTGTTATCGTCAGTGCCTGCGGAGTCTGTGGGACACTGCAGGTATGTATCGTGTCAGTGCCTGCCGGGTCACTGTAAAGCTGCAAGTGCGTGTTGGCGTCAGTGCCTGCCGGGTCACTGGGACTAAGAATGATGATACGAAACAGGTTAGCGTACGGAAGGGGTCCAAGCTGCCATACAGTCCAATGAATCCGCCGATGACGCGGAGTCGCCCAACGTCGTATCATCAGTGGTAGTAGCTGTTGTTTATTGTCTCGCAATTGCTCCCATAAAAAAGAACAAATTGATTATTTTGGGTATTTAAAGGCGTTGAAGTAACGTGAAGCCTTCACCTTATAACTTTTGTACGAATTTTTACTGCAGCCTGCTGTTTAAAGGGCTCCAAGCTTATTATTAAAAGTATTGCTGCGATTCATATCCGTGAGGCAATAGACATTATTTTTTCCCTACTTCGGGCCCAAATTTTCTTCTTCTTCTTCTTTTTTCATTCTAGTAAAGCGCCCGTCCATACTTGAATAAGCTGTAGAATTTTTGTGCCTACGGTGATACGAAGGCCTTTATCTCCAAAACATACTAATCAAGCGGTTAGCTACATGCAGACCATGGGCGACACACGGCGCCATAACGGCAAGCACACAGTGTGACTGGTGCTCGAAAACTTAGCATTTTAGACTTGGTTGCTATGTTCGCTTCAAGAATTAATGCACTCAAAGAGTTATGAAATAATTAGGGTGTAGCTGTATGTGTTATACTGTGGTTCGCCACACTTTGCAAGTAATAGTTATCTGAACAGGACGACGCTTTATGAGCAGCGTAGTGTAACTTTTTTGGCGAGCAGCAAATTCAATGTTTGAGAAACTTTTGCTGAGTCGCTTCACCGTCGTCCTGCATCGATACACTTTGCGCTCAAGTCTCATAGATATTAATACGCTCAACGCGAAGTTAAAGTTACAACCGTAACAAGTTATTAGAGTTCTCCTTTTTGATGTGCTGAAGTGTTGGTATCAATGCTATTCTTCACCGCTGCTGTGTGAAACTCCTCGTACTTACATAATACTTTGTAACAATGTTCTTCAGCTACTTATTTTGCATATTTTTACTCATATGAGATACCTTTTACTTGCTAATGCAATCATACTTTGATAAAACATAATTATATCTTACTCAAACCTAGAGCAGCCTATTCTTCTCTACTTCCTATCACAATATTTTTTTTTCCTGTTCTGTGAACAAACTTTGTTGCCGTAGCTCCTCTTTCACTTTTTTATTCGTCGTTTTCAGAGAAGAATAAATTTTGGAGCCTTTTGAATCATTGTTATAGTAACGCCATTGGTTGAGCTTGCCCAACAATGTAATTTTTTACTGAATTTAACATTTCATGCGTTTTTATCTTTCTATGAAATGGCCTGGCCAATGCGATACAATCGTGAGCCACGAAAGTTACTTCGCCTCAATTTCGTGGGATATGCAAAACTTTCTGGCTATATAGAACTGATGACTGGGGATTGGCACTTGCTCTTGATCGTGACCTTATCAAAACTCTCGACCGTGTAGTTTATAATGGCTTTTGCAACCTTTTCTGTGATGCAATACACCTCAACTTAGCTATGCGATCGAAGGTCCACGTGACGTCAGCTCTCCAACTTACGTCCACCCCGTTTGGCAGTGCGCTAACCTGTTACGTTTCATCATCCTTGACTGGGACGCTACAGGTGCGTGTTGGTGTCTGTGCCTGCCGGGTAGTGACTAGGATACCGCAGGTGCTTGTTCTTCAGCTTCAGTGCTATACGTCACTTACAGTGCAATGGTAGCCACAGTGCTTAACTGCCAGCAGCGTGCAGCCAGCCGGCATGCTTATTATGATGTAAACTGATATAGTTGGGAAGGCTTTCAATTAAGATCTATCTTGCCAGTCCGTAACTGAGCGGGTAAACAGTAAACAGTTTCCAGTAGTTACCAGTTGGAAGTCGATGTTGTTTACCCGTTCTGTGTCAGCCGAGTTTCATTCAATGCCTGGATCGGTAAACCCTGGTTTGATTATGCCTGTCCGAGGGCGCATCAGTTGAAGCAGGAAGCATGATCGGGGTTGGCGCCTAGCCGGGCTGATGTTGACATTCCGCTATTTAGCGAACTGCAGCGTCGGGCTTGGGCCACTTATGAGGAAGCTGAGAGGGAGCATAATTTGAGGTCCAGGGTGTTATAGGCATCGTCTGTTGGCCCATATAAGGAGTGGTCCTCACTGAAGGGCGTTGTGTTTTGTGCGAGCTCTTCCACTCCCCCCCCCCCGTTTACTTACATTAAATAGGCGGCAGTAGACGAACCAACAGGCCCATTCTCAAAGAGACACCGAAACTTACGCCCGGCCCTCTATGAGCTATTGCCATTATGTTAGTAGGCTATAAAAGACTGGGGAAAAGAGAAGAATAAAAGAGAAGGGAGAAGTATCTCAGCAAAAGTGACGATCAGGAATGCACGCAATCACGATCAATAGCCACTGATATGCGGAGTTGAAGATGTCAGACAGTGTAGTTGGAGCGGAAGAGAGAAGAAGACGGATTAAGGAAGCCTCGGAGGCCTTGGCCGTTAAGACTGTGCGATTCCTGGAGGAGGAATCCTTAGCTGTGGGTGATGTCTCTCCCAATGGTGCTGGTGCTGGTGGCGACCTTGTTGTGGGTTCTTCTGCCAAAGCAGACGTTTTGATGCCTTACTTCGATCTGAAGCAGAGCGAGTGCGCATTCCTTTAGTGTATGACCCTGAATCGAGGTTCTTCAGTTTTGCTTTCAGAGCTTCCGAAGCGCACAACTTTCTTGACCTGAACCCCCTATTGTGGCACTGATCCATCGAGTATGTTTCCGCGCTTTCTTCGAAAGGGGGCTGGCATGTCTACGGCCCCGTTCGCTCCAGTGTTCTGTCGAATGTTGCGGCTTGGCTCAATCCCGGAATGCTGGCGTGCTGCTCATTCAACGCCTGTTCTGTAGAGCTGTATCTCATCTCGGACCTCTGACTTTAGAGCCATCTGGATAGCTAACGCCTGTTTTGTTTAAAGCTTACGAAAGGTTGGTTGAGTCGAGGCTGGGTCACTTTTTTGACACAGAGAGGTCTTCGCAAGGGCTTGGGAACTTGTAATGCTCTGCTCCACATTTCTCATGTGTTGCAATTGGCGGCTGGATTGGTCCAGCCTGATTTTTCATTGCTGCTTTTGATCGCGTGCACAACCTAACGTTGCTTCATAAGCTCAGATTGGTAGGTGTTGGTGATTCAATTTTTTCGGTTGTTAGTTTTGGACTGGTAGACGCCATATGTATTTTGACGGGAAGAGCAGTGAAGTTTTAGATGTGGTATATGGTGTCCCCAGAGTAGTATTCTGGGCCTTTTATTGTTCGTCGTATATACGGCGGACTTGTTTTATCTTATTCATAATTTACTTGTTGGTTACACTGATGATATTAATTTGTTAGCTATGTGCGGGAATCCTAGCACTGTAATTGACTTAGAGGTTTCAGAATCCATTCAGTGTGATTTGGAGGTGATTGATTCCTGGTGTTTTATGTGAGGGTGAGATTAAATGCTGGTAAGACTAAAACTACGCACGTGTCTAGGTCATGTAGCTACAATTAGACCTGCTTTCCCCGCACTCATACTAGATGGAGTGTCATTTCCTGTGGTTATTGACCTGCTAATATTACGTGTCACATTTGTGCCTAAGTTGAAGTTTGAGGCCCACATCCGTTCAGTTGCCTCATGCACTTCGCACAAAATCGGTCTCATGCGACATGCTTGGGAGGTGTTTGGTGCGGTAGAGTTCATACGTCGCTGCTCTAGTTACTATGCCCGCCTGTTTTTAGAATACTGCTCCTTAGTCTGGCGCTCTGCTGCTGATTGTCATCTGAGTTTGTTTGACAGAGTGGTTCGTCGATGTACGTTTATGCTGGACGGTGTTATGTCCTTTAATCTGGTGCATTATCTCATAGTTGGTGGACTTTGCTTTCTCTATTAAATATATAATTTCCATAGTAATCCACAGGCGGTTTTTCTTCCGGAGCCATCTGCTTGGGCGCGGTATACTCGGCATACTGGTGCTCTTCATGAGTTGACTCTGGAAGCTGCACGATGCGCTACAAGCCAGTATTCTCGTTCGTTTGTTCCATTGTATGTAGATTGTAGATATTTGGAACTATCGTAATGGCTCTGCCTTTGTTGGGGCTGGCATTGGCAGCTTTAAACGCTTTGTAAACAGAGTGATTTTGTAATCCTCATTTTCTTTTTCTCTATTCTGCTGGTTGCGTGGGGGTCAATAATCTTATGGAGTTTTTTCCGTTTTCAGGTCGCCAGTTTGATCTATTTACTAATAGCTAGTGGGCTGATGGCGCTTAAATCACTCGTCAATTTTATTTGAACGGTGCTTCTCAACAGATTGTTTAGTGCCTCCTTTTAGATTGCCTGTCTCTAGACGGCCAAATGCACTATTTTTAATAATAATAATAGCGTATAGACAACAGCAACTTTTAATTTCCTCCACAGAGGACGTGTGCATCAAGATTCCCGACGTAGAAGAGCCAAAGTGCGGCGTAACGCTAGAAGGTTGCGAGGAGCGTGCGTTGTGCCCCCCAACAGTGATGGTGCAGAGCTCCCAGTTCGTGCCTGTGATGAACGTGTGTAGCGTCGCCACTTGGGACTGCAGTGACGGTACCTCCACGCCGCTCTGCCACCCTGGGGACTACTACGACCACCAGAGGGCTATATGTCTACCAGGTAGTTACTACTTTTATTTTTAAATGTACAATGATTTTGTTTTGCTCTTTATCGATCGCTAATAACTTTTTTGTAAAAATAACTCTACTGGAAAAATCCCGGACGGGCCTCTTGCCTCAATGAAGTCTATAGTGTATCTATCTCCCTTTCCCTTGGAAACTAGCTGTCACAAGGCTCCTTCAACAGTACCTCCTCCCTCCCTCCCTCTCCCCCCGTTCTCTATAGCGTGCAGCCGCTCTTGTTTACCTTAGCGCACCGAGCAAAACTTGGCGTCTCAAAGGTAAAGCCTGGACTGAAGGCGGCGGAATATCGCCGCTGGACGATCAAGGTGACAAGCAGCGATCAGCGCCGTAGCCAACAAATGAACTCCGCCATTGTTCCGTTAGCCAAAGAATATAACCTCTCTGATTATAATCGTGATGCCTTCAATTGATCTCCAAGGTAACGGAAGTTATCGTTAAACAGTTGACGTTAACTTTCTTTCAAAGTTCCTGGAAGACTTGAGGCTTATTTTGTGATTTTGGCAGAAGCTGAGGTATTTGAATGATTTTAGAGCAGGAAGCAACTATACGACCCTATATTACCGTTAAACTTAAGCATTAATTGGCATTATTACTTCCAGCGCTCCCTGCCCGCCGGTAGAATGTGAGCAAAAAAGTGAGCTGTGTTGTTCATTCTTGTGGCGCTGCTACACAAGACGTACTAATGTTATTGCTGATTTAATGCGGAAGTGAAATTGCTACTGACTGCATTAACGATGCAGTTGCGCTTCCACCGTCCTGCCAAAATTGCCTCCTACGAACAAGCGCAGATTTTAATAAAATTATCACACAGTAGAGTTCATAGCAGGGAGTATGCAAAGTAACTATCACTTGCGAAGTATACAGACAATTACCGTGGTTCCCGCAATAAATGCTGCAGTACTGAAAGTTTTTTTTTTTTCGTCGCAAGACCGAGCTTCTGCTCATATATGCTGCTAGGAGGCCGTTTCTAAGAAATTGTTTGTAAACATCGAAGTTGTTCTGGAAATAGAAAGTATTTATTACTGACTTTCAGAAAAAGCGAGATATTATAAGGGCCCCTCGTACGTGGCACAGCGATGCTTGCAATGAATACAAATGACACAGACTTGAAACCAAACAATTTATTCGTCAATACTTGCAAGAGTTTTGGCTAGTTGTCTTCAGGCGCCTTTCGTTCAAGACCCCTTTCTGTAGAATACGGCTATATCTTCTATCGACCTGTGTAAACCAGGAAATAATGACCCAGCTAATAAAACAGACAGGAATTGGCAGAATTGGTAGGGGCGAGCTGTGACGTCGTCGGAGTCTAGCCAATCTTCACCGCCATAAACTCTAGTCGCAGTCTTTTTGTTTCTCTCTCATAAAGCCATGAATTCCACTGTGTTGCGTTGGTAATAATTTTGTACAGAGCTGAGAATAACAAAGAACCAGTACATGATGCCATTCAAAGATTGAAGGTAACGCCGGCTATTCATTTCCTACGCGAATGCGCAGCAGCTATTCTCGTCCAGCATTTCCCACCGCTGTTCTCGTTCTTTAGAAGTTGTATGCTACAAAAAAGCTCTAATCAGCAGAGGTCGGCATCTCCGATTGTTGCGGTGGTGCGATGGCAAAGTCGATGGTACGATGGCCATCGCCATCGTAAGAACGATGGCAATGGTAATACCATGCCATCGTTCCATCGACATCGGAACCAAAAATCGCCAATTTTCATCGGCGATGACCTACGACGAAATAACCGTCGGCGATGGCCATCGTAGAGTGTCACAGTCGGCGATGGACCATCGCATTAACACATTTGAAAAATGCAAACATCTCAGACCACAAACATCGAATAAAAGCAGCATCTCTTATAACCTCGGCCTGTGTGCGATTTTCAAACCAGTAATACTATTCCCAACTGATAAAAGGTGCGAAATGTAAGGCCCAGGCTATTAATTGACATTGTTAAATCTGTTAAATGTATTAAAATAAACTTTGTAACCCCCTTTGTTTTCATGTAACTAAAAAATGAATGTTTGAAAGTCGTAAGTCTGTTTTTCTGTAGTTTTAGCCTCATCTCATTGGCATCGAAAGTACAACCGATGACGATGCCCATCGTATGCCACCGCCGATGGCATGTTCAGTCATTTCAACGGACCATTTCTTAATCATGACACCATCACCGATGGAGAAAATGGCCACCGCCGATTGTTTGATACGATTTCCATTGGACCATCGCTATCGCCGATGGATTTTTGCGATGTTCCGTCATAAAATCTTTGTTTTTCCGATGGCGACGGTCTACACACCATCGCATAATCGACGACGGCCTTCGTACCACGTGCCAGGCTCTGCTAATCAGTCCTCATATATGGTATAGATGCTAGCACTTTAGTATAAGAACTGCACTGTCAAGTTGCCAAAGCTACATTACTTGCGATAGCTATAGATATTTTCAGTGCTTTACAACGGTATCATGAAGTTAATAGGTACTATAATTGATCGCATTCCATTGATATAAGTGCCTTGACCGACCACTTGATTTGTTACCACACGTTGTAGTTTTTATACCCTGGTTACTGCACCCAATAACAGCAATTGACGGTATAGTCAAGTGATGCTATTCTCTCTAACCACTTCCGAAATCAAATCGTATAATAAACACCGTCGTGTGTACGTTTATATCCTAGCATAATAAAACGCCTCGGTTATTTATTTCGTGCCCGCATCTAAGCGAAATATATAGGCAAAAGTAGACAAGGTTCCAGATTTCGCAGTCAAGTTTCGTTTTCATGGAGGTCGATGACCAGGTTGCAGAAGATAGCAAAAGTGAAAATCTTATCCCTTTATCCGAATGCATTTCTTGCTTGACACAGTTCCTTACATCGAAACAATGAACATATTTGCAACTTCTCTTATCGCAGCCATGTAATCTGATTTTAGCACTTTCTCCATGCATGGGAAAATATGTATGTTTGCTCTCCGTTCACGACGTATAAATTTAAAAACCGATCAACAGGGCGCAGACGAAGCAGAGATTTTTCACGGGGCAGCAGGCACAACTAATTCTTTCAGCCTGCTGTCCTTCTTTGACGGAAATATTTCGCTTCGGGAGAAAAGGAAATTAGATTGCTGATGCCATATGCTTCGGTAGCTATGATGCGCGGCCGGTAATTAATTTAATTCAGCAATGCTTTGCTACTTGCTAATGTTAAAGTTTGTCTGCACCTCCTCTAAAGTGGAGGACGATTGTGCTGCTTAAATGAATTAGTATAGAGAGCACTCATCTCTTATGACAATTTTAGTTGGCTTTTGTAGCGCATTCTCCAGAAGCATGTAAATAACGGGAATATGTTAGGTGAAAACTGGTCTTCAAAAATCCTTGCTGTCATTTTTGACAGCGCGGGTACTCTTGTATTTACATATTCATATATTTGTATATTTCGTGCCACGCTCTTAACGAGAAAGATAGGCCCAAAATATTCAAGATTGAAAACTCTCTAATTATTGAGCTATTGATCGATCATGATAAAAAATTATAGCATGTTACAGAAGATAGCAAAAGTTGAACTTTTTGCCTATCAACTGAATGCCCTTCTTGTTCAGCCAACGCTAAAATTAAAATGATGAAGATGTGTACTGCTCTTCTTAGCGCTGCATGAAGTTTTATTATAATTATTTTACCGTCTCCATGCACTAAATCTATATTTGCTATCAGTCCAAGACGTACAACTTGAGCACGGTGCAGAGGACACAGTAGTTACTTTTCCAGCTTCATTTCTTCCTCTGACGGGCAGTTTTCGCTTAAGCGCTGAAATTTTGATATGCTGAACTTCAGTCACACCATAAATAGGATCCATTATGGCTTCCTATTTTAAATTCTGTTTTTTTTTTTTCATGCTTTCTAAGAGAAGGAAGGACTGTGCTGCTCAGATAAATTGAAACCGAGAGCATTCATTTCATATGACAGCGTATGCTTCAGAAGCATAGTACAGTAGTGACGAAAATATGATGAATGTGGAAGGGTCGTCACAAATTCATCTCTGTCATTTTTGACAACATGAGCACTCTATCGTTAACAACAAACTGCTCGGCTCCCTACATAAATATGTCACAGGATGATGCTGGACGCTAATTTTCTTCCAAATGACGTTAATTACTTCCGCCAAGGAGGTTATGTTTTCGTCGTGTTTGTCTCTCTGTCTGTCACAAGATAACTCAAAAAGTTGTGGACGGATTTCAACGAAATGTACAGGGATTGTTAGGCATGTTAAGAGGAACACATGATTAACTTTCGGTGAAGTTCCGTCCTTCCGTTTATTTGCTTGTTTGCCTTATCGCAGCCATGTAATCTGATTTTAGCACTTTCTCCATGCATGGGAACATATGTATGTTTGCTCTCCGTTCACGACCAGTTTTCACCTAGCATATTCCCGTTATTTACATGCTTCTGGAGAATGCGCTACAAAAGCCAACTAAAATTGTCATAAGAGATGAGTGCTCTCTATATTAATGCCATAACTTAAAAAGGATTTTTATGAAATTCACGTGAATTGTTAAGTTTATATATTACGAAGAGTAAATGACCATATTTTTGTGATGATTTGTTTTGTTCGTTTGTTTGTCTGTCGCTGTGTTTGATTTGATACTTGTTAGCATGATAAATCCAAAAGTTATGAATGGATCTTTGTGAAGTTTACAGGATTTTTAGTAACGTGAAAAGACATAATTTATTAAAATTTATTGATGATCGGTAGGTCCGTTTGTGTGTTTGTTTAATATTTTTTAAAATATTTGTTATCAGCTTAACCCAAAAAGTTACGAACGGATTTTCTAAAAAAAAGTGCAGAAACTCTTTATACTGCTAAAGGGCCCAAATAATTAGATTTTGGTGTTGATACCGGGAAAATCATGGTTTCAAAACAAGTTCTTAGTTTTCGTTACCGTGTCTTGCATGGCGGAAGTATGTGCTCTCAGAGTGCTCTAGTTATTATTTGCTTTGCCCATTAATACTATTATATTTTGGTTTACGCGTAGTCACTTGAACTCGTACTTCCAGTTTTTCCAGTTTATCATCCGGTCGCGTCACTGTACCGCTTAGATAGAAGGAGAGTGCTCAGCCACAGCTATAATATTTATATCCCCACTATTTTATTCAATCTTGCACCAAGCACGGAGTTATTGTCGCCTAAGTTCTAAAAATACATTTCTGTTCACCAGTGGGGAACAGAAATGTATCTTAGAATTTTAGAGAAGTAAACTGTTTCGCGAAATTATGTGGCGATTTGAAGTACCAAACTTGCACCGCAACGCAGGCAGCTAGGCGCTGTGACGCTCGAATGTGCGGCAAACGTGTCGTGTGTACGCTGCTGATCTCATATTTGTTTCTTTCCCTTCAGTTTCAACACATAATTACTTAAAGAATTATTCGCTGTGTTAATCCTAAAAAGGTATATTTGTATAGAAAGAGGATTTTTCAAAGCTCTTTAATAGCGCTTAGAATACAAATTTGATAGGTAGCGATTTATTGGTCCAAGTTTCCAATGCACTGGTATAAGTAGTGGGACCTATTCTGGTGTCAAGGAGAACTAGAACGCCTCGTGGAGTAAGTCCATCACCGGCGGTGGGAGCAAATTTTATCGCTGTCATTTTTTATGGCCAGCTAATCCGGGTTTTTTTGCAAATGTCACATCGAGGACAGCCCACCAGAGTCTCTGCAAAACACCATTAAACATAGCTCAACTCTTGTACATGTTCATGGCTGCGGGTAAATTTCATCTAAGTCATTTTTCATGGCCGGCTAATCCTATATTTTTTTTGATTTTGCATGGGACACATTGAGGACAGCCCACCAGTCGAGACTCCCTGCAAAAAATCATGGACATAGCTCAACTCCTTTGACCACTTATTGGGTGGACGGACAAATATACAAATGTACTTAAAACTTCAACGAAAACATTATCACCTGTTTCACTTCGTTCGCAGGTGATAAAGACACGCCATGAAAATAAA
Organism: Parhyale hawaiensis; assembly: GCA_001587735.2. Classification (NCBI taxonomy): domain Eukaryota; kingdom Metazoa; phylum Arthropoda; class Malacostraca; order Amphipoda; family Hyalidae; genus Parhyale; species Parhyale hawaiensis. The sequence continues at coordinate 24,708,832 of LQNS02278143.1, read as the reverse complement.
CATATTATACTACTGCCGATATTATACTACTGCCGATATTATACTACTGCCGATATTATACTACTGCCGATATTATTCTACTGCCGATATTAAACTACTGCCGATATTATACTACTGCCGATATTATACTACTGCCGATATTATACTACTGCCGATATTATACTACTGCCGATATTATACTACTGCTGATATTATACTACTGCCGATATTATACTACTGCTGATATTATACTACTGCCGATGTTATGCTACTGCCGATATTATACTACTGCCTATATTATACTACTGCCGATGTTATGCTACTGCCGATATTATACTACTGCCGATATTATACTACTGCCGATATTATACTACTGCCGATATTATACTACTGCCGATATTATACTACTGCCGATATTATA
>LQNS02278143.1:24569406-24580990 GCA_001587735.2 Parhyale hawaiensis | reverse complement strand
GATCTCTCTCGAGCAAAGACGACTCAGGGGGCAACTAATAGAAACATTCAAGTACTTGAATGGCTTCAACGACGTACCCATAACGGGACTCTTTGAAAGAGACCTTAATGATCGCTTGTGAAACAACGGTCAAAAACTTAAGCATGAGGCTCGAAGAACAACCTCAAGTCAACAGTTCTTTCCCTATTTCATAGTCAGCATTTGGAATAGACTACCTTCCGATGTTGTTTCTGCGGAGTCGGTCAACTCGTTTAAAAATCGTCTTGACACACACTGGGAGAGATATCCTGCTCAGCTGAGAACTCCTCCTCCACAAGTCGCAAACACTTAACGCCCAAAGCTTCCCAGGCCATTTTATGCCGACTTCTTCTCACTTCCACTCCATCTATATATTTATGCTCCGTATATCAGTGGCAATCGATCATGCTTGGGGGCATTCACGGCGAAGATTTTCTCCCCCTCTGTTTTTTTTTTTTATTTTTCTTTTTTATTTTATTATTTTTTACTTTCTCATCTTTCTTTTTCGTCTTCCGTTTTTTCTCCTCTCGTTTCCCCAATCCTCTGTATCCTACTAACATAATGGCAATAGCTCAAAGAAGCCGGGGTGTTAGTCCCGATGTCTCTTTGGGAATGGGCCTCTTGGTTCGTCTACTGTCGCCTATCTAATCTAATTAAAAAATTATGGATAGATCTTCATTACCTAGTTCAAGCTTCCGTTTCCACAATCTCAGCAGAGGAAGAAACAACGGACATATAGTATGTCGATAGAAGCGTGGAACCCCGGCACGAGGGTGTTCCTAAAAAGAATCAATGCGCATGGAACAGCAAGTCGGGAAAGAAGAGGAAGAACAGGACAAAGGAAGATCAGAAGGTAAATGGGAATTAAGCAAAGTGAGCACGAAAGACAGACGTCCCGAAGGCTTAGCTAATAGCCGACATAACCTACACAATCCTTCTGGGTCGCAATTCTCCATAACCTAAGATGGGCCAAACTAACTCAATTATATGGCCTATCTTACGCATTCTGAGGATAAAAAAGTTACGATGGACCTTTATGAGAAAATTTTGTGACGATCTTTTCAACTATTTGTGTGTTAGCATTTAATGTTTGTCAGACCATAAGAGAAGTTATGAAAGGATCTTCAAGACAATTACAAGAACGCCAAGAGGCACAAATGACCAAATTTTGGTAATGATAAAAAGAAATCTTGGATTCAGGACCAATTTATACTCTTCAATAGTTTCACTGTTTAGCGGAGGTTTGCGTTTTCAGAGCGCCTCACTAGTTTCACGTATATTTCTAACAGAAGCACCACAAAATATGTTCAACTCACCAGTATCAGAGAACTCCTGACCATTGACCAAAGCGGTGACAGTGAAGACCTTCTTGTTGGTTTCAGGGTCGAGAGACTCTGTGTTCTTGTACATAACAGAGGGGCAGAGCTGATGTAGGATCATCACGGGGTGCTGCGTACGTTGCGCCTCCACGTTCTGCTTACCGGCCTTAATCTGCAATGTGTACGGCATACGTGAGTCTGCAGTCGCACCAGCTCAGTAGCACTATGTAACATAATGAAAGCTATCGGATATACAAAGAAGTTTGGGCACTGTTTATAATGAACTGTCCAACACAAACACGCAATACTTCCTGATTCATGAGACATTGCGTAAAGCTCAAGAGCATACAGGATCAATCAAAGATATGGTAAACTATATAAGATAGCTTAAGCCTCCCTATAGGGAAATCAGTACTGAATTGTTTCAAGACAGAAGAAAGAGACGTATGGTACGTCGCTTGACACGTGAAATTCATGCGCAAAGGTTTTTCTACACAATATCAACGCGCATGGGTACAGAGAGTCGGAGAAGAAGAGGAAGAACAGACTAAAGTAAGATTAGTAGGAGAATGATACTGGAAGGAAGCAAAGGGGGACGAAAGACAGACGTCCAGAAGGCCTAGCTAGTGGCTAAGGTGACCTAACAAGTCTTCATAACATAGAATAGGCGAACCTAACCTAATGTGACCCTATGGCCCCTGTTACACAAAACTGCTGCGTGCGGTGATCAATGTCACTGCTTCCCGATTTGCTCTCTTTCAGCCGTGCTTTGTTCTCTTTTTCGTCAATGACACGTGAAACTGTCACTTTTTACCGAGAACGAACATGCTCCTTCACATCCCCTTCTCTGAGGGCAGCGTTGAGCGGCAGTGCCGTGTCAGTCTTCGCACTGCAAGCATGTATGTAAATGCGCTCTCCGTTGAATGCTACTACCACATGTCTGGAGTAACACTGAGTGACAGTGAAACGTGTCGGCAGCTGTACCCTGTGTGATCGCGCTGAAGCAGTAACATTGCCCACTGCGAGTTTTGACGGGAAGCAGTGAAATTTGTCACCGCACACAGCAGTGTTGTGTAATAGGGGCTTAAGGCTCATCCTATGCCCCCTGAAAAGGATCAAACAAAGAGTTGACGCTGGCATCATCATTAACTAATACTTGCTACATCACAGGAAAAGAGCAAGCAGCTAATGTTAAACCGGCGAGTCCCTAAAAATATCTAGTACTCCACACCTCTCAACGCTCGGACTGAAGCCACTATTAGTACATTTTAGTTGAAATAGCAAAAAAAGACAAGGAAATTAATTAAATTTGTACTTCTGCACTGCTCGTGTAACACAAACGCATCAGTTCCAAGTCGACAACTTGCGCAGTAAACAGCCTGGGATGGACAGGAGGCCAATGCTAGGGGACGTTCCAAGGAACCACTCACTGGTTTAGGTCGCGCGCCGAGCGCAGGGACGCCACTGGTGCCATTTTCAGTCCCAACGTCCATTGCCTGATGAGAACGTAAAGGCAAAATTATTATTATTATTATTATTAAAACTTCACGCTTTAGCTCCCACGGACAGGTAATACAACCCAAATGAAGCATCTTGCAACACCGGGAAGCCCAAAACGCTGCTAAAGGAAGTCCAGCAAATATCATTAACAACTGACTTAAACGCCTGCAGGCCAATACGACCAAAACCGATGCCGGCAACAAATTCCAAATCTTAGCCAACCAGGGCACGAAGCACCGACAGAACTGATTAGTTCGACATCTCACAGCCTCCAAAGTGAAAGAGTGCGCTCCGCGCGAAGCACGAATCTCTCTCCCAAAAACCTTGAGGGCAGGGAGAGAATGCATCAAATACTTCACCGGTCAGTTATTAGCAACGTATGCGCGAGAACGTAAGGTTAGCAATAAATATAACCAATAGTACTTTATGAAGGAATGCTCATAAAAGGAAGTTTTAGTTGCAACTTGCAAGAGATGGTAATAAGCAGCGGAGGAAGGGTGTAGAGGAAGGGATAACAAGATGCATTTTTATATTAACTAGTTTTAACCTCCATCCTTCAAATGAAAAGATAGGGAGCATGAAGATGTCCATGGAAACATAGAACCCATGCACGAGGGTGTTCCCACGTAGGATCGACGCGCATAGGAACATCAAGTTCACAAAGAACGAAAAAATAGAAAGAACACAGTAAGGGAAAAGCACATAAGCACATGAAACTTGTCTCCGTCCAAAGTTCCCAAAATACATTCTGTTTACCACTGATTTTATTATGAACTACTCTGGAGTAAAACGAAAACATTCTACATCAAATACGTTTGGTCCTTTAACAGAGGGCACAGCCAGTCGCGCGACCTCCAGACTTCGCATTAGTAAGGTCCCTGCTGAGTGCTGACACCAGATGGGGTTCAAGGGAAGAAACTTTGATCCTAACACACGGCGCCCTCATCTGGGCCATGATCACCTACGCCGCTCTGGTCTGGTACCCAAATGTCTCTGCCTCACCTCATCCATAGACAAGCTATAGGCCCTACAGAACACGGGGTAGCTACCGGCACCCACCGCGCGGTATATCTTTGAGCCATCTCCATCATGAGACCAGGTGCTCCCTGTCGGGTGGCCTCTGGATCTGCTAAGTAGATGGTATCCTCTTCAGTACCGGGCCCTAGCCACCCGGTTCATAATTTGTCAGCTGCTGGTTAGTTATACTCAGAAAGTTTAAGCCTCCGTTTCCGAGCGGACCGATATCACAGAGAAAAGGGTAAGGGACATACGAGAATGCCGATAGAAATGGGGAACCCATGCACGAAGTTACTCCCACACAGGATCAACGCGCATGGGAACAGCAAGTCAGCAAAGAAGAGGAAGAACAGAAAAAAGCATGAGCAAGGAGTATGAAATCGGGAAGGAAGCAAATTGGGCACTCAAGACAGACGTCCCAAAGGCCTAGCTAATGGCTGAGGTAACCTATACGAGGTCCCTGGGTAGTCAGGCCTCATAACCTAGTATGGGTGAGCCCAATTAACCTAACCCTAAGGCCCATCCTATGCTCCCCGAGGGGTTGTCAGCTGCTAACCGTGGCGTTTGACTCGCCCCTACAACACTAAGTAGCTACTCATAAAATGGCGACAAATAAAATTGATACAACTTTTGCGCCACGAATGTACGTTAATTTGGGGGTGACCGGACAGTATTTCGGACCCCTGAAAAGCTCCTGTCGCACCCCAGTTTGGGAACCCCTGGAAGAAGGTAAGCGGCCAGCCAGCGGACATTGTTTCCTGTAGCTGACTTGACAAGAGTGAGAAGATTATGGTTCACCATGCCATGCCATAGTTGGCGCACCGATCTGAACAGGGGGTCTCTCCTGGTTGAAACCCACCGCAATGGTATACAGTTAAGGTCGAAATTATTCATACCCTTTATATTCTTTAAAAACATTTACTCATTAGCAATCAAATTCGAACAACTGTCAATTGGGAAACTTTCAGGGTTAGCTAGACAAATGAAAATATAATTCATTAGAAACTAATATACTCATTGCAAACAATCAACAAATTGTAAATCATGAACAAAAATGAGAAATTTACAGAGTTGAAAAATATTCATGCATACCTAGTTCAGCAATTAGGTATATAATTGCAAAGCCTTTATTTGCATTAACAGCAGCAAGACGCTTATGGTAGTCAACTACTAGGTTCTTACAAGCATCTGTAGATTGTTAGTTCCTTCCTCTACTGCAATTTGTTCCAAATGTGCAAGGTTTCTGAATTTCGAGAGCTTCTGCAGACTGCTTCAAGTTTTCACTTAGAATATTGATGTGTAGTCAGATGGGATAATACACGACCGCGGCATCGTGGGTTTTAAGAAACGACCGCGCCCTTACAGGCATTCAAAAAGCGCTGGATAAAATTTGAAGGCAGAATGCGTTAGAGTATTTATTTGCAGTCATTTCAGTATTTGTTGCGACCCTTTACTGCGAATGATGAACTTTTAGGGTGCGGTCGTTTCTTACCCCACGATGGCCGCGGTCCTGTCTTACGGCAATTGACTACACAGGGTCTTTTTTATGATGCCATTAATCTTCACTAGGTTTTCTGTTGCATTGGATGAGAAACGACCCCAAAACATCCAACTTCCACCCCCATGCTCAACGGTTGGAACAGTGTTTAGGGGTTTAACAGCTTCATCTTTTTACGCCAAACGAAGGCAACGTCCCTGTGACCAAAAAGCTCAAGCTTCGTCTCGTCTGACCTTTACCATTCTTGTGGGCATCAACAATCCACGTTTTCAGGTCCACGCTGAGCTCTTTTCCTTTCGCCACGTTGACTCGAATGTTGTAGAAAAAAGAATGTCAAAGTTTGCAGGTGCAACCTCGCAACAGAAGGGCTAATTTCCCAGAACAATCTAGAAACACCGTGCTATATAAAGAAACTTACGTTGAAAGTTATTATATTATCATGCAAACATATAAAAGTGGATGAGCAGGGTACCTATGAATAAACCTGAACCTTGTCATTTTCAAATTTTTGTCAATAATTCATTTTTAGTTACTTTGTTGTTGATGTAAGTTACCAATTGCAGAAGACATTTTCATGTTATTATTTTCAAAAAGTGTTGAGTGTTTAACAAATAATTCTGAAAACATGAAAAATGCCAGGAGCATGGATAATTTCGACCATACTGTAACTGGATATTGTAAATACCAGGGGCCGTAGGGCCGAGGTCGTGGATGAGTCGGGCTTAAAACCATGTCGAAGGTCGTCAGAAGGGAGAGATGCTGAAAGCTGAGAGAAAAAAAGTCCCTCCAATAGCTTAGCGACGGGACTATTTGTTTGCCAGGTTTGGAGAACACAATGCCGGCAGCGAGAGAAGAGCAAGAGCCAGCAGCTACAGCGACCACCGCCACAGATTACACAGAAGTCTTTCAGCACATGGAATATAATTGGCCAATGATTAGGACTCCCGTGGGATTAAGCAAAATCAAATCCATATTTATTGCCTTCATACTAAGTAACAACTCATTTGCCTTTTTTAGAGCACGCCGAATAAGCCCCTAGAATATCTCAATGAAAGGCTAATGCTTTCATCCGTCACACTTCGAACGATGTTGATAGTTACAGGACATAGCACAAGACAAACTGTAAATTTACCACGAAAGAACACCTCACATTGGGGAAGTGTGTTTATCGAGGCTGAGCTATGCTTTACGCTGCTTCCTATCGGCGTAATGACACCATTTTAATCACGGTGACACCGCCAATGAAAATGCGCTACAGAAGTCGCTGCTTATTATTTCTCAAATAATGTCGAACAAGTAAATTGGCGGAAAACGTGGAACACTGATGACCATATTTCCTGAAACGTGTGGCAGTGTCGTATCAAGTTTCAGAACCTTGACCTGGTGGTTCACCACATTTTTCATTTTACGATTCTTTTTCTATTCCACAAATTGTCGAGTTGTCAGGGCGTAAAATTTCTCAAAATTGGTTTCATTGCACATCACACTCGGTTCATCGACAGGATCGTGGCCCGCCCTTCAGCTCATAATTCCCATTTTCAAAACTAAATTGGTGGTGGAGCTTGGCGGCACGGCTCCTCCCCCTCCTCTTTACACACCACGACTGTCACAACGCAAAGCGGTTTAATTAAAGGAGATAGCGAGTGGAGGGAAGATTGAAGCTCAACGTACCTATTGCCAGGCGAAAGGTGGGCAGGGGTCTCAGTTGCTCGGTAGCATTTATGCGGGTAGAGGTGAGAAGTCAGCACCATATGTAAAATGCGTACTATTTCCTCTTACTGAAGATACCATTAATGGAATGCAAGACATGCACGCTTGAGCAAGACTTTTTTTGTGAGACTACAGAGCTCGATCATTCATGCATTTATCGACTGCCAATGTTACAGCTCCCAGCGCGACATGAAGAGAAAATAAGGTGCGCGAGTCACAGGATAGACAAGATTTGGGTTGCTTCCTTGTATTATACCTCCTTGGTCACCAATAGCTTTGGCGGTGTTAGGAGCCAACGTCAAGTACCTACCAAGTCGAGGCTTCCTGAACCACAGGCCTGGGTCTGTGTCCCGAGAATGGTCCAATCAAGTCCAGTCGCTGAACGAATTAATGGCCTACATTAATGCCTATTGTGCATGTGTCTCGACAAAAACTTCATTTCAAAATCAAAAGGTCACAAATTATAATAGTTTGAGTTTTCTATCCAGATAAGGCCAGAAATATGCCGAGCAGGTGCCAAGGATATATGTCAGGTTGGGCAGAAGTAATGTCAAATTTCAATCAGAAAATTTTCAGACCAAATTTATTAATTTTATACCCTCGTCTTATATATAAATACAAAGTAATTCTGTTTAATTTGTATCATTTTCTTCAAGGTTTGCCCATAATTTTTAAAAACTTTACCCTGTATTCCTACTACCTGTCACGTAATAAGGTGTCCTCAACAAATTTCATGAAAATGTTGATGCAAGCCTGGTAGTAAAGTCTATTCAGAATACTGTACTTATGAGATAGATGTAGCAGTGAATGGAAGAAGTTACAGTAAGTGTTCGCTTCTGAAGTAAAAAAACATTCGGTATTGAAAAGCTTTTGTTTAAGAGCACGCCACCATTACATCCAGAACTGTGCATAGCCTACATCTCCCAAACATCTCTAGTAGCTAGCAGTACCAAAAAGCCGTACCTACGTACCTCGAGTGTGGGGCTTCCTAGCGCAGCAGGCACCAACCTTGAAGCGCACCACACTGCACTTTTACAATTCCCACAACCCAAGCAGAATTAGTCGCAAAGAACTTGGGACTCCAAGGTCCTATCCGCCTGAGTCTTTTTTTAAAACAGCAGTACAAGCCACTTGTAGCAACGGCAATGTAGTAGTACCGCCAAGTATACAAACAATTCCATGTACGCAGTAACACTAACAGGACAACCACATATAACTAACTAGAACGCCCCGTGGCGTAAGACCATCACCTGCGGTGGAGGCAAATTCAACGCAGTTTTTTTTTTTTTTTTACCCAGCTTTCTCTAGAGTTTTGGTATTTTTCACATCTCAGTCAGCCCACCTGACTGCCTAATAAAATTATTATTATCACTCTACTTCTTCTGCCTGTCTTGGGTGGACAGATGCTAAAATTCATAGCTATCACTTTTAATGGTGAGCAAATTCTAGTTTTCTTTAGCCTTGCTCACATCTAAATCAATCCACATGACTCCCTACAAAAAATAATGAATATTGCTCAACTCCTGCCTCTTTTTGGATGGAGCAACAGATTTAACGCAGTCAATTATTATGGCTAGCCAACTCAAGATTTTCACCATTTTCAACATGAAAATCTCAGTCAACCCACCTGAATGTTTAAAAAAAATTATCATCTATCTATAATATTAATAGCGTTGTTCCTTCGTGCGTTACTCTCTTCAATAATAGTAGTAGAAATTTCTCTAGCGCTTCAGTGGCACACTGCCTATAACGCGCCGAACTTTTCCTGTGTTTAACCACAGGCTCGTGCACCGACTAGGGCGCGTTTTGAATTATCAATGATTTTTGTCTCGGCTTTTCTGCCGGTAGGTCTCAGAGTGGTCAGTGCCATACTGACAGGAATAAAACGCAAGTTGAGCATTTCCAACCCCCGGGGGCGACTGAACGCTTTCGCTCAGCTACGCCGCACGGGGGAAGGAAACGAAATACAAGAAGGTAGAAGTCTAGCAGGAATAGGTCAGCCACCTCGATCAGCAGCCCACCTCATGAAACAGAAGGGGAAGTATTAAGAGTCTACCTAACTTTGCAAAACTAACCTCGTCAGCAGGAACTGCGGCCAGATGCAGCATCTCCTGCGGAGAATGCACTCGGGACCCTTGGGTGCGTGATGCCCAAACATATTGTGGCAGGGAAAGGGCCCGCTAAAATATGCCCCTGAGGGCTCTTCAATAATAGAAGAAAATTGGAGCGAATAGTTTTAATGCTCAGCAGCTATCATCGGTCACAGAACCTGAAGAAAGTCGGTAAAATTTCAAAAATAATGCGAATCAGGCAGCATTATGAAGCGAACATATGTATCTACGATTCGTCGGGGATCATCAATCGGATGCAACAGGGCACGGTCTTTCTAGTAGAATCTGTATCATTGTTTGCCGTTACCGTGAGAATCCGCCATGATGCAGATTTCGTAATCAAGTTTCTTTTCTATGGAGATCGATGACGAGGTGGCAGCAGAAAGCTTAAGTGAAATCCTTATCCCTTTATTATCTGAATGCATGTCTTGCCACGTTGGATATTTTGGTGATCCTGTTCCCTTCTGATGGAATTCAGTTGGCAATTGCAGAAGAAGTCTAAATTGGAAATATGGTACTAATCGTTATTGAAAATGAATGCAGTTCTTGCTCTTCCAGCTTTTCTTGCCGTTCAGTGGAGTCTGACAGTCATTACATTTCTCTGCATCGAAATTATATTTTCTGTAGGTTTACGATGTATACATTTAGGAGAAAATCAGTGCACCGTAGAGGAACAGATTGTTTCCAGTGTAGTAGACGTAGTAATTCTATCTTCAAACTTCTTTGGTGCGAAAATTTTGCTCTTCCGAAACTATCTCACTGTGTATTCTGGATACGCAGCGGAAATGAAATTCAGCGCTTACTAATTCAGTTAATTTCTTTTTTACATGCCATCTAAAGGGGGGAAGGAGTTTACTGCAGACGAATTGAAGTGTACTGCTAAGAAGAAGCACGTATGTCTTACGATAATTTGAGTTGGCCGCCATAGCGTTTTCTTCTATATGTATTCAAGTGAGGAAAGTACAATCAACGAAGAAGAGGCAAGAAAAAGCAAATCAATGAAGAAGTGTGACGAAGAAGAAGCAAATCAAAAAAGAAAAGATTCCACACCGGCCTATATTAGCAAGTATATTGATGATTATTGGGTGAATTTTTTCACGCGCGGGTCCACAATCGCATCAAACCAAGCAGGATAATGATGGGCCGTTGATCAGTATCCACGGGTCCCAAAATAGTGAGGAAAATCGAATACGCCAACAAAAAATTGAAATGCGTAAGATTAGGAAGGGCTAAATTACCTGTAAGCTGTCTCTTGCCATGGCATCAAAGGATTAAATTCTGGTTCTAGATGGCATACATATTGAAGAATTAGATCAGAAGCAAATAATTGGGTTGAAATTTTATTACCCATGGCAAGAGACATGGGTATAACGAAGAGCTTTTAACATCTCAAGATACCGACCATCGCATCTAAATTCTATGCTCTTGATAATTGTAAGAAGACAACTTCAACCATTGGTTTCGAGCTACTCAAGTTCTGCTATGAGGATGCATCGCTTCTCCTTTTCGACAAGCATTGTATGTTCCTGCCGATCTTCAACGTTGCGAGAAATCTATATTTGCAGTTGCATTTCAGAGTCGAATTTTGGACTAAAGTTTGTTGTGTAAACGCCAGCTGTAGGATTCGTAACTATTATGGAGTCTACCATGCAGATGTGCCACCTATTGAAACCCGTACAGGTTGTAAACTGTCGCTTTCCGCACTTCTGTGTGTCTGTACTTTGTGCAGTAGCTGAAGTGAACAGGATGGACTTGTTTAAAAAACGACGAAACATTTGCATTAGAGAAAATGTCATTTATAACTTTCGTCTAACCGGTATCATATTTACATCTTTCTTGATCTAGATGGCGTACATATTGAAGAATTAGAGCAGAAGCAAATAATATAGTTGAAATTTCATAACATCTTCATGTGATAACTGCTGAAATTTTAATGATGTCAATGAAATATTCTTCTCCATCTTCGATCCTCCCACCTGATGAGCTGAGGTTACATAAATTATTTGCTTCTGATCTAATTCAATATGTACGCCATCTAGAACCAGAATATATATACAGTATACATATATATATTTAGATGTTTGGTGTCACGCTCTTAACGAAATAGATAGGCGGAATTTAGCCCAGGTTGGAGGCTCTGGTTGTCCTCTCAAGCTGCATTGAAAGTGAAAGGCAGAAAATAGGCCGGGTTGCAGAAGATGGCAAACGTATCTTCAGCAGGGACAGTTGAAATTCCAACAATGAAGACATCGCAGGCTTAGTCTCATTTGTACAAGTATTTGCTTCTCCATACATCGAATCTACGGCAAAGTATAGGGCGACCTTAAGTCTGAATGCATTTCTTGCATTGCCGAAGTTGAAATCGTAGCACTGAAGATATCTGAAGCTTCCGTTGGCACTCTCATGCTTCT
>LQNS02278143.1:24506815-24519252 GCA_001587735.2 Parhyale hawaiensis | reverse complement strand
ATGCTCGGGTGGCCTGTACTACACTCAGTGAGTCGGAGAATATAGTAAAGTTGCGTTCATTGCTGTCTCTTATGAGGAGTAGCGCTGCGCACACGCCGAACAATTCGGCGGTGAAGGTCGAAGGATGGAACAGCATTCACACAACAAAAAAAACATTCCCACTGTGAAATTTGGTGGTGATAACGTTATGATTTGGGAATGCTTTTCATCACGTTTAACAGGTAACATTCAAAACAAAGACGGGGAAAATGGATTCTCACATGTATCAGAACATTTCAAGGGAACAATTGCACACGTCAATTCAAAAACTTGGGCTACTGCAAGAATCTGTATTAAATTGGTTTTGTCCCGCTATCGCATAGTCTGAGACGATCAATTTAGATCTAAAATGAAGGATTTACTCAGCTAGAAAGCCAGACCCACAACGTATTTGGTAGTGCGGTCTTTTACTTAAAAAAAATGTGACTGTAGAAGTAGTAATGCATGAATTGTTATCTTGTTATCTCGTTGTATCTCAATTCAAGGGCAAGTCATTGTTTCAAATGAAAGGTAGCATTTGAAGAGAAAAAAGAAATCAGTACCGTGGGCAATGGAATGTCGCAGCTTCTCCGATGAGAGTATCAGAGAGGGAGTTGACAGGTCCAAGATGTTGTGCTCGCTCGACAGTGAATAGTGAGCACTATGATTATGTGAAAATGGTCAGTTCCATGTCACTATTGACGCACTAAGGGTGGTTTTGCCAATTAAAAATGAAGCCATGGGAGAGGTTTGTGTTGTCCTACATGAAGCCTTGCCCGCACAATCTCCCAGTTTCAACAGGGCGCATTATGAAATGGAACGGTTGTAGGTTTGATCATACAAAGTTTGTTGTTAAGTTTTGTCTGGGACAAGATGTGCCACTATTGCCTGACTGCCACTTTATAGTACCATTCAAAGTTGCTGTGAGGCAGATGTATAAGGTTTACGCCCTGCGTGGGAGCATTCCTGGTGGATCTGTCCGCCACGTCGTTCCCAGTAACACGCACGTGACTCGGGACCAAACAAGGTTGGGAGTTTTTCTGCTCTCACGAATTTGACACTGAATTAGAGTTAAAGGTTGAGAGGGGTTGTAGGTTTGTAGCTAGTAATTGCTTGGATGGCACTTAGTAGGCTACCAACAGTAAAACCCCTCTAATCCAAAAACCTCCTAAATCCGCACATTTGATCACAGTTCGACGCTTCCCCCTTTTTTTATTAACGAGGAGATGTGTGAAAAATCTGCGCAAGGTGCTGCGCAGGTTAAAATACTGTCCAGTGCTAAGCATGCCTCTTTCTCTTCAATTCACCGCCGATTATGGACATGTTTGCGTGTGCTACATTTGTTTCAAAATAAACCGTTGTTCTGAGTGTTATTTCTATAATTTGCCTTTAGGCATTGTTAATAAAGTGTTGTTCATGCCGAGGTGTGAATTCAAGTTGTATTTTATGCATAATAATGTGGCTCGTTCATTTCTTCGCTAGCAATCCAAGGCTACAATCATATGTGCTAAAGTGAAGTTTAGCCTAGGGTACATTGTCAAGTGTTCTTTCTTATTTTTCATCATTTAGCTACGTATTAACAGTATTACTGTAGGTACATACATATGCATTTACTGTACTGTATTCTTTTTGTGTTCTGCAGTTAATCATGTACAGTAATTTCATCATTATTTTTCAGCTGTTTCATAAGTATAGTACATTGTGTTGCATCCAGTCTGTTGATGTGTTTAATACAGTAGTGTACTGTACATATATGTATGCAGTGTTCTATATACATACGTAATGTGCTATGCTATGTTTGTGTTATTTAGGTATGGAATGGGTATTACGTATTTAATGGGTCTTACACAGGTTGTGTTTTAACACAATCTCTCTATAATCCATATTAGTGAGGAATACAGAGGTTTTGTTTCGATTAGTAAGTACCCCGGTAATCCGAAATCCCCGTTATATCCGTCACCCCTTCCGCCGTGCTGTGCGGATTAGAAAGGCTTTACTATAGTACCAACTCGCGTTTGGGCAAGGTTGCCACATAATGCAGTGCTTCATATAGCAACTGTGGATAGCTCCACTTTAGCTATATGAAATGCCATATTTTTGATTCAAGAATGCATTTTTCAGCAGGACAACGACCCAAAACACATGACAAACGCCACAATGAAATGGTGCACTGTTATATCATATACACTAGCAGGCAAAATACAAGAACGATTTTCATTTTATGAAAATAAAGGTTAACCATTTATAGTAGATGGGGGCCCTAAGGAAATTATTTAACATATTTCTACTAAAAATCAGGACATACATAACTATATTTAATACATTAGAGCAATCTAACAATAACAAAAATTGAACAGTGCAAAATAAAAGAACGATCGTCTCTAAATACCGTACCATTTTAGAAATAAATAACATGGAACAATGGGCAATTTTAGGTTTTAGGTACTAGAACCTTTATTTTCAATAACTTTAGCACAGCGACGATTACACGATATCACAAGTTTTTTACAAAACTCTAAAGTTAATTTTTCCTTTCCTCTTCAATTTTATTCCACAGATCCTTTACTGTTGATGGTTGTTCTCTTACATCGTCACCTATAATTTTCCATACATTTTCAATAGGATTAAGGTTTGGGCTTTGGGTAGGCCAAGGCACTTCATGAATTCGAAATTCTCTTAGCAAAATATTCCTTCACTTTCTTTGCAGTATGGCACGGGGCATTGTCCTGCATAAAAATTGCTGGCTGGTTTGGTGATGATCGTAGAAATGGGATAACATATTGCTGTACACGATTGAGATGCACATTAGCATTGACAGTTTCTTTAATGGCCACAAACGGTCCAACTCCTTTAGATGAAAACAAGCCCCACACCATTACACTACCTTCCAAAGCTGCTTTACAGATGTTTTGACACATTTCGGGTTCAGCCTGTCACCTGTTGTACGTCTAACATACAGTCTGCCATCAGATCCAACCAAATTAAATTTCATTTTGTTGCTGAAATGCACTCTTTCCCAATCTTCATCTCTCCAAACGATGTGCCTTTCCGCATATTCAAGTCTTGCTTTATTATTCTTCTTACTGATTAGTGGTTTAGAGGCAGGACTGCTTGCCTTTAACCCACATGCATTGAGGTGACGAGAAACTGTATAGCGATACGAGACACTTCTATGTTGTTATTGACCTTCAGCTTTCTGGAAATTCCCGCTGCAGTTTCAAAAGGATCCTTCTGATCATAGCGTTTCATAATCCTATCAACTCGTACAGTGGATTTTTGAAGGCGGTCTGCAGATACCGGTGATTCCAGCTGTTTCTTTTCATCATAGAGCTTCATAGCACAAGAAACAACTCTCATGGATCGGTTTACCTCTCTTGATATGGTCGAAAGAGTCTTTTTCCAAAGGACCTGACTTCAACAATTTCTTCCCGCAGCTCAGGAGTAACTTTCATGTGAGGTGCCATGTTTCTAGAATGGCGTAATCTTAGAGTGACAGTTCTAGAAGTCATGTACACAAAATTGAATGTTGCCAGATGACCGGGGTAAATGCGAGAATGTTTTAGAGCCGATCGTTCTCTAATTTTGCACTGTTTGATTTTTGTTATTGTTAGTTAGATTGCTCTAATGTTTTATATATAGTTATGTTTGTCCTGATATTTTGTAGGAATATGTCAAATATACATTCCGTAAGGGGGTCTTTCAATGGAAAATGGTCAAAATTTGTCATAATTTCCAATTTTTTATTTTATGCTCAAAAAGTGTCCTCAGGTATGGGGCTTTAATGTCCCAAATTTTTAGAGGGCTAGCAGCACTAGAACCCCCCAAAAAGGGGGGAGCAAAGGGGGTCCATAAAGGGGTCAAAAATTGACTTTCATTAGTTATTCATCTAATACATAGCTATTTAATATTTTTATTAGTGAATGACGAATGTAAGGTATTTGTAGGTGGAAATGTACTATAGATTAAAAATTTTAAGTGCATTTCCACTGCAAACAGCGCATTTTATTTACAGAATTCATCCACAAAAACATAAAATTTGCCGCCCTGAAAAATTTGATTTTTCAGAATAAAAATGAACGCAAGTCGATGAGTTTTTTAGCTACACTAGAAACAAAGACAATTTTGGAATCCTTGAAAGATTCCCTACAAAACTATGAAGAGATTATTTTCAATTTCCTTTTAGTGTTTTTTATTATATGAAATATCAAGAAAATTTACATATTTTTATGAATTCTTCAGTAACACATATAAAATCTCATGTTAATAGAAAACGATAAGGAAATTGAAAAAATCTCTACATAGTTTTGTAGGGAATCTTTCAAGGATTACAAAACTGTCTTTGTTTTCATAGACTAACATTTGTTTTAAAATTTATGAAAAAAAAATGAAAATCTCATTTTCATGAAAAACTAAAGCCTAAACTGAAAAAGTTGAACAAACAAAATGCTTTGATTTTTTGATTCTACATCTTATGTGTAAATTTCAGAGAAGTCGGTTCAAGAATAAAAAATAAATTTTAAATGACCCCCTTAAGGCCCCATCAAAAGATTCATTAACCTACTCTACATGGAGAAACTTTATTTTCAAATAATGAAAATCGTTCTTATTTTGCCTGCTACAGTACATCTATCTAAAATGGCCAAGCCAGTTGAATCCGATAGAAAATTTGTGGCTATTTCTGAAATGAAGTAAATAGGAGGAGGCTGAACTCCATTACAGAACTCAAAGAAATGTGAAAGGAAGAATGGGCTAAAATCCCTCAGGAAACATGTCAAGGCTTGGTAATAAAATACAGTAAGAGAATAAGTGTCGTTGAACTGAACAAAGACTACACGACAAAATATTGAACGTTTTAAAAGTTTTCTATGTTGTGCAAATACTTTTTTTAACCCAAAATATATAAATTGTTACGTAATTTCTATTATAAAGGAATTTACTGGTTTTGTTGTTGCGTGTGTATTGCCTATGCAGAAATACATACAAATACCGCATCAATAGATTGGTTATTGGTTCATCCAGATAAGCTAAATATATAATTTATATAATGCACTATACTTTTTAACATACTGTATCAATTGATAACACTTTAAATACAAATACTCTTATCAATATTTTCATTTTTGGCTTCCAGATTTTTTCAAATAAACAATTCCATGGAGTATGAATATTTATTTTCCTCCACTGTAGATGAGCAAACCTAACCCTATTGCCTATGACCCATCATATGGCTCAACTTTGAGGGGAATTACCATAGCATTTAGCTACATACCGTACTGTTACATAGTTCAAACAACTCATTTGCTAAACAAGCTTCAGAATGGAATGAAATTCCAGCAAGGAGACACCTCCTTGTAAGTATTAGAAATATGAGTCGTTACAAATGGTTTGCTAATCATGCAATGAGCCAAAAAAAAAAAAAAAAAGGTATCAAAGAAGATTTAAGCCTCTCTAAATAAGTACTAAGCTCTACTAAGAGAATAAATGGAAGGGACATATGTATAGTGTGTCATAGAAAAACGAGGAACCCATGCACGTAGGTGTTCCCACACAGGATCAACGTGCATGGAAACAACAAGTCGGGAAAGAAAGGAAGAACAGACAACAGTAAGATCAGTAGGAGTATGACATTGGAAGGAAGCAAAGTGGGGACGAAGACAGACATCCCGAGGCCTAACTAATGGCTAAGGTAACCTACACAAACTCCCTGGGAGCGCCACTCCCCATAAAATAAGACGGGCAAACGTAACTAACCTCACCCTACGGCCCATTTTATGCCCCCTGAGGGGCAAAAAAAACAAATGGTCAAGTTCATCAAACTGAGAAAAGTGGATTAGCATACAATACAATAGGCCAATCATTTTAAACCACACTATTTGACCTACAAATGGTGCACAGTGACCTCCATTCTGTAAGCTTTTTTTTCTCCAACTTAGCTCAATAAACTTGCCCTTCTTTACTTTGAAAACTACAAAAAGGGGGGCGGGGGGGGGAACTCTACTAGTCCTCCAGTTTTTGAGCTACAGATTATTTAGGTATCAAACGAAGCAAAACTTTATTCTCTACAAGTTCCTCCTTAGGTTTTTGAATTTCAAATAAGTTTTGGGGAAAATTGAAACAATGAATAAAACATTTGTTCAAAGTTTTTTTTTTTTTATGTTAGCAGACACTCGTCTCCTAATGCAAAATTCAGAAAACCCAAGTGAGAAGTTTTACAAAGTCAAATTCTGCTTTGTTTGAGACCAAAATCATCTCTGTAGCTCAAATACTGGAGGACTAGTAGGGTTTAGAAGCCGGAAAAATAAACTTTTCAGGAGAGCCTGTGAAAATAAACTTTTCAGGCGAGTCTGTGCTTCCGTTTTCTTCAAATAACTCGTTTTCTATGATGAGAATGGGAAAAAGTACAGGAGTCTAACCCACATTCTTTTCTGATTTTACATATCTGTACAAAGTTTCATTCAAATCGGTACCTACATAAATGAACTAGAGTGCTCTGAGAGACCATACCTCCACAAAGCAGGGCAACAGTAGCAAAAAATTTAAATTGACTCTGAAACCATAATTTTCTTTGCGTAAACTCCAAAATCTAATCATTTGCCCCTTTTCATAGTAATAACAGCTTGCTCAATTTTCTTGAAGAACCATTCAAAACTTTTTGAGTTCGTCTATAGGCCTACTGCAAACAAACGTTATGACAATGTGCGCGGTAAAGGGTTAAGGAGATTAGTTTGACAAAAGTACCTAATATTCTATCAACGAGAGGTGCAAACGCCTACATACATCTGCAGTTTGCAACAGGAAAATGCTCATGAAATTAACTTTTCCCAATATTTTGTAAATCGATGACACTAGCATAGTTAGGCCTACACTTGATATGTGACCAAACACCACACTTTGTAAAAAATTTTCAGCTCTCAACAGCATATCTGAGTAGATATTACGATTGATACCCCATTTGAAGTGGTAAACTCATTCATCAACTTTAGTGTTTCATACACGTTTGGACAAACAGTACGGTATCGCACCGCATCCAATGACCCCTGGTGCTGTCTTCCTTTTCTTCTTTTGAAATATCGAAGCTGGACTAAGAAGCTTTGAGTTACTTATTTACTAACATTATCATATCAATTCTCACAAGTTTATGACCATAGCTATCACTGTATCACAAAACTATCATATATACCAAAACATTCATTCGGAAACATTTGCTTGGACGTCACCTATTTCATTAGAAAAGCATGCAGGTTTCATGAGAATTGCTGAAAAACTTTGTATTTGGTGATTGGTGCTCTGTCTGGTTGTATCGACATGGGGAACGTAAGAAATGGTAATTAACAGGTGAGCACCGACGGTTACAGGTTAACAATAAATGATCTATCCTATGATGAGTTGTTAAAAGAATAATGAAAGTTATAAGAGTTCGCTATAAGCGGTCCACATAGGTCATCGAGATTGAACTGGGAAAGAGTAGTCTACCGAAGCAGCACTATCTTCCCTGAAGGGGCACAAGTGAGGCCTTACAGATGGGTGGTATTGCAGGCGCCATTGACCTACAGTGCAGATACATGGCAAGAGTTGCTAAGAGAGCTCGGAAGTGATCAAGATTCTGGGATCCTGAAAAATTATTACCCTCAAATTTTGAATGAAGTGTTTGAAAATCAAGACCTGAAGGTAGAAGGTTTAAGGATCTTTGGATGAGGCCATCACAGCAGAATTATATTTCTCTGTCTAGGGAGAACCTCAACTAGCAGTATCGACGGTTCCATGATGCACTACTTTTGTCGAGGAAAACACAACAGCGACAATGTAACAATAAGCAACTCACGTCCAAGCCTCTCCCATGGCTTAGGCTTCCTCTTAGGAGCATCTCGTTCTGCCTCTTCACCAACTTGCTGCACGCCTTCCATTGTGGTATCCTGTTGGACAGTTACAGTAAGTGTCTTGGCAGTAATTGTTAGTAAGGTTATTCGGTTTCGTCCCTCACGGTCAAGGATGCATGTTTCATTACATAAAATAGGTGAATTGCGAGCATTTATCTTAGTTTGTAGTTTCTCAATATAACGTATGAGTTTTTTTTCTTCAGGCGGCAGGTGATGAATGAATTCATCAAAGTTTGACATTTTAGTTACATTCTCTGAATAGTCACATTATTTATAACATTTCGATCAATTTCTTCTCCAATTGGCCGACAGTTTGAGCAGGACCTCCAGCTATCACCAGGGCGAATTTTGAAAACCTCAAAACTTCAGAATTTGGTGGACTTAAACAGAGAGGATATGTTCTGTATATATGATGTGCACGTTTGGTGGCTTTGCGCAATCGATCGCGCTGCGCATTTGGTGGATGTTGTAGGTATTAGGCCGTAATTTCGGGTAAGTTGGGCTATATTCGGATTTAATGTCTGGTAGGTTAGGGGAGGCAAGGACTTTTTTTTCTCTTTCCCATTTAAAAATTTGAACTATCCACCAAACGCGCACCGCGATCGATCGATCTCGCAAATCTACCAAACGCGCAAAACATATACAATACATTGATGGCAAAATTTTGATTTTTCAGTTACCTCTAACTTGTATTGTTTTAAAGAGTTGAAAGGAGAATTATTCCATTAGTTGTATCAAGAGAAGGTCGCAGCTCTTTGATATGGAGGGCCTCCAGCAATCTTAGGTGGAGACTGTCTGGTGCATCGCCAATTATTGAGGTACCTTCAAGTAATTCCTTTCTTATAGGCTGTCGTCCATGGTACTGAATAAAATGATTAAAAATAGCACCTTCTTGACAATGGCAGGACAAACTCTTGGAGAGTTGCATGGAAGTCATCCCAATATAAGAATGAGGGCAGCCTCCCTCAAGTGGACAATGAAAACGGTATACAACCATGCACTTCAAGTCGTCAGAGATGGAAGGATTGTTTTTCGTTATTAGGTTAGAAGTTTTTCAGTTCTTGTAGTAAATTATTAGACCCGAGTTCCTTTGCAGCGTCTGATGGTTTGACGTTCAGAGTTATAATTCTTAGCATTGCTCTTTCATCTTCTTTATACTAAGGGTGCATCATAGACTGGTAATAAATTTTGATTTGATTGCTATTAGACAGGCTGTGATTCTTGCTCTGTATGTTAATGCCATTAGTTCATTTATCTTGTTTGTTCCAGCTGGCGAAAATGAGCTGCTTCATCTCAAGGAACTGTTTTAGGAGCAGTCTGTGCTGAACTTCACTTATTGAAACTAGCAAAGAAGACTAACTGCCATTTCTTGATGTCCTCGTTATGAAGAAAAAATATGCATTCGAGATATCAGTCTACACTAGGCCATCTAATCTAGGCCTCTGCCTTAATGGTAAAAGTGAGTGCCCCAAAAGATACATGAACAGTTATCTCGGCTTATGTCCGAGTTAACATTGTCAAGAAGGTAACTACTATTTTTAACCATTTCATTCAGTACCATGGGGCATGGACGACAGCCTATAAGGAAGGAATTACTTGAAGGTACCTCAATAATTGGTAACGCACCAGACAGTCTCCACCTAAAATTCCTAAATGCCCTCCATATCAAAGAGCTGCTACCTTCTCTTTATACAACTAATGAAATAATTATCCTTCCAACTCTTAAGAACAGAACACAAATTCAAGGTAATTGAAAAATCAAAATTTAGCCATCAACGTATTCTTGATAGACATATCCCCTGTATATAAGTCCACCAAATTCTGAAGTTTCGAGGTTTTCAAAATTCACCCTGATGATAGCTGGAGGTTGTGCTGAAACTGCCAACTAAAGAAGAAATTGATCGTAATATTATAAATGTGACTATTCAGAGAATATAAATAAAATGTCAAACTTTGGTGGATTCATCTATCACCTGCCGCCTGAAGAAAAGAAGCTAGTGCGTTGTATTGAGCAAATACAAACTAAGATGAATGCTAGCAATACAGCTATTTTATTCAATGAAATAAGGTTATTATAATATTTTTTGTTCAACCACCTTAGTCGCAACTCAGGCGTTTCAACTGTTGCAACTTGTGCAGTTTTCAAATACTGCATATTGGGTAGGCGTGGTGGCCACGTGCACTACTATGGCCAGGAAACCAGGCGTGAAGTATAGTAGACACTCAAGTGGTTGGCCCATTATGTGTCCTTCCATACGACAGACTTAAGATATGTGCTGTGTACCAGGTCGGTTATCTCGATTGACAGTCCACTTCATGGGACAGAAAGAAGAAAGTAAACCTAACTTAAAAAACTAACTTCGTCAGCAGGAACTGCGGCCAGACGCAACATCCCCTGCAGAGAAGGCATTTGGGGCTCTTGGGTGCGTGATGCCCAAACATATTGTGGCAGGAAAGGGCCCGCCAAAATATGCCCCTGAACGCAAGTATGGTTTGGTAATGCAGCGATTCTAAGCTGCATTGTGCTGAAAGTAGAATATTTTGTCTTGGCATTTCTGCCAGAAGGTCGTGAGTGATGGCGAAATCACATATGGGAATTACCCATTTGCTGAACTATTTCCAAACAAAACTTATGTTTGATAGGTCAAAATAATAATCCATTCAAATAATAATTTTCTGTTTGGAATTAGAGTTAGTTCGGCAATTGGGTAATTCCCTAAAGTTAATTTTGTGTCTCAAATTCATAAAGCATGCGAATCTCCAACCCTACATGGCACAACTGAGGGAATTTGCGTAGTCATACAGCACCCAACAAGAGAGGAAAAATAAATAGTAGTAATGTTCCAATAACATCTTTAGCAGTGGTGAAGTAAAAGTATAGTACCTCTGTTGGTAGCACCATATGACAGAGCTTCCTGACGTTCTCCAGCTCAGAGATATATCAGAGTCGTCACACTCATATCAGACAGGTACGGTACTCTTGCCGGATTTCTTTCTTCTTCTTTTTCTCATTTTGGATTTAGAATATTTCTAAGGTCACGTTCTTGCACTATGGGGTACAAGACTGGGACAAATTTTTTTTTCTTCATTTGTGGTTCTGCTCTCTATACATAGATGTAGCCACCTTGGGACCTGCGAATTAACTAGCCCTTGTATTTAATCAAATCCCTTAAAACAACAGGTTTTGAGAAGGATTAAATCCACGAGAGGTACCAGTACTCTGCCTTAGTTTCACCACCGCAAAAAAAAAAAAGTCATTAGAACATTCCTACTATTTGCAGTGGCTTGCTCCGACAGAATAGATCTGTTGGTAGCACAAGATTACCCACATCAGAGGAGGGTTTCCTCCCTGAACTGGAGAGTGCAGATAAAATACCTATCTCTGGTGCTAAGAACTCTTCCATCAATTCCAAGAAAAACTAGTAGCTGAACACCCGCCCGTAATTGTTATAGGGGCGGGAAGGCAGTCAGCAAATTATGCCTTCCAATGCTGGTAGACTGAAAACTCCTCACCGCTTCCAGTTGTAGCCTTGGTTGAATTTTTTATAACTTAGATTTTTAAGGACCTGTTCTCATACTCCTATGGGGGCACAGGAGCAAGACTCCATTATTTTTCTTTTGGGGAGGGAGGGAAATCTCAAGGAGGAGTACAGGAGCCGAGTTCCCTATCCTTCCTGTAAGTGAAAAGTAGAGGAGTATTTCCTGAAACTAATACAAAACCTGAATCTAATACCAACCCAAAACTCAGCTGTTTGAGCAGTGCATATCGGTTCACTCCTTTTGGGAACTACGTCTTTTGCTAAAGAGTATCCATTATATGGAATTGTCTAAGCGCCGGGGTTACATCTGGAATGGTTTAGTCTATGCCGAAAGGCACTGGAGTATTCATCTTCAAAGTTCATACCTTGGTGGCAAGCTGTGACAACTCCGTCAGAACAAATCTCTAGCTTTTAGGATTCACATCACCGGTCCAACTAAGTCAAACTTTACACCAGTCACTAAATCTCTAGAGCACTAAAAGAGTGTCCAGCAAGCCACCCTGAAGCTTCTCTATCGTATCAGTGGAACTATTTGTAAGCAAAAACTGCAGAGGGCTCTGTTGTCTGGAAGGGTCTGTCTCTCTTATTCCTATTGGATATTAGACACTCCCGAAAAAAGATGAATAGGGTAAAGCACGCCAAGCGCTGTTCACTATGAACATGTGGAACATCGCGGCTGGGAGAACTGAGCTAAGCTCTCTCTCTTCTGCTTGTTGGATGTCAAGTGGGGCTGCCCTCTGTTTAGCTCTCCACGCAATGCGAGCCTCAAGAGAGCGAATACCACAGGAGCCCGTTACGACCAGCGAATCGTCACCTTGGCTACTCCAGATGCTTGTCTGAGGCTAGCGTGTGCTCTATCATGAGCCACACCAACAGCCTAGGGGATTATTATTATTATTATTATTATTAAATCACACCAGGCTGGCGACGTAGGAACGGAGAAACTCCATGAGGTTAACAAACCCCCACGCAACCAACCCAGCGGGTGGAGAAAACAAAAGAA
>LQNS02278143.1:24412664-24432842 GCA_001587735.2 Parhyale hawaiensis | reverse complement strand
CGACACCAGCCACAGACCACTGGAGGCACCGACACCAGCCACAGACCACTGGAGGCACCGGCACCAGCCACAGACCACTGGAGGCACCGGCACCAGTCACAGACCACTGGAGGCACTGGCACCAGCCACAGACCACTGGAGGCACCGGCACCAGCCACAGACCACTGGAGGCACCGGCACCAGCCACAGACCACTGGAGGCACCGGCACCAGCCACAGACCACTGGAGGCACTGGCACCAGCCACAGACCACTGGAGGCACCGACACCAGCCACAGACCACTGGAGGCACCGGCACCAGCGCTGTCGCAGCCACTCAGCTGTACGTAATTCGCCGCTGATCTGGGCCGCCTGTTGCCGTGCGAGCGCAACATCCCCGCACTGGCATCTGGTGAATATTTTGCCGAGGAAAGGCATCGTATCAACAATGAGCTACATGCAGCTCGAGCCAGCTTGAGTATGCCAGGCGATGAAGTCAGCTTCTGGTGAATTTTCATTACGCTAGTTTTACCACCGCGCCAACGCCAAAGCGACGAATCACCAGATTATAAAATGCCACAGCGAAATCTATGTCTAGACTTCAATTTACTCAAAGCAATTCTGGGTGCTGCAGTTGTTACATTGGTTCGGGTTTCAGTCATTAACTACAATCCGATCGTTTGAGGGGCTTGCGATTTAAATACATATAAAACTTATTCACATAGGACAGTCAAATCTGTAGTTCCGGGCAAATTAAAGATAATGGGATTAACCCTAGACGCCCACGGTTCTGCATGGAGGACACACAACTCTTCGTGAACGGCTTAGTCTAGCTGTCTTTTAGCAGTAACATCATTAGCTGGCATCATATCCGATGCACTAAGAAGCGAGGGTCGCATCAATGCTACACTGCTAGAAACAACCTAAAGCTTCACTCGTTCGGGGAGGGGATGGCGTGCTTCGGCTAAGGAGGCGCACCGCCGAAGTCGCAGCCAGCAGAACACCGTGTCACCAGCTCCAGCCTACATTCTTAAACATACAAAGAAAATAAATGGGATATGATAACTGGGCACCTTGACATGACGTATATGTAAACACTGAGGCCGCAGTAAGCACTGCGGTACCGTGTATGTTCCTATCCTGTTATCCTATGTTACACCAACGCCATTGAGTCATCGGTCTCTGGCACCTCTCGAGCTGTTTGATTTCCATCAGCAAAAAAAAAAAAAAAAAAAAAAAAAATTCCAGCGAGCAGAGTCGACTAGGATAAAAAAAATCCACTATTTGGTATCTGCGATAGATCGCATCAAAAAGAGCGGCAAAACTTTAATATAAAATATAACTAGAACACTCTGAGAGCGCATACCTCCGCCAAGTAAGGCAACGGTAACAAAAAGTCAAATTGGCTCTAAAACCATGAATTATTTTGTACCAACTCCAAAATATAATCATTTGTGCCTTTCAATACTGTTAATAGTTTCTGAAATTTTTTTGAAGATCCTTTCAAAACTGCTTGAATTATACTGCTAACAAAACATTATGGCAAACATACCGTAAGTCTAACATACAACGAACCAACCGATCTGCAACAAAATTTAGTCATTTATATCTTTCAACATTACTAAAACTCCTGCAAATTTCATAAAGATCCATTCAAAACTTTTTAGTTATTGCGTAACAAACATTATGACAAACAAAACTCAAACATAGCAAAGCATCAACCGATCTCCTCCAAAACTTAACCATTTTTGCTTTTCACATTATAAACAACTTTTGTAAATTTCATAAAGATCCATTCGAAACTTTTTGAGTTATAGCGTAACAAACATTAAGACAAACACAGATCAAACATAGAAACAAATCAGCCGATTTGCACCAAAATTTAATCATTTAATTTTAACATTGCTAACAATTCCGGTAAGTTTCATAAAAATTTACTGAAAACTTTCTGAGTTATTACGCTAACAAACATAAAATCAAACACAGCAACAAACCTACGACAGACCAAACAGATCATCACAAAAATTTGGTAATTTACTTTTTGTGATATAGCTACCTAACAACTCATGTAAATTTCATAAAAATCCATCCATAACTTTTTGAGTTATGGCATTGAGAAAAATGAGGCAGACAAACAAACGGATGGATCTTCACCAAAAGTTAATCATCCGTTCATCCTAACATACCTAACAATCCCTGTAAATTTCGTCAAAATACGTCAACAAGTGATTGAGTTATCTTGGTGACAAAGAGACAAACCTGACGAAAACATAACCTCCTTGGCGGAGGTAATTATCTAGGATCCAGGACGCTGAGCATACAGCAAACGTCTACGTTTCGGCTATGTGAGTGTGAAAAAACTGAGCAGAGTTTTGAATTAATGAAATCGTCAACGAGTGTGGGGCAGCTGGGCAGAAAGCGAGCGCTCTACATATGAAAAAGATTCAGATGCACAAAACCTGAGAGAAACGTCGTAACTCTCTTCAAACACCATATAATCGGTAGAACTTCAACGCTAAACTTCTATGCCATCCATACCATCCCAAACTGATGAAAGGGTCAACACGGAGCAAAAAGAGCTGTGTTTGATGTGAGGAATAAGTGCAGGTAGGAGGTGAAGGTCTGGTGACGACCATTCGCATTCAGGCACAATACCTGCGAAGTGTGCCATTGGAGGCACACAGGGTCGTAGCAGTACCATTACATTCTTGCAGACGCGGACAGCGGTTAAACAACACTGACTCCAGACTTTATTATTATTTTGGTATTGTCCTGCTATTTCCGAATCTAGGACGATCAATAGCAATCTAAGATGATTTACTCAACTTACAGTCGGAACCACAACGTTGTGCTCAGGTGGCAAGAGATGAAGGACGAAAAGAGAAGCAGAAAGACGCACCCGAGCGGACAGTCCCGTCGGTAGCCATCGGCACAGGCGAAAGTAAGAGCCCAGCACAATAAATCGGTTGCCTCGATCGGCGGCCCACCTCGCGGGACAAAAGGAAATTTAGTCAGCCTACTTAACTTTACAAAACTAACCTCGTCAGCATGAACTGCGCCAAGCTGCAACATCTCCTGCGGAAAAGGCTCTAGGGACCCTTGGGTGCGTGATGCACAAGTATATTGTGGCAGGGAAAGGGCCCGCCAGAATATACCTCTGAGGGCGCTAACTCCAGACGAGACATTAGAGACATGTAGTCAGAAAGTTTGGATTCCGTGTCCGATCGGAACGACGTCACAGGAAAGAGAAAGGGACATAAGTATAGTATGTCGATAGAAATGGGGAACCCATGCACGAAGGTGTTTTCCCACACAGGATCACTGCACACGGGAATAGCAAGTCAGGAAAGAAGAGGAAGAACTGAATAAAGCATGAGCTAGTGGGAGAATAAAATCGGGAGGGAAGCAAAGTGGGTCCCCTCAGGGGGCATAGGATGGGCCACACAGTTAGGTTAATTTAGGATCGCCCATCCTATGGTATGTGGAGCAGCGCCCCCAGGGGGACCTTGAAGGTTACCTCAGCCATTAGCTAGGCCTTCGGGACGTCTGTCTTTCGTGCTCACTTTGCTTCCTTCTTATCTACTACTCCTACTGATCTCCTTTCCACCTGTTTTTCCTCCTCTTTCCCGACTTGCTATTCCCATGCGCGTTGATTCTGGGTGGGAACACTCTCGTGCATGGGTTCCACGCGTCTATCGTCATACTAGATGACCATTCTTTTTTTCCCTGTGACATCGCCTTTGCTGTGCGAACGGAGAGTAAAACTTCTGGATACTGTATAATAATGCTCAAAGTGGGCACGAAAGGCAGACCTACCGAATGCCTTAGGTAACCTACACGATCCCCTGGGATCCCCGGGCCAATAACATAGGATGGGCGAACCTAACCCTATGGCCCATCCTATGCCCCCTGAGGACTAGGCGAGACATTGACCCCATCTGAACCAGGCGCTACCAACGCACTTCTAAAGTTTCCTCAACAAGACCACAACAAGGCAAAGACCGACTTCAGTAGAGAAATAACACAGGCTGGCATTATTATTATATTGGTATTGTCCCGCTATTTCCGAATCGGAGACGATCAATAGCGATCTAAGACACAGGCTGGCATGCACAGAGCTAACTTGGAAAATAAACCTTGCCGCACTGCATCCTCCTACGTTGTGTGTGCCTGCAAATGCTCATCATGTTACGTCCAAATATCGAGTGTCTCCTCAACAGCTCACACCTGACTGCTGCAGCTGATGTAGGTCGGCTGGTATGAAACGACGCGACCAAACGCAAGCTACATTCTCCATATGCCGAGTTAGAGTCCCCCTGTACCCACGCTATCAGTAGCTACTTGCAGCTCAGTCTGTGAGCCTTGAGATTCGCTTATACGTAGCTCTTCTCTCCTCAAGGCAGAAGTGACTGGCGCAGCGAGGGCGAGTTAAGCATTACTCATCAGCTGCAATTTATCGCCTTAGGCTGTAAGCCACACCCGGTTACCCTTGAAACGGCAAAAAATTTAATCCTGCTCTGCAAATGGAGTTTACGTCGTATCATGCGTGATCAGGTTGCGAGTAAACACTAACACGGTCCAAGGAGAGCAGAGCAAAACTCCTCTCTCAAGTTCCGGAGAAGGTAAAGCTAAAAATTATAGCTTGACTTGTGTACCAGTGGACGAAGCCATTTGTGAGTGACCGCCTTACGTGAATGCTGCCTACACCCGTGTTACCAGTTCACTGCGCGGCCCACCATTCAAGTGCCAGCGCTAGTCAACATCAGCAAGTTAGCACAACCATTCACGTTTGGAAAAACAAGAAAACATTCAGGATTTTCACCAGTGCTGGTGCTGCGCAATATGTCACGCAGCAGGCAGGGTGAATTGCCTCACTAGACACAGAGCTTCGTCGCTAGAGAGCAACAAGCACTTGACCAATAGTCTCAAGCGGGTGGAGCAATAGTGTGTCAAGGCAATGGACCTATAGTGTGTCAAGGCAATGGACCTTTAGTGTGTCAAGGCAATGGACCCATAGTGTGTCAAGGCAATGGATCCATAGTCTGCCAAGTAATGGCCCATAGTCTGCCAAGTAATGGCCCATAGTCTGCCAAGTAATGGCCCATAGTCTGCCAAGTAATGGCCCATAGTCTGCCAAGTAATGGCCCATAGCCTGCCAAGTAATGGCCCATAGTCTGCAAAGTAATGGCCCATAGTCTGCCAAGACACTGGACCAATGGTTTGCTTAAAAAACAGACAACCCAAGTAAAGAACGCCGTTGTAATAAACAGCAAGTTCCCTTAGCCAAAGTCAGTTGGGAGAGAAAAGGAAGAACAATACAAAGTCTATCAACAAAGGTAGCAAAATTTAACGAAACGCAGTGAGCACAAAATCAGTCTACCAAATGCCTAACTGAGGGTAGGGTAACCTAAGGAGTGCCCTGAAAGCACGAGCCCATAACATTTTCTGGATGAACCACATGTGTGTGTGTGTGTGTAAGAGAGCGCAAAAATTTAATAAAGCTTACACTCACTTCTACATAAAACACTAAGGAATTCCTGACCGGACAAATTCTTGACGAAGGCTTTTACACCAAAAGAAAAAATCAGCAAACGCTCAGTGGGAACATAATAAGCATTGTAATACTGCTAGGATTTACTAACGTTACCTCCAGCAGGCAACAGCACAGAGTAGAGCTCCTCTTCTATCATACGAATGCATACCGTAACAATACATAGAGGCATAACTATATAAATGAATAATAAGAAAATAATCTTAATGTAGAAAGATTTTTAATAAAAGTCTTCTAAGTTTAATGAAAATGCAAGAAGGAGAGAACTAGCTAATCATTATATAACAAAGAAAGGGGAAGTATTGCAGCAGTAGAGTTTAAACATTTGTACACTACCGAAAGTTGAGTATCTAAAATTATTACTTTTTCACGCTCTAAGTGATAAAAGAAATCCTAATTGCCATCGAGATGCCCCATACCAACACATCAAACATTTTCTCACAAGAAAAAATCGAAGTCACTCTTTTGACTTAACAAAATAGACGGGACATCTTGTATATTTGAAGTTTTGCATATGAAGCAAATGAGCAGATATTGGAAGACCGGATCCAAACTCTTACTAATGTGCAACTAAACTATAATCTAGTCAAAAGAATGCTACAGTTGACAATAGAAATTAATGAACCACACAAGTCAGTGCTATAGAAAGCAGCCGGACATTAAAATACTTCAAACGAAAACTTGAGAGGTCTTTGCAAGACATCGGAGGATGGAGTCCCAGCGAAGTTAGAGAAGAAGTATTGGATGACGCCAGGGGCGTGGCCCAATAGGCATAGCATAGCAAAGGGTCTAGATAGGCGGTGAGCACTGTGGTACCTGGTGCAGCCCAAGGCAGTAAGCAAGTACTTGAGATCATGAGGTTAGACCAAGCCTCGCGGTAGTGGAGGGCATAGAGCACAAGGTACACGAGGCGTAGCCAAGCGAAGGGGCGGAGGGAATACGTGCATTTAGATCAGTGGGCTTGCCCACGCTCAGTGAGCGCTGTAAAAGGCGTGCCAAGGTTTGGTGGGCAGAAGTTAGGGGCGTCACCTACCCAGCTAACTGCCAGACGCAGAGGAGTACCTACTGTACAACTCCGTGAGCGGACCAGAAGCGCCCGTAGCTCTGTAAGTGGCAGAAAAAAGCCGGCAGGGCAGGGACCGGCGGCGCTAAAATAGACGGAAGCTCCGTGGGTGGGTCCAGGAAGCGCGCTCAAGAGGTGTGGCTGTGCTAAGAACGATATTCAAATCATCAGAAGTCTAAGTTAGAAATTGTTGTGCCAATGTTAGGGATGAAAAAGAAGCAAATCTTGCTAGCTCCAACATTTAGAATGGCGTATGGCTGGCCTATTTAACATGAAATGAGAACACATGAATCAAATGTCGCTAAGTCTTTCCACAACTCATTAAAAAAATAATTTCATGAAGGCAGTCTGTATATTACAGCTGAATCTACAATAAAAAAAAAGAATTCGATACAAATAATTTGGTTACTCTTAATCTCAGAAAACAAAGCTGCAAATACAAAATACTGAATGTTGCCCCTTAGGTACAAGGCGTCACTATGTGCTCATGTCCCCCAAAACTGGACAAACGTTAATAGAAGTCTGTAATGAGCTTACTGCTGTACTACACAATATTAAATCTGCAACAAGGTTTATTGCACGCTCGATCTAATACTAAAGAACCACATCACGGCAGACGCAACACCACAAACAATTTCCTGTAATGAATTAGACATGATAGCTGTCAGGTTATAGTCCATGGCCAAACGTGTGCTGAGATTCTGCAGTAGCTTACGAGACTTTCAACAGGGGAAACCCTTGCCTGCAGGCATGGTGTACTTCCAGCTGCAATGGATCAATAGATTTGCGGGAAGTTTTCAGCGAACTTTAGGCGGGGCTACATGGAAAATCACTAAGGATTTTGCAAGGTAAACCTTGAATGCTGCCCTGTGCTGGAGCGCCGGAGGCTCAACTTCACTTATGTTTCATTTAAGGTTTCGTTTTCAATAACCGAGAGCTCTCCACAAAAAAAAAAAAAATACAACTCCACAAAAAGTTACGAGGCAGGCCGCATGATCCACTCATTTCGCCGACAATCGCCAACTGTTAGTGCTTTGCAAGGAAGCCACACTATACAATATTGTACAGCTCATGAAGGTCGGTAGAACTGATACAATAGAATGAGAGCTATTCACTAGACATAAGAGTACGTTTTTGTACGCCATTCACTTATTACTAGCAGCTCACACTCCTCAAATAACACCCGTCCATGGGTGTTCAGTTTCTGTCTGTCGCAGTACTGAGATCTCAACACACGCGGCCATGACGACCACACAGACACAAGGGGACTCGGGGGCGTGTGCTCTTAGGATGATGTGCAACTTCACTAGGGCTCTACGATGTCGCTACGTCCCGGCGTGTGGCTCGTGCGGCACCCACTCCAAGAGCTGCGGCACTGGCTGCCAGTTAGGACACCACATGTAAAAATCATGAACATAAGGCGCGAGTACACATTATATAATTATAGTTCTGCTGCTCAGAGCAGTTATGCAAAAAACTAAGCTGTGTTGTCCTTAAAGTATAAGTCATTGATTATGTATACCGGTGCTGGGAACAGTTAGCCAAAATTCCCTATCAGTGGGCTCTTAAGTAAATATTAAAGATTATGTATCTCTGCGCTGGGAACAGCTACGCACAAAATTTTCTACCCGTTGTCCCTACATTATAAATTACAAACTATTCATGTATATCATCAATGATGGGAACAATTACGCGCTAAGTATCCAACCCGTTGTTGATAGTGCAAATTTACATAACCGGAAGCTGTCCAAAATAAGATGATCTCTTCACACGATGCAGGTACAAGTCCCATAAAATAAGAGGAAATCCTGGCGTGACCTTAACACAACAACAGCACGTTCGACTGGTCCATATAATACTTGCAAACATTAACGCTCACCAACTCCAGACTCCAATTTTCGATTCGACACTTTCAATTCTACAGTCGGTCTTAAAACCAACCCGTTTGCAGTCGTGCAGATAGCTGAGAACTTCTTTTCACGGCGCAACACCGAGTTTTGCGTCGTCGCAACGGCAATCGATTACGAGACGAGTGAACGCCTGAGACTCGATTGAGCGAGATGTCAAGCCTCAAAGACCTCATTTGGCGGCCACTGGAACGTACCCACTGATCACAGTTGAGAAGCGGCAGCAAACCAATAGATAGGAGTAAAGTACAGAGAACTCGCTGCCGGCCACAGGAGCTGCACCGATGCGCACACCAGAGCATCTCGCACAGGCGCCACAGTCGCTTGACCTAAAGCACACCAGCCTACACTAGGGCCACAAGCATCAAAAGATTTAGCTGAGTTCTCCCAAATTTGAAAGACTCATCTTGTGGAAGCGTGCCGGCGATTTATACATCATCTGAAGCATGTATTTTCATACTTTCACTTGTATGCTCAAAGTTCAATAGAAAAAAGATACGCACAGCAAATGAGCACAGATGAGAGTGGGCAGCGAAACAAGTTTTAGTTTTAGATAAAATTTATAAGTCGACTGAAGAAGAAGCAAAAAGACTGCCGGCCTCTCGAGCATTTGTGAGCGTGCACACAAATTCAGAACAGTGAACACAAATTTCCACGGAGGACAGTAACGAAATAACGCGCTAGTGGAAACACACGATGCAAAAGTTCTTCACACATTATTTGGAGGCGAACTCAACTAGTTTCAGGGCGGACAGAAGATTCGTTAGAACTTGATTCAATGACGCTCTTCAGCGCTTGGGACAAACAGATGGTGAAGAGTTAAACAGTAGCTAATTAGCTAATTAATCATGTGCCTCAATTTGAAGTTCACGAGGCTACGAGTCCGAGATGCGAAACATTTTTCATCAATTGAATTTTTTCGGTTATTCGCGGCAAAAGAGCAAAGGCAAATTGCGCTAGCTAAAGTACCACCAATACTGCGCCAGATAAGCAACTTACACCCGAAACATTACTTGAGCTTGTGACCAAACGAGATCACGGGACAGCAGAGACTAGTGGCAAGCCCAAAGGAAACAAATAGCATTATTATCAACATACATGTCATTAAAGTTTGCTTGAACGTAACTTTAGGGTTACAAAAGAAGAAATGGAAGGGACATGTAGAGCTCGTAAATGAAGGTTAACGGACAACCTCTCCATGACGCGCCACCGCCCTGGCGAGAAGAAGGTCCGGAGAGAAGAGGAGCAAATGACAGGGAACAATGCAGCAGGCGCGGCAATAAGGCAAGAACTAAAGGGACGAGACGTGATATTTCAGTCATTTGGATGAACACAAGAACCGTTACGCATGAATTCCGAGCACATGCACGTGCAAACGAGGAAAGAAAAAATGTTTATAAAAGAAATAAGTTACCCGAAACTAATTCATTCCAGTAAGTCATGCGATTTATGACAAGTTCGAAGAATTAACAAAGTATACAAATTATTACGATAATATCTTAATGTTATAGAGAAAAGTACTCAAGGGCAGAATCCCTTTTTCTCTCTGAGGGACACTTTCTTCCGTTTAAATGACAGTTGGTTCGGTGTAAACAGTTGCTTCAGGGTGAGCCAGAATTTCTTTCAGTAACCGGCAGCCCATGCGACACAATTGGGTCTGATATAATAATCCCACGACATACTGTAAACCTACGCTATATCTTTGTCTCACTGCTTAGGAGTATGAGCTGCACGTGGGAGTGGCAGAGTATGAGCTGCACGTGGGAGTGGCAGAGCATGAGCTGCACGTGGGAGTGGCAGAGTATAAACTGCACCATGAACCACACGATACCTCGACTCTTCACTCCTTACAAATGAGGCAGATAGCAAATTGATAAATAGTCGATAAAACTTGTTCCATTCAACGAACAGACTTGAAGCAAAAAAATAAATAAATAAATAAATAAACTGTTCTTGGGGCGCAAGGAATGTATCTATTGGAAAGAAACACACGTGCGTGAGCACTGGCCAACGATAAATTGCAAAATTTAATTTAGCCAAGTTTAGGACATTTTGCTGTGGCGAGCATCAATTATCGTCGTCCACAATTAGTATATAGCTACGCACTTCTGTGTCCTGCTGATAGACACATTGCTTGCATCAAGGAGAACCGTTTACTTTTTGCTTGAAGTCGTTCTGTTGACAGGAAAATATTTATTCAAGTTTAATCTATTTGCAATGAGCCTCAACTGCAAATTTCAGTGGACAGTGAAGGTGTGGTGCGGTAAGCGCTGCACATACAAGCGACAGAGAATGAACAGGACTGCTGAAGTCTCTCTCTGGAAACACGCCTGGATGAGTCTAACGAGCCCATTAACTTTGTCGGGCAGTGGGCGGCCTCGAACCGGCGGACCTAACGCCGCTTCTGTCAATTCATTGATCCCCCCTATCTCAATGCCTCTCCTCCCCTCAATATCACATAGCCTGCTATATGACTCGTACTCTTCCTTTCTGCTGAGGTAGTTCGAATGGCTTCGATCCGGGAAGGCAATTCTACCGCCGGCGGGCCGGATGGTTTACATCCTCCACAGTTTGGTCACGTGGTATCTTAATTTCTTGTGCCAGCTCCCTAATCAGTCTTTGTGAGGAGCTAACGTCCCTGCCACACAGTCTCTCGTTATCATTCTGCTGCCAAAACTTTGCAAGCCCATGGACGATGGCACCTACCGCACCACTGCCTAGTTCTGTCCAAAAGATGCTAGAAAAACTGCTCCTTCCCCAGCCGTCTGTAGACCTGCCAACTGCAGATCATTAACATGGCTTTACGCAGGGTAGACACACAACCTCGGCAGTTGCTTTTAAAGCAGACTACTGCGTTAAGTTTCATTCAACCAGCGCAAGCCACTCAGCCGGGCCGCGGCTTTCTCCAGTGCCTTTGACACTGTCAAGTCACAACCTACTCCTCGACCTAGTCTAGTTTTCAACAATCAGTCATAACGTAGCACAGTGTATCCCTTCCGTCGGCTACACTGTGGCATACCTCAAGGCTCGGTGACCTCTCCTGTTCAACCACGTGTTCTTCCGTCCCCACTACAGCAGCCCTCATCCCTTTCTCGCCCAACGATTTCACCATCGCCGAGGAATGAGCAATCATGCTTGCTCTCATCCCGAACTACTGAGGTCGCTACCTGGGCTGAAGAACACGACCTCCCGTTCCCTACCCAGAACTACACCGACATTATTCACCTAGGATAATCACTAATCTCATATGGACCCGAGAGTCGCCATGCTTGGCTCATCTCTTTCCCCAGAGAGATCCGCAATGTTATAGGGGTCTACTGGGACCACTTCCTCACCTTCTCCATACATGCAAGGGAAACTTATACCTGGATGTCCCCTAGATCCCGCATTCTCAAGGCCTTCGCTGCCACAGGCTGGGGTCAGTAGAAGAAACTTTGATCTGGACCTATAGGGCTCTCACTCGTTCGTTATTACTTTCGTTGCTAGAGTATAGTTCCCTGATGTTCCGATGTCCTCCTATCTAAGTTACAGTATACGTCATTCAGTACTGAGCTCACTGTAGGGCGTCTCTCTCGGTCATCTATAGCCAAAGACCTAAGATGCTCCCCGTCAAAGAATCCCTCGACCTGCTGAGCATAAAGCATCTTCTTCAGTCCCTGGGACCCTAACCATTCAATAACTCAGCATACAACAGTCACTACCTGTGCTGGCCCTCACCACATCCGACACGCATTGTCGTCAAGGTGCCTTCCCTGAGCGTCACATCCTTCCTGTCACCGGCTGTTCAGCAGCTCAGGCGGCTGTACACCGGCAAGTCGTGTACTAAATCTCACTTGGAGAACAACAAAGCTCTCGGCACTGCCCCTCCTCCCGCCTCCCCCGGAAAGAAGTGTTTGCTTCGCTCCTGCCGCAGCTACGGTCCAGGTACTTCACGGCTCTTGGCTCCTATAAGCATAGGATGGGACTCGCGATCTCTCCGTTGTGTCTCTTCCGTCATGCAGAATAGTCCGTTGCACATTTGTTCTTGCACAACTCGCTTCCGACAGTTCTCACTTCGTTCCATCTATGGGTGGACCCTCTCAGTGTGTTCATCCTTCTCTTTTCCCATCCTTTCTTCGACAAACTTTCTCCCATCCTTTGCTCTCCTACTGAGTCTCCGCCGGCCGAGGATAGCAGTTAGGCGTTACTACAAAATAAGAGAGGATGAGCAGCATATGACAGGGACAGAGAACGAGTGGCATTCAGGAGGCGCACAAGGCAGCCAGGTGTACAAGAGGCAAATGGTTACGTCAGGAGGCTTCAGCACATTTCTTCGGGCAATATGTAAACCAAAGGGGAGGTGTTAACTCACTACCCTGCTGGACGCAAAGGGGAAGAGAACTTGGGCACAATCTTATGTCACAGAGGCGCTGAGAAAATGGAAATGAATCTTTATTTCGGATTTCCAAATCAGTCAGACGCAAAACAAGCTTTACATGCAAAATATATCTACGTCAAGCAATTAACGCTGCACCAATTGAATAGCAAAAGACTTATTATTTGTATTCTACATATAGGCAACTTTCTTACGGAGCGCACGAAGTAACAATCGTCGCCAAGTATCCGACACACGAGCTGTGGGAGCAGTGAACTCTTCCTCTGCATGCATACAAAACGCCCAGCATGAGACTGCTGGAGTACATGCAAATGGAGGGATAAATGAACGCACAACATTTTCTGCTGCATTTTGAGTATAAAAGTAATACAATGAGAATGCTTTTCTGGGTGCTGTTTTCTTTATTTTTAAGTGGGAACACATCCACACCGCACATCACACAACACACCCGCACAGCATACAATACATCCCCATAACACACAACACACCCGCACAGCATACAATACATCCTCATAACACACAACACACCCGCGCAGCATACAATACATCCCC
The DNA here is from genome assembly GCA_001587735.2 of Parhyale hawaiensis. Taxonomy (NCBI): domain Eukaryota; kingdom Metazoa; phylum Arthropoda; class Malacostraca; order Amphipoda; family Hyalidae; genus Parhyale; species Parhyale hawaiensis. The sequence goes on along the minus strand of LQNS02278143.1, from coordinate 24,419,417 downwards.
ACAGCACACAACACACCCGCGCAGCATACAATACATCCCCACAGCACACAACACACCCGCGCAGCATACAATCCAACCTCATAGCACACAACACACCCGCGCAGCATACAATACATCCCCACAGCACACAACACACCCGCGCAGCATACAATACATCCTCATAACACACAACACACCCGCGCAGCATACAATCCAACCTCATAGCACACAACAAACTCGCGCAGCATACAATACATCCCCATAGCACACAACACACCCGCGTAGCATACAATACATCCCCATAACACACAATACATCCGCACAGCATACAATACATCCCCATAGCACACAACACACCCACACAGCATACAATACATCCCCATAACAGACAACACACCCGCACAGCATACAATACATCCCCATAGCACACAACACACCCGCACAGCATACAATACATCCCCATAACACACAACACACCCACGCAGCATACAATACATCCCCATAGCACACAACACACCCGCACAGCATACAATACATCCCCATAACACACAACACACCCGCACAGCATACAATACATCCCCATAGCACACAACACACCCGCACAGCATACAATACATCCCCATAACACACAACACACCCGCGCAGCATACAATACATCCCCATAGCACACAACACACCCGCACAGCATACAATACATTCCCATAGCACACAACACACCCGCGCAGCATACAATACATCCCCATAGCACACAACACATCCGCGCAGCATACAATACACCCCATAGCACACAACACACCCGCACAGCATACAATACATCCCCATAGCACACAACACACCCGCGCAGCATACAATAGATCCCCATAGCACACAACACACACGCGCAGCATACAATACATCCCCATAGCAAACAACACACCCATACAGCATACAATACATCACTATAGCACACGCATACCGCACATAATATACCTGCACAGCAAACAAACACCCGTATAGAGCACAACCCACTCGCAAAGGGCACAACACATCAGTACAGAGCACAACACATCTGTACAGAGCACAACACATCTGTACAGAGCACAACACATCTGTACAGAGCAGAACACATCCATACAGTGCACAACACATCCATACAGTTAGTTATAAACTTTGTTTAACCTCCGTATCCGCAACTCAGGCGTTCCAACAGAGATGAGTGTGTAGTATTTAAATACCACATAATTTGTCGCGTGGCCTACGTGCGCTACTACGGGCAGGAAACAAGGCGCAAAGCATAGAAGACACTCGACAGGTCGGCCTCTTTCACGTCCTTCCACACGAGAGAGATGAGAGAAGTCCCGCGGAGTAGGTGCGCTATCTCGATCGACAGCCCACGGAACAGAAACGGAAATGAAGAACCTACCTAACTTTACAAAACTAACCTCGTCAGCAGGAACTGAGGCCAGATGCAACATCTCCTGCGGAAAAAAAATACTCCGGTACATCCATACAGTACACAACACACCCTCACAGAGCACAACACATCCACACCATATACAATACATCCGTACAGAGTACAAAACACATCTGGACTGTGCACAATACATCCGCACAGAGCACAACACTCCCAGACAGAGCACAAGACACCTGCAAAGTGCACAACGTACGGTACCCAGAGAGCATACAACACCTCCACGTGGCACACAACACATCTGAACAGCATGCACAGATCTGAACATTCGCACTGCACAGCACATCACAGAACACATCCCCCACCTTGTACACAACACACCTACTCAGCACTCGACACATCCACACAGTACACAATACATCCACACTGTACGCAACACAGCTACACTGCATCCGCAGGGGACACAACACTCACGCCGAACACAAGACACGCACTCACACGTTAGCAGTACAACATGGAGTCAAGCTTCTATTTACAAATAGGAAACCGACATGAAGAGTACAAAAATGCCGTCAAGAAAGATTTTTACAGAGTGATGCCAACTATTGCTCAAGAATCCTTGTTCCACAGAACATAAAACAGAATAAAAAGCATTGAGAACTATACCTCTGATAAAATATCTAGCAGACCATGCACCTCAAGAGTACAACAACATAGCGAACTTGAAGCATAACATGAAATTTATCTTAATTGTGGTCCAGTATCTCTAAAGAAGTAATACCAGCAATTGTCACGATAAGTAGATCAATGAAATGTACAGCATATGGGTTGAGCTTCAGCAGTGAGGGGTATTCAGTCAATACGTATTTCCACAATAAAGTTAACACTTAACACATGGCTGTGTGCGGACACAAGCGACACAGACACATCAATTCCTTAGCAGTAAGTTTGGGTTGACTGCGATATACAGCGTTCAGGCAGCCAGTACATAACAAGTGATGAACCTGTTGATCCCTGCCACCCATTTACTAGAGCACTCTGATTGATCACTTTCTAAGGTAGGTACTGTTATTAGTCAAACGTTCTCTTTCATCCAATATAGTCAGAGTTAGAACAGGCTGGGGCACTGGACATTAGCGTATTATGCTACCAATATCCTCGCATAAATGCCTTTCATTTTACGCAGATTGTGAAATTATCAGGGTTTTGGAAATGTGCTTCTTACAGTATTAGTATTCTCTGGTTATTGTCTCACCAGAAGTAGACAGAGTTTGGGCAGCGCATAAACACTGTCCCAATGAAAATAATCTAATTACTTTATAACTTCTGCCAAAGTGTTTTTAGAGTAACATCGTCTGTAACGCCTTACACGTCATCGCGGGAAGTAAACAACAAAATGGGGTAGCAAATTCCTATGGAAACCCTGTGGCCAATGAGCAATGGGAAAGCACTAGAGTACGTCATGCAGGGGACAATGTACATAAGGACCGCGAAGACATATCACCGCTGTAGCTCACACACCAATCTCTTGAGCGTTTCTCCCATATTGTATTGAGTAACAACATTACGTACACTACAATGAAATATCTCAAATACCTCCGTTCTTACTACCAGAGTCTTGAAGTACATATTAAATCAAGGAGGGATCTATTTTAGCCTACGGGAGTCTCGGCAGTCCGGCGAGATAAAAACATAGAGAAGACACAGTGCCTAAAGTCCCAAGCCTGTACCGAGTTATTGAAGGCCACTGCATCCTGCTGAAGCTACGACAGGCCTTGTGAAGAACTTGAGAGGGGAGCAGTGGCAATACAGCACGGCGACCTCTTGGCCTAGCAGTAGAGTGTGGCCGTATCATTCCAGAACAGAAAGAGCACTAGCCCATACTCCGAGGTCAATACGAAGCCGAAGCCTTCTCCTTAGTAAACTTTATCGTAAGTTAAAATTACAGAGCAGCAGGAAAACCTACGCTGAAGATATCCGGGCTTCGAAGGTCGGAACACAGCGCCACGTAGGTCACAGACGCGAGGGACAAACAGTACCATACATGGCATAGGTCGTCCTACACCCAAGACTCCCTGGGCACGGGGCCCCCCACACGCCAGGGTCCCATACCACTTGTCTCCCTACACCCAAGAGTCCCTGGGCACGGGGCCCCCCACACGCCAGGGTCCCATGCCACTTGTCTCCCTACACCCAGGAGTCACCCGCCTGCTCGCGCTCCCCACCACCACCACCCCCTTCATTAGAGACGCTGCCGTTGCCAGCGTGCGAGGGCCCGTCGTAGGTGGGGCTGCCGAGCTGGGAGTCGGAGTTTAGGAGCAGCGCGGCGGTGCTGTGCAGCTGCTTCTGGTCGTGCGAACCGATGCTCGAGTCGCACTCTGCGCTGCTCAGAGCCCCTGGAATGTTATTGTTGAGGTGCGAGGGGTCGTGGGGAGGGGCGTACCCTACTGCCCACTCCTCCCCAGCAGGGTAGCCCTGAGGTAGGAGACCAGCTGACCCGTACAGTTGGTCGTCCTCGAAGTGGCGGGAACGCTTCTTCTCTCTGTTGACCTTAGCATACACTGGCTCCCGGCCCAGCGCCTGCACCAACAATATTTATTAGTATTTTATTCACAATAACAAAGTTGAGTAAGGCAATGAGTTTTAAATTCCTTTATAAAATAACACATACATGAGTGAAGAAACAAGGACTGCACTACTAGTTACTAGTAGTACTTTTGCTCCTTTTTAAAGCATGTTACTCTGTAAAAAGATAATATAAACGATTCTGTAGGAGTGATATTAGGGAGAAGATTCATAAAAGAGAAGGAATTTATCAAAATTGAGAAGGATTGTGCATTTGGTGTAAGTTCTGGAAATTTGGCATGGGGGAAGATATGACCAAAAAGATTTCAAAAACCAACACAAACAAAGTGGGCTGACCCCCTGGTAGCCGGTTTTCACTACAATCAATATAGCCGCCATGCCAAACTGAAAATGTGGTATTTCAGCTTCTATTTATACAGTAGAACATCATTTAATACCTCTTTTCCTAAATATTTTGACATGACAAAACCACTGATCAGGTTTGAAAACACTTCGGGTAGGTAGCTGGTTTAAGAGATAACCAATATGGCCGCCATAACTCAGATTATTATTATAGTCACAGTTTTACCACCGTATCCACTCAATGAGTGATCTGTACGCTGCAGATTTGGCGTTTCTACATAGCTCAGTAGGAATATTTTATCTCGGCATTCCTGCCGGAAAATATCGATTGACTCAGTGCGCTACTACTGACGGGAAAAAGGCGCGAAGAAAAGAGAATGACTCTCTGGTGGACGGCCCCATTCGAGGCCTTTTAGACGAGAAAGAGTAGAGAAGTTCCACGAATTAGGTCGGCTGTCTCGATCAACAGCCCACTTAAAAGAACAGAAAGGGAAAAAATAGAGAGCCTACCTAACTTTACAAAACTAACATCGCCAGTAGAAACTGCGGCCAGATGCAACGTCCCATGCGGAGAAGGCACTCGGGACCCTAGGGTGCGTGATGCCCAAACATATTGTGGCAGGGAAAGAGCTCGCCACAATATGCCCCTGAGGGCCGCAATAACTCAGATTCAATTTACAGTAGAACATCATGCAATACCTCATTTCCGAACAATTTTGCATGACAAGTTCATTTGTGTTTAAAAACATTTCTGGTGGCTGGTTCAGGTAATGTCTAGTATGACTGCTATGTGGCACTTATGATGTGGAATCATTTTGCTGGTTATAAACACTTCTAGTATGCATTTAGCAAATATGGCCGCAAGTGCATTACTTGTGTATCAGTGATATGAAAAAAGCATTATATATCTTCCCTTTCAGAATTTGTTACTTCTCTGTACTGTGTTTTTGTTAAATAAAATTCAGACTGAACATTCAAATTATTTGTTATTTGTCTTTGAATCATATGATGTTCCATTTCAGACTGCTGTTTCCCTGTATTGTGAAGTTGTCAAATAAATTTCATACTAAACTTTGGAATTCATTGTTATTACCTCCGCCACAGAGGTTATGTTTTTGTCGTGTTTGTCTATTTGTCAGAAAAATACATAAAAAAATTTATGAATGAATCCTTAAGAAATTTACAGGGATTGTTAGGCATGTTGACAGTAACAGATAATTAACTTTTAGTGGAAATTCATTTATTTTTATTTGTTTGCCTATTTTTCTTAGTGCCTTAACTCAAATTATAGTAATTTTATGAAATTTACACGATCTGTTAGGTTTATTACAAAGAGTGAATCACCAAAATTTTATGATGATTTGTTTTTTTGCTCGTTTGTTTGTCGCTGTGATTGATTTCATGCTTGCTAGCACAGTAACTCAAAAAGTACTGAATGGATCTTTATGAAATTTACAGGAGGCAGGAGGTGTTAGTAATGTTAAAAGACATAGATGATTAAATTTTGAGTAGGGTCAGTTGGTCCGTTTGTGTATTTGACTTATGTTTTTCACAATGTTTGTTGGCAGCACAACCAAAAAAAATGGATATAGTGTTGCAGCGAATTTTTCTCAGTGGCTCGCAAAGACAGAACACCTGTCGGTGGCACCAGACCCGCGTCAGCGCCCAACTCCGGGGGCGTCTAAATGGTAGTTTAGACGGTTTCGAGGCGTAACCCTCATTATAGACAGCTTTTGGTGTTCTATCTTTTTTATTTTTTTAATTATTTTTTTCAAGCCCCGCCTCCTGGTACCTCAGGGTCCCAGCAGCAGCACTCCTCATTCTGGCACGACGAGCACACCAACATATCAACTTCACCCTTTGGCCAAGAAACTGAAGAGGCTTTGGGTTATATTGGTTCTCGCGAGCCATTGAGAAAACTTCGTTGCAACACTCTATCCATTCTCAGTGGCTCGCTCCGACAGAACACCTTCTGTCGGTAGCACAGACATACCCAAGGCGAAGCAGGGAGGGGTTTCAAGGCCTCCCCCGAGTTGCTGGTGGGAAGGATCCTGATCTGAACTGATTTATTCTCTTGTACCTCGTGATCTTTCCTTCAGACAATCCAGGTGTTTCAACATTGGCCTGGTAGTGACTGTAAGCCGCGTCTTGGCCTTGAGGGTACCTGGTAACCATCCTTGGTGAGTTGCCGTACCCCTGGCCTTCCGTTAAAATTAGATAGAGTGTTGCAACGAGTTTTTCTCAGTGGCTCNTGGTAGTGACTGTAAGCCGCGTCTTGGCCTTGAGGGTACCTGGTAACCATCCTTGGTGAGTTGCCGTACCCCTGGCCTTCCGTTAAAATTAGATAGAGTGTTGCAACGAGTTTTTCTCAGTGGCTCGCGAAGACAGAACACCTTCTGTCGGTAGCACCAGACCCGCGACAGCGCCCAACTCTGGGGCGTCTAAATGGTAGTTTA
>LQNS02278143.1:24358698-24375619 GCA_001587735.2 Parhyale hawaiensis | reverse complement strand
AGGAGTACGATTACCACAAACGACTCAGCTGTCTCCACTTGTATTCAATACAGCGCAGATTCGAACGATTTACAATCATACATGTTTGGAAAATTCTGGAACGTATCACTGTGAATGTGAATAAGCGGATTGTCGCCAGACACTCGGAAAGAACTGGAAGGACCTGTGATATCCGTGTCCCAAGCAGAGATGGTGGAAAAGCTGTGGCCACAAAATATTCCAATAGCTTCACTGTACGAGGAGCAAGATTGTTCAACAAAATGCCTCGGCTTATTCGAAACGCCACTGATATCAAAACTGTAGAGTTCAAAAATTTGCTGGATTCACATTTAAGAAGAATACCAGATAGACCAGCGGTCAGCGGCTACGTGCACTGTGGAGATAGTTCGCTGCTGGCTTTCTCTTTGGTTGCAAACTGCGGCACCACAGAAGACACCCAGCACAGTGACTCCACACACGTGAGGTGATGTGAGAAACGTCACCTGGACTTCTTCCGAAGACTCTCTCTCAAGGTAAGGTAAGCAGCTTCTTCCATTTCGGAAGACATGCTGAGTGTCGGCTATGAGATGCTGCATCCTCACGTGATCAGTGATGCGCTTTTTCAATAGGCGTTTGATGGTTTTGCTGACGACCGATGTAAGACTGATTTGTTGCTAGGGCTTTTCTTATCCCCCTTCTTATGTATCGGTATCACGTTAGCTAGTTTCCAATCCTAAGGAACTTCTCCTATTCTTAGAGAGCGATTAAATATTTCGAGCAGCGGCTTCACGATGACTGGAGCCATTTCTCGTAGTACACGGGGAATAAGATAATCAGGGCCAGTGGATTCGTACACATTTAGGTGAGTTAGTTCTTGTAGAACCTCAATTTCCGTGAAAAAAATGTGTTCATGGGAGCAACTTGCATCGGTGCTGGTTCAGGGATATTCGCAACATTTTCAACAGTAAATACAGATGTGGAATAGTCGTTCAAGATTGTGGCTTTGTCTCTTAGGGTCATTGGTGATTGTACCGTCAGGTTTTTTAAGCGGACCTGTGGATTCTTTCTTTAGTTTTCTTTCACTTACATATTTAAAGAATGCCTTTGGGTTGCTTTTGCCATAGCGGCTACGGAAACTTCTTTTCCCCTTTTCGTGGTCCTGACTATTTGCTTTACATCCCGACATGCCCTTATGTGACTGGACCTGTTCTCCTCTGTTGGATTACGCTTCCAGGCTTTGTAACGCACTTGTCGCCTTGCAATGCAGCATTTCACTTTCCAATTCATCCAGAGGGGATCATTACTGATACGAACTCGTTTATTTGGGACGTATCGTTCAGCTGCACACAGAATGCTCGTCTTCAAAATATGTGAGCATTGTTCAACACTGGCGTCTCTCATAGGGGTTACGAAGTCAGTTGTGTATTTCAATTGCCATTTCCTGAAAATTCGCTCGTCGGTAGTCTGGCAGCTTGAGACGAGTCGCATGAGTGGTAAATTCATTGCCAGTTTTGATCGTAAATTCAACCATGTTGTGGTCCCCAAGCCGGTCTAGGATGGCTAGGTCAACAATTTCGCAATCAGGAGTGGAGAATACCAGATCTAGAATATTGCCGTATCTCGTGGGTTCATTAACGTGCTGCGTCAGGTTGTGGTGGTTGAGGAGTTCGAGTAGTTTACTGCCTGGGGCTGGGCTGCGCAAAGTACTCCAATCAATTTGGGGAAGGTTGATGTCTCCCATTAGAATTGTTTCATTCTGAGCACTCAGTGCATTTTCGATTATGTTGTAGAGTGCCGTGTCAGTTTCAGCGGTACTGCGAGGGCTCCTATATGCGAGCATGATAGTCAACGGCTGTCGAATACCGAGATGAGCATGGGTAGTGATATATTCATATTCTTTAGTTGTTGCGAAACTTTTGCAGAGAGGATTGAGGTGATTTTTTATATACATAATGGACCCCTCTCCTCTGCCACTAACTGTTGGTCGATCTATACTGAAGCACTTGTAGCCCTTTAATGCAACTTCTCCTTCCAGTATGTTGGTTTGAGAGGTTGATTCATGTTTCATTGAGAGCTATAACATCGCAGGCTAGAGTGGCTGCTATAGCTTGCAGTTCATCTTGTTCATCATACTCTGAATGTTACCAAATGAAAATTTGACGCATCTGTTAGCATTGCTCCTCTTGTTTAATGGTGCATTTGGAGAGTCCGATTGTCGAGAAACGATAAGGGGTGGTCGATCAAGGGTAGTGCCAGGACCAGTCAGAGAGTCTGCTTGAAGTTGAGCAGGGGAAGAGGTTCGTATTTCGACTTGATAGTTATCAGAATGCTTTACGTTCGCGTAAAGCAGGGGCTGGGGACACTAGAGTTTACAATATTAGGCACGACAATAACTTCCAACAGAATTTTATACACACATGTTTGCAAACAAACGAGAGGCGATGTCCCTTGACTAGAGAACATACCGAAAACCATCACGCTCCCGCCGCCAAACTTAACAGTCTTCTTAGTACACTTTACACCTAATTTCTCCAATTCACGTCTTCTAACAAAGTTCTTGCCGTCATTACCGAACAAATTGAACTTGCTTTCATCACTGAGAAACACTTTAGCCCAATTTTCATGGAACCAGTTAGGGTGCGCTTTGCATGCAACGACTATTGCGGCTAGAGTCGTACGACTCTCAATGAGCACTACTTCAATGTATTCCTACGGTGCTGTTTTGCATGCAACCACTCCAGCCGTACGGCTCTAATCGCTCGGCTGTAGCGACTGCAGTTGCTGGGCTAGAGGGCGAACATAGTCCCAGTCGTTAACGATTTCTTGTGGTGGGGCGGTATTTGTCACCATGTCTGTCCCTTTTTCTAGCGAACATGACGAATTGCTAGTGGAGGAAATTGCCAACCACCCCTCGGTATGGTGTCTCTCACATGCAAAATATAAAGATCGGAGGGTGAAAGACAATATTTGGAGAGAAGTAGACGAAAAACTTCAAAAACCAGGTGAGTTCCAAACATTAAGTTTTTAGCCTAATGCAGGGGCGACACAATGACGGCAGCCGAGAGATATAAGCTATCAACGACTCAAATCGCTCAACGATAGTCGCTCCATGCAAAATGGTGCACAGCGACTGTCGTTCAACAATTGGAGTCGCTGAGCCGCTCAGCGACTCCAATCGCTGCATGCAAAACGCACCTGTAACATGCTTGTTTGCAAACCCTAATCTCCTTTTCTAGGCACTCACAAGCGGTTTCATCTGTGGGCGTCTTGCAAATAACTCTATTTCTTGAAGGCGCTGAGAAACGGTCTGACGTGAGACGTTCATACATACATGTTGTGTCATGTAAACAGTTTTGGAAAATTCGCTATACTTTCAGAGAGTTTGGCTCATGTATACCACTAGGTGAAAGTCGAGGTTGCATTCGTGTTACGACCGTTACGCTGCATTCAACACTCAATAGCTAGAACAACAACAAATGCAGAATGCTGGTGATGGTTTCATTAGCAACACTAGGTTTTGGTACTATTATGGTAAAAACCATTCAATTACCTCTGCCAAGGAGGTTATGTTTTCATCGGGTTTGTCTGTCACCAAGATAACTGAAAAAGTTATCGACGGATTTCATGGAAAACTACAGGGATTGTTAGGTATGTTAGGAGAAACAAAGGATTAACTTTTGGTGAAGATCTGTCCATCCGTTTGTTTGTCTGCCTCATTTTTCTCAATGCCATAACTCAAAAAGTTATGAGCGGATTTTTATGAAATTCATATGAATTGTTAGGTATATCACAAATAGTAAACAACCCAATTTTTGTTTGATTCGTTAGTTCGTACGTTTCTTTGTCACTGTTTATAATTTTATGCTTGTTAGCACAATAACTAAAAAAATAATGAATGAATCTTCATGAAATTTGTAGGGGTTGTTAGTTTGTTAGTAATGCTAAAAGAGAAATTTTAAATTTTGGTGCAGATCGGTTGGTTCGTTCGTATGTTTGACTCATGTTTGTCGCAACGTTTGTTAGCAGCATAACTCAAAAAGTCATTAAAGATCTTCAAGCAAATTGCAAAAGTTGTTATTACTATCAAAAGGCACAACTGACCATATTTTGGAGTTGATACAAAGAAAATCATGGTTTCAGAGCCAATTTGAATTTTTTGGTACCGTTGCCTCGCTTTTCAGAGGTATAATTCCCAGCTGACGATCACAGCCAGTTGTTACACGATAATAATAATTCCCAGCTGACGATCACAGCCAGTTGTTACACGATACTGACGCTGTCGCTGGAACTCTTGCGCACTGAAGATATCAGATGATGCCAGAAAATGCACTTCTAAAGCAGAATTTGGAGTTGACTAATGAGGGTCGGCGGATGAAACTCGTACTGCGTGAACGACGAGGACGTCAAGGACGATTTATGGCTCAATGCACAATATCGACGAAGTTACTTACGACATCTTTGAAGAGCGTTCATCGGATCCAGGATTTCCACTTGGCGCTGCAAATTAATTCCTTATCGCTCATTGCGAACATGCTACTTTTAATGACATGTACTTGTAGTTCGGTGCACCATTAGCTACCACTGAAGAATCGCTTTGGTGTAGGTATGAAAAGTACTGCATCATTGTGAAGGTGAAACTGCATCTGAATGCTATCTGAAACTTTCTGTAGCTACTCAACTCATCCTTGTTCCAATCCGGTTCATTACAAATTCGCCACCATAGAATGTGTGCTTTTCGTGTCAAACAGTCTTACAGGCTATTCCATCATTAGACATTACTATAGACTGTACCGTGCCTTCACTGCCCATTGAAATCGAGACTTTCGCAAGTAGACTTTGAGGCCGATTTACGTAAGCGTTGATAAAAATGAGCTCAAATTATCACTGTGACCTCAAACAAACACTAGTTTCCTCCTCCTATCATAAAGAATGTATTGCTGAGCAGGAAAACTAAGTTTATTTTTATATATCAGTGGGCGATAAGTATCGTACCTTCCGATATCAAGATGATTGAGAATTTCTTATAATTTGAACGAACATTAAAATGCTTATAGAAAAAAGGCACTTGCATGCTACATTGATTGTACTGGGTCATTCCACCGTTACTGTCGTAACGTTCGAAGCGACTTTTTTTACATTGTGACCTAGACATCTATAAGTAATCCAGTTAGAACTAGAGCACTCTAAGAGCGCATACCTCTGAAAAGCGAGGCAACGGTACCAAAAAATTCAAATTGGCTCTGAAACCATGATTTTCTTTGTATCAACTCCAAAATATGGTCAGTTGTGCCTTTTGATAGTAATAACAACTTTTGCAATTTGCTTGAAGATCTTTAATGACTTTTTGAGTTATGCTGCTAACAAACGTTGCGACAAACATGAGTCAAACATACGAACGAACCAACCGATCTGCACCAAAATTTAAAATTTCTCTTTTAGCATTACTAACAAACTAACAACCCCTACAAATTTCATGAAGATTCATTCATTATTTTTTTAGTTATTGTGCTAACAAGCATAAAATTATAAACAGTGACAAAGAAACGTACGAACTAACGAATCAAACAAAAATTGGGTTGTTTACTATTTGTGATATACCTAACAATTCATATGAATTTCATAAAAATCCGCTCATAACTTTTTGAGTTATGGCATTGAGAAAAATGAGGCAGACAAACAAACGGATGGACAGATCTTCACCAAAAGTTAATCCTTTGTTTCTCCTAACATACCTAACAATCCCTGTAGTTTTCCATGAAATCCGTCGATAACTTTTTCAGTTATCTTGGTGACAGACAAACCCGATGAAAACATAACCTCCTTGGCAGAGGTAATTGAATGGTTTTTACCATAATAGTACCAAAACCTAGTGTTGCTAATGAAACCATCACCAGCATTCTGCATTTGTTGTTGTTCTAGCTATTGAGTGTTGAATGCAGCGTAACGGTCGTAACACGAATGCAACCTCGACTTTCACCTAGTGGTATACATGAGCCAAACTCTCTGAAAGTATAGCGAATTTTCCAAAACTGTTTACATGACACAACATGTATGTATGAACGTCTCACGTCAGACCGTTTCTCAGCGCCTTCAAGAAATAGNTACCTCTGAAAAGCGAGGCAACGGTACCAAAAAATTCAAATTGGCTCTGAAACCATGATTTTCTTTGTATCAACTCCAAAATATGGTCAGTTGTGCCTTTTGATAGTAATAACAACTTTTGCAATTTGCTTGAAGATCTTTAATGACTTTTTGAGTTATGCTGCTAACAAACGTTGCGACAAACATGAGTCAAACATACGAACGAACCAACCGATCTGCACCAAAATTTAAAATTTCTCTTTTAGCATTACTAACAAACTAACAACCCCTACAAATTTCATGAAGATTCATTCATTATTTTTTTAGTTATTGTGCTAACAAGCATAAAATTATAAACAGTGACAAAGAAACGTACGAACTAACGAATCAAACAAAAATTGGGTTGTTTACTATTTGTGATATACCTAACAATTCATATGAATTTCATAAAAATCCGCTCATAACTTTTTGAGTTATGGCATTGAGAAAAATGAGGCAGACAAACAAACGGATGGACAGATCTTCACCAAAAGTTAATCCTTTGTTTCTCCTAACATACCTAACAATCCCTGTAGTTTTCCATGAAATCCGTCGATAACTTTTTCAGTTATCTTGGTGACAGACAAACCCGATGAAAACATAACCTCCTTGGCAGAGGTAATTGAATGGTTTTTACCATAATAGTACCAAAACCTAGTGTTGCTAATGAAACCATCACCAGCATTCTGCATTTGTTGTTGTTCTAGCTATTGAGTGTTGAATGCAGCGTAACGGTCGTAACACGAATGCAACCTCGACTTTCACCTAGTGGTATACATGAGCCAAACTCTCTGAAAGTATAGCGAATTTTCCAAAACTGTTTACATGACACAACATGTATGTATGAACGTCTCACGTCAGACCGTTTCTCAGCGCCTTCAAGAAATAGGGTTACTTGCAAGACGCCCACAGAAGAAATGATCATCACCGATAACGCAGATCATCGCACTAGGCATACCTACTTTCTTATTCAAATGCCTGTTGCGGTGTAACACTTGCTAGATGGCGGCATCGTTCCGGCCGCCTGTCAAATGACATGTTGTCGGTTTACTGTGAAGTAGTGGAATCTGCTATTGCTGGGCTGAAAGCCAATAGGGAGCTCGGCACCCTTCCTCCTTCCATTTCCCCAATCGAGGCAACATCACCTCGTCTCTTCCGCAGTTGCAGTCGGGGCGCTGTGTGGCCCACGCTTTCGACAAGCACAGGATCAGGTTCATCTCCTCTTTCCTCCCGCTCTGCCGGGCAGAGGAGCAAACAGTCTCTCATCTGTTTGCTTGTAACTCACTGCCAACGGCCCTCCTACCTTTGTTTCTCTGGGTGGACCTTTTAGGTGTCTCCATCTATCTCTCGTCTCACCTTTCCTTCAATTATCCCACTCCACTTCCCTGCTCTCCTCGGATGAGCATCGCAGTTAGGCGTTGTGACAACAGCCACCTTCGAATATAATCTAAACATCAATTTGGTTTCTTGGCTATTACCAAAGGCTTACCAATGCCGCTAGACATGGTAAGTTAGTTCGGTGACAAAAACCACCTAAGAATTAGGTACTCACGCTCGTTTATCTCCTAATTCTCAGCTTCTCTTATCCTTTCACCACATGACTAAATCTTGCCTAATAGGCACGCATCAGATACGACACACATCAGTGAAGGGTATCCCGGTGTTAGTCAAGGACTACTTAATCAGCGTAGCCATCTGTCTTCCCAATCGTTCAATCAACGCAAAGCTGAGCTTTTACTACTAGACTGCTCCATACGGTGTAATATATGGTGATTCATCATGCTATATAAACAAAATTTGAAGGATTTCTCAAGGAAAAAGTCTCGCAAACAGATATTTAGGGCAATCCAAGGGGAAACTGTTACGTTACCTGGCCTTGAGATCCACCGTACATCATCACATTGTCTGCCATATTCTCTTCTCCTACATACGCTACAGTGGCGAGCGGCACTTCTTCACCCTGTAATTGATACAATAGCTCATAATAACTTGTACGCTGGACAGATCTTGCTGTATTAAAAACATACATTTTCCTAAAGGCACGGGAACAATTTTCTCTTCTTTTGATATAAGCTCACTTGACAAAAAATTAGTCCTCTATTGCTAATAAGCTGTAGAACCTCCACGAGCAGGTATAATAGCAGAATTTGAACCCTATAGAAGTTTAGGATATGTGAAGGCACTCTGGAAGCACCAGTCTTCATTCCAAGTGGCAAAGGTATGCACGTGTTTCTGATCTGCTCTTGAACGATGGGAAGAAAGTAAGATGTCCCGGAATGGTAAAAAGGAGTTATCACTTTTGGTCACTCTAAGGGAGCCTGAAATGCGACAGAGCACGCGCACTTTGGACTGTCGAGGACTGGAGAAGTGTCATCTGATCAGAGGAATGACGATTCTGACTATGTAAACGATGCCCGCCATCGTATTCACCGAAGACCACATGATGCCTTCAACGGAGCCTGTGCGCAATGGGGAGGTGGGTTAGTCACGTTCAAGGGATGCTTCAATTACTGGGAAGTGGGCCCTTTGGTTGAAACAACCATCAAACTGAATTAGGAAGGCTACAGTGATATATTAAATGACATAGTAACTTCACTTACATAGTATCTGCATGAGGATCGAACTGCTACTTAGTCAATCTTCCAGGATGATAACTGCTGTATACATCGGACTAGATCGGTCATGCATTGGCTTCTGGCTATGTAAAGCGCCTACAATGGCTGGCAAATTCTCCAGACATGAACCCCACCTAGAATTTATGGGACCATCTGGAATGACAAGTTAGGCGCCGAGAAGATCCTCCACGTACTTTGGCTAATATAAGGAATCAATTAATACAAAAAATGTTCAAAATGGATCAAGTGTACATTGGGAATCTTGCAGACTCAATGCCTTCCAGAATTGCTGCTATTATGCGTGCTCGTGGAGGTCCTACACCCTATTAGTAGCAAGTGATAAATTTTTTGTCTGGTGAGCTTATTGATAATTCCAAAAAAAAGCAAAATTAACCACTATGCACTGTACAGTCAAAATACATTAACTGTATTTACAGCAGCAGTTTCATTTAGTGAAACACGTGTCGTGAGAGACGACTATACAAAATGAAAATAAATATTAGTTTCCTATCTGTATACACTATAGAGGCCCGAATTGCAAGCAGAAAGTCTTGTGGAATAGGCCACTAAGGAGTAAGTGTCGGACAACAACTTGTACAGGAGTCGAAGTCCCCAAAAATTGTCTACAGTATTTTGTAAAGGAGTCAGAATAGGATCAGTAAGGAGATTCTTGGCTGCAAAGAGTCGAAGATTGGCTGGTCCCAAGAGCCAAAATCGGACCCTGGACCATCCGACTTTGCAATTGCTTTAGGGAGCAGATTCGATGCGATCGTGAACAATAGACTTAGAGCCTACCTGAAGCTACAGTAACTCAGGCAGGTAACAGGTTAGTTTTACCCTACATATCTACTCAGACACGACGTAAATAGAGATTTAAAAAGTAAAAAGGAAGGGATAAGTAGCATATCTTAGCACACAGGAAACAGCAAACCAATAAAGAAGGGGAAAAAAGAACAATGATCTTCAGTAAAAATAAGCAAAGAAATAAACAATAAAATAAAATGGGGGTTGTGTTTTAATTTCCGTAGTGAGTATTCTACAGATTTTGTCATTATTGCAGCATGTAGAGTTGGCCAGGCTATAGGCTGAGTGGAGCAGGAACGATATCACGTTTCTTCTTCTTCTTCATTGACATCTTACATTCAATACTTGTAAAAATAAATTAGGGGGCTCAGCAGGTGCGACACAGATACGTAGAAATGGACACTGCCATGCGTATAGGGACACTCCAAGATGTAGATAAGTACGGTTCAGTATCCACACAGTAAAGGCAGCTGGTGCTTTCTTTACACCCGCTTTTATATAAAACACTTGCGCTCACATTTGCAACGGGTAAGCATCAGCCGGTCTACCCGGAAATTATCTTAAACTGGAGCATTCTGAGAGTGCATGCCCACCTCCGCCAAGCAAGGCAACGGCAACTCCTTCGAAAGCGTCACCCCATTGATCATGGGTTCACCCCTTTCACTCCCTCTCAAGTCCGTGGGGCCATAGTTGCCTCAGGGTCCTCCACAGCTATAGGCCCAGACCAATTGTCTATTCTACATCTTAGGCATCTGGGCCCGCAGGGTCTCATCTATCTTACCAGATTATACAATCTCTCCCTTGTTCACGCACACATTCCCGCCTTATGGAAGTTAGCAGTTATAATTGCCATTTTAAAACCATGTAAACCTGTGGATAAAGGATCCTCTTACCGTCCAATATCGCTTCTGTCTCCCTCTGTGAAAGTCCTGGAGCGCCTCCTCCTGCCTTTCATTAAAATGAAACTTACCAACCTGCCTCTCACCAACATGGTTTCTGGCCTATGCACTTCACCACATCTGCTCTACTTTCTGTGGCCTTCCGAGCAACCCGCGGCATGAACAAACCCAAACCCCCTGACCGCACGGTGGCTTTGTTGACTGACTTCAGCAAAGCGTTCGACACCGTTCCTACTGAGGGCCTCCTCTCCTCAGTTTCCAGCACCACACTCCACCACGATATTCTTAGATGGCTCACGGCTTACCTCAGAAGACGAGCAGCTTGCTGCCTCTATAATGTCTTCCGTTCTGAGTTCCGGGCTGTCAAGGCGGTTGTTCCTCAGGGTTCGGTTGTCTCACCTTCCCTGTTCAACCTCTACGTCTCTGACTTCCCCATTCCTCGGGACCAGCTCTGTTGCCCCTCTGTAACATCTTATGCCGACGATTTCACTGTCGAAGCGTCCCATCGCAAACCTCTCACCAGTGTTGCCGCTCTCTCGGATCACTGACTCAATCAGCAATTGGGAAGCTGACAAGGGCCAAACCATATCAACCTCCAAATCCAATTCAACCTATGGACAACCGACACCCATCAGTCTGGACTCGGCCCTGGTATCACTATCGACGACACTGCTCTGCCTCTGGAGCGCCGCCCCAAGATCCTCAGCGTCACCTTTGACACCCACTTTACTTTTACACCGCACATCGCTTCGACAGCTGCTCGAGCCTCCAGCCGCCTCAGATCGCTCAAGGCCTTGTCTGGCACACGCTGGGGCCAGCGCAAGGAGACTCTGCTTCTCACATACAAGGCATTTATCCGACCTCTTTTCACCTACGCCGCTCCAGTTTGGTATCCTGGGGCTCGCCAGTACGCGATTCGCAAGCTGCACACGGTTCAAAACGCCGCTCTCCGCACAGCGAACGGTTGCCTCCACATGGCTTCCGCGGACCATCTCCACTCCGAGTCCAAGCTGCTGGGGGTCGATCAATCTCTCGACCTCCAGTGCCGTCAATACCTTGTTTCCTCAATTCGTCTCGAACACCCAGCCCACTCTGTTGTCACCGCACAGGCTGGCCCGTCTTATCCGCCCGACATCAAGCACTCACTGACAACATCATGCCTTCTCAAGAGTACCGCTCAGCGATTTCCTCCCTCCATCGGTCTGCCGTGCAATCTTCACTAGACCGCCTCCCCGTAAACAAGGTTTTGGGCTTTGCCCCACCGGAGATTTCACCCGATGAGGCGGTCCTTTCGCGTGCGGCCCGCTCCACCCTATCACAGTTACGCTCAGGTTTTTGTTCTGCCCTGATGTCTTACCGCCATAGGATCGGACTGGCGGACTCGGACTCCTGCCCAGAATGCCGCCGCGCCCCCAACACCGTGAACCACCTGTTTGAGTGTCCCGCCCACCCCACTACCCTTCTTTCCACCTGTCTATGGGACAGTCCTCTATCTGTACCTGACTTCATGTGCTCCCTACCTTCATTTTCATACCTTCCGCCACATGCCCGACCCCTCCGGAGCCACCCCTACGTAAATACAACAACGACAAATTTGAATAGGCTCAGAAACCATTATTTTCTTTGCATCAGCATAAAAATCTAATTATTAGTGCCTTCTGATAGTATCAACTGCTGATGCAATTTTTTGAAGATCCTTTTGTAACTTTTAGAGTTATGCCGTTAACAAACATGACAAACACACAAACGGACAAACTGAACGGCACCAAAATTTAATCATCTATGTCTTTTAAAATTACTAATAACTCCTGTAAATTTCACAAAGATCTATGCAGAACTTTTTGAGTTATTGTGCTAACAAGCATAAAATCGATGACAGCGACAAAATCAAAAACAAACATACAAACAGATCATCACAAAAATTTGGTAATTTACTTTTCAGATAAATCTAACAACTCAAAATGCAAATTTTATGAAAATCCGTCCACAACTTTTTGAGTTATAGCGCGAGGATGACCCATTGCTGTGTTTCTTTGGGAGGGTTCATCTCAAAGTGGACCATTATGGCGCTATTACGGGACAAGCCATGGTTTGATAACCAGTCCCGGTTGGTTTATAAAGATAAACAAGTAATTTTGTTCGGGATTGGCGGTGTTGTGCGTTGTGGCAGACGTACGTTTTTCGAAGAGCCGATGAGAAGCGTTCGTAAAAGACAGCTCAGTAACGCTGGAGGCAAAGTTCTAGGGAGATTTTACCCATAAATTATTGATATCGACCAGGACGCGAATTGAAAAATTCAGTCTTCAGGGCTGAGCTTCTCTGTCGCCACTCGTGGGCCCCGGTGGCCATACGATGGCTGATCTTCAATATAAGGCGGAACTTCTTTCTGTCCACTTTGACATTAAGCTAGCAGGGATGTGCTCTCGTTACCTTTGAAATGTCACCCTAGACTCCTAATGGACTTTGATCCAGATGGTGGACTGGACTCTTGGACTCTGTCGGTATTTAACCCATATTTTATAGAAAACGTGCTGGCTTTCTGGCTTCTAAGCTCAGTGTGCTTTTCAAGCACCGTAACTGATTCAGTAGGGAAGTTTTCCTCGTTGTTGACGTACAGGATACACACTCATTCCTAAAGGTTTTGGCTCGCAATTTGTAAGCAATTTCTTACCTTCGATACCAATATTTTTCAAAGTGTTTAAAAAAGCTGGCGAGATGTAAATTAAGTCGCCTTGCCGAAACGACTGGATGCCACCAGCTGGTCAATATGCGCACACACAAAGACTTTGGGTTGTTGTGATGCTCTACGGTCTACGTCGCATAGCTATCGTCCAATCGGCGCTGGATTGCTGTAGTGAAGCGTACCCTGTGCAGCTGGTCTTCAGTGCGGTGCTTGCTGCAGTCTACCATAAAGGACTATTACCACATGCTAATTGGAACTTTTGGAGGGGTGGTAGAGTGTCATCAGTCATTAGGGATTTAATTTATGTGCGCACAGAGCGCCTGTATGCAGATGTGACGCTGCTTGAGCACATCTGTAAGGGTAGATTCGGGTGGTGGTCAGGGTAGTGCTTTGGGTCCCTTGTTGTTGGTAATTCAACTTGATCCTTGTAAGAAATTCTTCTTCCAGAAACTAGATCGCTGTTGTATCGTGCGCCCATCGACTACGGCGGAAAAAGCCTCAATACAATTATAATAATGTTCTTGGTACAGTATGGTCCGTTATGCTGACGTTGCACCGTGGTAGCGGTGATTCCGGCCGCTGGCTCACGTAAAGTTGTTGCTCGGTCTTTAAACAGACTTGTCGGGGATTGACGCATGGTGCTCCTCATGGAGTATGGAAGTGAATGTAGATAAAACTAGGTCTACGACTATCAGTCGGTTACCTCCGCATTCCCCATTCGAGATACGTAGCACACTTCGGCAGGTGTCAAGCACTCTTGGGATACTTTGTGTTCTTTTTGATGGAAAGCTGATGTCTGAAACGTACATTAGGCGGCTGATCTCACGTGTTCCAAGTGAAATTCGGATCCTCGTAAGGTTACTTTGCGTTTGGCGACGTAGGAGTAGTCTGGAGAGGTTTCTGCGCCTGTGATATTTTTTTTTGGCTTTTTTTGTTAGAGCATTGTTCCCTTGTGTCGGGAGTAATTGCCGCGGGCACTCTTCGTCTGCTTGACTGACTTGTAGCCAGCGCCAGTCGGTTGTACGCCCTGAATGATTTGGTGGACTTGTTACATAAACTAAGACTTGCTTGCCACAAGATGTTCTATAAAGTATTCAATAAATGAGGGCCATTGGCTGCACTCCTCTATTCCTGCTTCCAGGATCTTTGGACGAAACACACTAGCCACGTTCGTAGACCATCCCTTTACTTTGGGGCAGGTTCGGTTGGTGTTTCATATCCGGAACGATACTTACTGGCATGGAATTCGTTGTGGTGATCAGTGTTCAGCCATATCGATCTACAAGCGTTCAAGACGGAAGTGAATATCTTTTATTACGGTATTCTTCTGAGCAATGCCTTGGGGTTGCTTTGTGCTTTATTTGGGTTATTGCCGTGCTTAATTGTCCTGGGCAAAATTGTAATAAAAATAAGAACTAGAGCACTCTGAGAGCGCATACCTCCGCCAAGTGAGCTAACGGTAGCAAAAATTCAAATTGGCTCTGAAACCATATTTTTCTTTGCATAAACTCCAAAATCTAATCATTTGTGCATTTTTATATTAATAACAGCTTGTTCAATTTTTTGAAGATCCGTTCATAAATTTTTGAGTTATATTGTTATCAAACGTTATGACAAATATGAGTCAAACATACAAACGAACTATCCAATCCGCACCAAAATTTGATCATTTATGTCTTTTACCATTACTAAAAACTCCTATAAATTTCATAAAGATCCATTCACTATTTTTTGAGTTATTGTGCTAACAAGCATACAATTAAAAACAGTGACAAACGAACGAACGAACGAACAAACGGACCATTACCAAAAGTTGGTCATCTACTCTTTGTTATATACCTAACAACTGGTGTTAATTTCATCAAAATCCGTCCATAACTTTTTGAGTTATGGCATCGAGAAAAATGAGGCAGACAGACAAACAAACGGATAGACATATATTCACCAAAAGTTAATCATCTGTTCCTCCTAACATACATAACAATCCCTGTAAATTTCATCCAAATCGGTTCATAACTTTTTGAGTTATCTTTGTGACAGACAAAGAGACAGATAGTCAAACACGACGAAAACGTAACCTCCTTGGCGGAGGCAATAAAACAAGGGGAATGGCATGCTGAAATAAGAGAGGGGAGCGAAGGGTAGAGAGCAGATAACAAAATAAAAGTTATAGCGAAAAACCTCCCAGGATGTATGTTTATCAGCCTTATTTACACTCGCACCCAAAGGTACTAAGCGCCTATCCGTCTTCCCACACCATAAAATGCACAGTACACAGTATGTTGACCTGAAACCTTGGAATACCCATGGAACAGTCTTTGACAGGCCACATTTATGCACAGTCACCTTTATTGCGAGCTAAGACTGGAAGTGGAAGTTACAAGATAATGATGTAGCAAGAGCTACAACATCAGATGCATAGTGCACGCACAACCCCAGGGTCTATGTTACGCCAATGTCATCCAACGCTCAAAATTTGTACAGCAATCACAGTACAAAAAGCGCTTATGACGATGAAGAACCATTAGTTATTATATTCAGAAATTGAAGACTTCGTTTTCACAACGAAGGTGATATCACAGAGGAAGAAAGAAAGGAAGAACATATCGTAGGTCGATAGACACGAGGAACTAATACAGTAAAGTGTACCCACATAGAATCAACGTGCATGAGAGCAGCAAGTCAGGAAAGAACAGGAAGAACAAACAAAAGTAAGATCCAGTAAGAAAGGAGTACGAGAGCGGAAGGAAGCAAAATGGGCAGAAAAAAGACGTCTCGAAGGCCTAGCCATGGACTACACGATACCTCGACTGTCCACTGAAATTTGCAAATGAAGCCAGGGTTGGCATTAAAAAAACACCTAAAAACCCAGCGTAGTGGGTTTTCAAGAAGTAGTCTTTGAACAAATAAAACCTTAGATAACTGTGAAAAACAGTTTAAGGGGATCAACCCAGCGATTTTGGTCATAAGTTTTCAGTTTTCTTTGTTGCTAAAAAAAAAAAAAAAAAAGAAAAAAAAAAAAAAAAAAAAAAAAAAAAAAAAAAAAAAGAGTCCTTAGGTAGTGGGAAAGCGCGGGGGGGAGGAGGGGAGGGGGTCAAAATCATAAATTGTGGACCAATGTTCTGAAATTTGCGCATAATACGTATTTTTGCAAACGAAACCCATTTTATTCATACAACTTTTGTGATTTAGGACTTAGTTTCTGAGATAATTGGAAATATATGTATATATAATACATACCTATGTATATATGGGACCCACAATGAGGGGTCGTAATAGGGGGCCAATGGTGGGGTCAAACATCATAAATTGATATTAAATATGAGTCGACGATATTAAAACTTAACGTTTCAGGATGAAATACCTATCCCATCTTCAGAAGGAAGAAAAAAAAACATAGGCAACGATCAATAGATAAAATTTCTTTATTGTTAATAGGTAAGGGGTGCGTAGGTGTTGATGGGGGAAAGTCTAAAAGGCAAATGGATGGAGCCGCGCGCAGGGGCCGGACCTCAGCTCCTGTACAGTCGGCAGAATTCCGGTTAGGTATATAAAGTATAGAGCGGTGCAGCCGTGGTATGATGTTGAGGCTAGGCTTGGTATTTTGTATGTGGAGAGACTCTGATGTTGCGAGCTCGATGGGGTTAGAAGAGTCAATGATGGAAAAATCATTCCTGCTGATGGGATGGTTGTTTTGTTCGGCATGTAGGCGAGGGGCTGAATGTGAGGGCTTCGCGAGTGGTAAACCGGTACGGCTGGATACACCTAAGTGTTGGTCAATACGGGCTTTGAAGTGTTGTCCAGTGCTACCCACGTATGAG
>LQNS02278143.1:24311230-24345263 GCA_001587735.2 Parhyale hawaiensis | reverse complement strand
GGGATGGAAGAGTTCACCAGCCCTACGTGCATTACTGAGCATTTGTCGACATTGAAGTTCATCTGCCACGTTGCGCTCCATTCCATGAGGTGGTCAAGGTCTTGTTGGAGCTCGGCATTGAAGGAAGCGCAGTGGGTAAACAAGCAAAAAATTCTGAAGGGTTAACTCCAACTTAGGCAAGGTAGCCCAAAGGCGTAACTCTTCATCACATGCGGTGAATGGACATAGTCTAACGTAATGGTCAGCAGTGATGGGCACCAAATACACTAAAGTATCTAAATACTAATTACCAAATACATCAGTAATATCTAAATAAATACTAAATACTAATTACATTTTTGAAATGTATTTAAATATTTAATACTTAAATATATACATGAATTTATTTAAATACTTGAGCAAATACTTTCAAATTTTTTTCTTTTTTTGGGCACCAAAAGGCACTAACTGAGGTGTATTTTCAGTGTTCATGAATTATTGAATATTGATATACAAGCACAATATGTGAGATTCTGCAAAAGTCGTAAGTAATACTTTAGAGCTTAGATAATATAAAAACAATTCAGAGGCGAGAGCTTTCAATTTGACACCTGCTATCACTTTACTAGAGAATTGATTTAGCCTGTTTCAGCTTCCTGGTTTGCTAATGGACATTGAAAATTAAAACACCAGTTCATTAAATGATTCATGCAGAAAGAAATAAAGTTTGTAGGATCGAAATATCGTCGTGTTTTAAGGATGTTTTTCCGTAACTATGAAGCATAACAGCCACCAGTCCTGAGCCATAGCTCAAGCCTCTTGATGAACTGTGATGAACTGCAGCCGTGCACTACTTTGAGCCAGTTAGCATGATAGCATCTTAAAAACGAACTTATGTTTGTGGATCCTTTGGGACGCGTCTTTCGAGCCCACTTTGTTTTTCCTTCCAAATCCATCCTCCATCTGATTATGCTTCGTTATATACCTAGTAGCTTGGGGTAAAAACGGGACAGTAAAAAAAATTAGAAAAAAATTTTTGACGACCTCCGCTTATGCTCGAAAGTATGCCAAAAACCTCCTCTTTCCAATGATACAAACCGTTTCAAGATACCTTTAACCGTTTTCGACTGACAGCCTAAAATACTGACTATCCCGTTTTTACCCCTGTCCCGTTTTTACCCCAAACTACTATATTCTTCCTTTTCTTTCCCGACTTGCTGTTCCCAAGCGCGTGATTCGGACATGGATTCCACGTTTCTGTTGATATTTTTCATGTCTCTTCTTTCTTTCTCCCTTTGGATCACGATGTTCACGGTTAGTAGGGAGGCTTAGAATAGGAGAATATGTACTTCTACTACTGCTTATGGATTTTCCACTAAGGGTATGCGATCAGGGTAATTTCGCTTATAAGCTAACCAGAAACAGACCTACCCCTGACCTCAATAATCAAGCATCGTGCAATTACAGGATGCTTCATTGGTGATGTCACACCCGGATTGCATAAGTTTGGGACTGCTGCCAGCAGGCGAGTTCTTCTGCTTCGCTTTTATAGGCAGCATTCGGTATTCAGATGCTGTTGCAGCGCTGTCGGCCCTAACCATAGTGGGAACTGTCCGGGGTACAAACCATCATATAGGAGGTTCCATCGTTGGCGCCATAGCTCTTGACGATCTGTGATCGATTGAATCTGTCCACGCCTCTGGGGCCGAAAGCTAGGCCTCCTCAAGATTTTTTGGAGATCTTGCCAGAAGGCACATATCTGCAGCAGTGCATGTTGGCTTCCCATTTGGGATGTGCGGTCACGTTGACGTTATTGTAACTGTTAGCTTTCAGCAGAAGTTAAGGCAAAGATCCCGTCGATTTGGTAGCGTTTTTTACACTTTCTATCAAGTTTCAGTGCATTAACTGTTATCATATTGTAAATGAGACTTTCGACAAGTTTGCCTTGCTCCGTAAAATGGAGCTTGCAGCTTATCACATGTAAAGCGATTCAGAGAGGGCTTGTGAAAGCGCGTGTACTTGAAATTCTGGACCAGTTTAGCCTATAACGGCTCGATTGAACTCAACTATGTCTTAGTTTTGACAAAATGTAATAGATTAGATTAGATAGGCGGCAGTAAACGAACCAAAAGGCCCATTCCCAAAGAGACACCGGGACTTACACCCCGGCCCTCTATGAGCTATTGCCATTATGTTAGTAGGATGTAGAGGAATGGAGAAACGAGAGGAGAAAAGATGGAATACGAAAGAGAAAAAAAAAGGAAGGGAGAAATAAAAAAGAAGGGGGAGAAGAATCTACGCCAAAGCGATGGTCATGAATGCCCGCCAGCAGGATCGAAGGCCGCTGATATGCGGAGCTTAGTTATATAGATGGAGCGGAAGTAAGAAGAAGTCAGTTTAAAATGGCCTGGGAAGCTTTGGCCGTTGAGTGCTTGCGACTCGTGGAGTAGGAGTCCTTAGCTGTGGAGGATATCTCTCTCAATGTAATATGCGAATTACATTATGTGTAGGGAAACATACAGGCCGGCAAAGGAAAAAAATATATATAGTGGACAGAAAGTGATTCCACTCTTATATTCCTCTTAAAACTAGCCTTAGTAGTTTCTTACACCTGTAACACAATTCAGAATGAAGAAAGCAAAATTTCTATTTTAAGTTCTATGCAAGTAAAGCCTTATGGATTTATTTTAATCCTACTCTAATGAGTCAGTCACTCGATGACACCTTAAATCTACCCTTGAATTTACGCATAAACAAAAAATTCTAATTCTCACGATCAACTGCATACATTGCTCGCTCTCGACACTGCACAAATCATTTCGAGACTATAGCACTCTGAGAGCCCATACCTCCGCCAAGCGCGGCAACAGCAGAACCAAATTCAAATTGGCTCTGAAACCATAATCTTCTTTGTTTAAACTCCAAAATCTAATCATTTGTGCATTTCGATAGTAACAACAGCTTGTGCAATTTTCTTGAAGATCCGTTCATAACTATTTGAGTAATAATGCTAACAAACGTTATGATGACAAACACGAGTCAAACATACAAACGAACAAACCGAGCTGTACCAAAATTTAATCATTTATGTCTTTTAACATTACTAACAACCCTTATAAATTTCACAAAGATCTATTCATTACTTTTTGAGTTATTGTGCTAACAAACATAAAATTAAAAACAGTGACAAACGAACAAACAAACCAACGGATCAATACCAAAATTTGGTCATTTATTTTTTGTTATATACCTACCTAACAACTCATGTTAATTTCATAAAAATCCATCCAAATTTTTTTGAGTTATGGCATTGAGAAAAATGAGGCTGACAAACAAACAAACAAACAAACGGACAGACATATCTTCACCAAAAGTTAATCATCTGTTTGTCCTGACATACCAAACAATCCCTGTAAATTTCGTCCAAATCGGTTCATGAGGGGCGTAGTAATCATTCAACCCTTCCATCTCTGTCGTAACAGCTTCTACAATAATTGACAAGGGCCGCGCAGTCAACTGGGGCCTACCCGACTAGGCGGCGATGCTCATGCTATATCTGCAGAACCAACGACTGCTTGTAGGCCGATTTGCGGTCCCACAGACAAAAATATTTTTCATACTTTTTACTTGTCCGAAGCTTCATACGAGAGCTTCGGCTTTGCTATGCATAATCGTTATGCAAGTGTAGTTAGAAACTCGACTTCCCAGACTATCGCTGAAAAGTCAATTTAACAACACCTAATAGAGTTTTAACCTACAGTATTTCAAGAGTAGCAGAAGAAAGTTAAATGCTTAAAGCTCTAATCTTGCAGGTGAAACCAATGTGCACTGTTTTATTCCAACGGCAAATGAAAAATCAAGTTGCAGTGCCTCATCCAAAAAATTATTAACATAGTTTACATGCGCTGTCAGTCTATTAAAAAAACTGTAAGATATGCCATCGAGCTCTGTAGAAAAGATCACTGATGCTTTAAGCAGTGCTATTAATCTATGCTTTACGTTCTTTTTATGTCACAGTTTGTTAGCCCACCAGTTGAGCATTGTAAGAACTGAGGAAAGCAATACTTGCATAGCCTTATTACGCACCCTATCTATTGTAACTGCAAGTCATCAACACATGGCATGAGCTGCGGGTACACGTACAAATACGAGAAATTTAGAAGTAAGGTGAAAAGCATTCAAGGCACAACGCACAGCAAAAAAACAGATAAAGTAGCTAATACGAAATGTATTAAGAAATGCATTTAAAAAATTTTAAACACATTGTATTTAAATACTCGAAAATGTAGTTAAATACAGTATTTATTTACATGTTTTCGAAATTATTTGTAAATACATTTTTTGGTGTCATGCTCTTAACGAAATAGATTGGCGGAAATTAGCCCAGGTTGGAGGCTCTGGTGCTCCTCTCAAGCTCCATTGAAGGTGATGGGCAGAAAATAGGCCGGGTTGCAGAAGATGGCAAACGTACCTTAAGCAGGAACAGATGAAATTCCAACAATGAAGACATCGCAGGCTTAGTCCGATTTGTACGAGTATTAGCTTCTCCATACATCGAATCTACGGCACAGTATAGGGCGACCTTATGTCTGAATGCATTTCTTGCATTGCCGAAGCTGAAATCGTTACACTGAAGATGTCTGAAGCTTCCGTTGGTGCTCTCATGCTTCTTGATTCGTAGTTTCTTCCCACAGATGATTTCGTTGCATGAGCTATTCTTCCCACTTTGATAAATTGTTAACGAAACTGACGAAATATAAGTTTTCACGGGCAGTAGACAATTATTTCTTCTAGCTTACTGTTTTCCTCTGACAAAGCAGGTCAAAATTTGAGCACCTCAAATAAAACAGATATTTGAGGTGAGAAGACGGCATCAACGGTATCTTTGCTACGGAGCCATCACATTGTATATTGTATACGAATCATCCCTCTACCAAGCGGTTACTAATTGTTTCAGGTATCCCAACAGCTGCCAAGGTGGTCCCGTATTGGTGCTGGGACCTAAAACTGCACATTGCTGCTTACCTGCCTGATTCGTAAAAGTTAATGTAAAGCCTGTGATTTAAAGCTTTCACACTTTGCTACGGTGATCTTTTAGCTCGGTAAGGCTATCTGAGAATGGGGAATTGCGAGTGACTTGTATACTTTCTTCTATCACGTGCTTATCGAACTAACTAGTGATCATAAACTTCGGCTTGGTTATTGGTGACTCGTTTCGAGTGCTGAGTCTTTCGAAAATGTCAGCTATGTGCCACTCGCCTCCCATTGACGCGGAATGCGTCATGTGCAAAAAAAGTATCGGAAACCTTGCCTTGAAATGCGTGGACTGCACTGAATATGTCCATTTGGCCTGTTCGGGTTTCCCTGGATATCATCTTGTTCGTCTGGAATTGACTAGAGCCTCCTATAAGTGCGAGATGTGTGTAGTTAAGGAGAGCGGTGACAAGTTCAAAGCTAGTCTGGACATGATCCTCGCAAGTATCGAGTCCTCAAGACGTGGAGACACCAGAGATTCTTCCGACTCTTTGGACACCTTATTGCCTACGCAGCCAGAACTATCCGGAACAGTATCTTCTGCAGTCTCCTCCTCCCACCGGTGTTCCCACTTGGGCCACCGGGCCGGATGAGGGAGACGAACCTATAGCCCCAGGCTCTGCAGCTGTTTGCAGGTATTATTTGAGGAAGACATGTAAGCATGGTAGAGGAGGAGAAGATTGCAGATTCTTGCATCCTAAGCTCTATTTTAGATTCAATAAATTTGGAGACAAGCTAGCAAAGGATGTAAGAAGGGCAAGCAGAGTAAGTTTTTTCACCCCATACTTTGTCGAGAAGTGGCCAGAGGATCGACTTGTAAGCGGAGTAGATGTAGTCTTTTCCATCCGACTGGTCTCAAGAGATCCACGCAAGAGGCTTCTCCAGCTCCCATAGCGTCGCCGGTGGCAATGTCATCAGGCCCTGTGGGTAGCTTCCCGTCGTTTGCTGATGTAGCAAGACGAGCAAAAGCCGAGGATAACACCGTCAACAATGTGATGACTTCTACAAAGGTGGACGAGCGTGACTTGTCCGGAAGTGATCCTCGGGCTGCGGCTTTTTAAGAACTAACCCAACAAGTCCGGCTGATACAAGAGCAGCTGGATGCAGTTTTGAGGGAAAGGAGCACCAGAGTGCCCTATCAACATCGGACTCCGATATGCAGCTGCCAGAGCCGGTGGTAGCTGAGGTGGCAATCAATGAAATTATTTTCTGTAATACGGGGGGCAGCAGGCTTACCGCCAGAGGAATAAAGTGAGAATGCTGCAGGATAGAGCCTTACTTGGTAGAGCTACGGTAATAGCCATTGTTGAATCACACCTGAACTCGGAAGTAAAGGACGCTGAAATCCGGATGCCTAGCTACCAGTTATTTAGAGCAGACCGATCGCAGGGCCGAAGAAAATGTGGAGTGGTTGTCTACGTCAGACAAACCCTGGCTCGTGACGCGACGGTACTGTCTTCTGGATCAGACGGTGTTGTGGAACACATTTTGCTGTGGTTCAAGGAGCCAAGATTAGCTACTTTAGTCATTTACAGGCCACCTACCTGTGAAACGACAAGTTTCTCGCCTATCTTAACAGGCGTCACTACAGCCATCGATAAGCTGGGACAACCGCTCCCAACTTTAATTGTGATGGGAGATTTCAATTTCCCAATGATGAATTGGGCTGCTGGCTGCGCTTTTGGGGGGTAATACGAGTCTAAACTCCAGATTGCCTGCCAGATGAACTTCATGGAGTATTTTGCACTGAAACAGTGCGTTGACGTCCCTACTCGACAGAACAACATTCTGGACCTTTTCCTTACTAAATAGCGGAGAATTAGTGAGAGAGATCACCGTAGAAGCCACACTTCTATCTGACCACCGCCTTATAACGGTGAGTTCCGGCCTTGGAGTCGGAGGTGTAGCTCAGCCTCCCCGGCGGATAAGTGGAGATTCTTTCAGATCTTTAAATTTTATGAGCGATAGCAGAGACTGGCCTGGAATGCAGAATGACTTGGCTGAGATTGAATGGGCTGCTCTGTTTGCGGGGTTATCTCCCACGAACATTTTCGACCGTTTCTGTGAGATTCTTAGGACCGTGTGTCCAAGATACACACCGCAGAGGAGGACTCAAAGGCAAGAGCTCACTATTCCTCGAGATCGCAAGGTTCTAATGAGGAAACGAGCGCGCCTCATTAAACGACTGCCTACCATCGCCAGCTCAACGGTTAGGTCGCGGATAATGGACAAGGCTGCTGGAATAGAAGAGCAGTTGGCATTGTCGCACGCAATGCAAGCCCAGCGGGAGGAAGCTAAGGCAGTCGCAACCATCCGTTAAAACCCCAAATATTTCTATGGCTACGCAAACAGCAAGTTGAAGATCCATACCAAGATTGGCCCTTTTAACAAAGGCGGGGTCATTATCAGTGACCCAAAAGAGAAAAGTGAAGCACTGAGACTACACTACGACTCTGTTTTCAGTCGACCAAAGTATGGGGACGTCGGGAGCTTGCTCGATGATTTATTGGAATCGAATCATCGTGTAGAAGTGGGTGACATACAGTTCACGGAGGATGATATTGTCAGCAGCATTGAGGAGCTCGCACCTACATCTTCACCTGGCCCGAACGGGATTCCTGCCGTCCTGTTGAGGAGGTGTAGTCAGCAATTAAAGGCTCCCCTTTACTTTTCATGGCGAAGTAGGAACAACACTAATTACAGAGTGGCTGGGTAGAGGACAGGCTGTGGACGTCGTGTACCTGGATTTCGCTTTGATAAGGTGGACCATGGAATTCTGTTGCAGAAACTGAGAGCGCAACGAATCGGAAGTCGACTATTGAAATGGATCCATTGCTTCCTCGTTGGCCAAAAGCAGAAGATAGTCGTCGATGGACGCCACTCGAGGGTGTCCAGCGTGGTTAGTGGGGTGCCTCAAGGCTCAGTCCTTGGGCCAGTGTTGTTCCTAATACACGTGTCAGATATGGATGATAAACTCTCCTCGTCAAGGGCTTCTTTCTTTGCTGACGACACTCGAGTTTTTCGGAGAATCCTAAACGTCAGCCACTGCATCGAACTGCAAGAGGACCTGGGCAGGATCTATGACTGGGCCTATGTAAATAACATGGAGTTCAACGGCAGCAAGTTTGAACTGATCCGCTATGGTCATCACCCCGAAAGTGGATTTTCGTACGCTGCTGCTGGTGGAGAGCCTATTGAGCGGCAGAACTCACTGAGAGACTTGGGAGTTATAGTCCAGCAAGATGGAAAACTCAGCGAGCATATTAGCGCAGTGGTGGCCAGGTGTCGACGACAAATGGGGTGGGTATGGAGGACCTTTAAAACAAGAGAGGCCGGCCCCATGCTCACTCTGTATAAAGCACTAATCTTTCCTCTGGCTGAATATTGTTGCCAGGTGTGGAGTCCTGTGACAGTCGGTGAAATTCAAGAATTGGAGGGAGTGCAGCGAACATTCACGGCGAGAATCACCGGCATGCAGGGAGCTGACTATTGGGAAAGACTCGAGCAGCTCTCGTTGTTCTCTCTCCAGCGGCGCAGGGAGCGATACCTGATCATTTATACTTGGAAAATAGTGACAGGACTGGTTCCTAATGTTACTGATCCGGAACTCAAAGTCAGCACAAGGCAGCACCTGCGTCTTGGCAGACTCTGTGTGATTCCCCCTTTGAATAACAGAGCACTGGCCAGCATACATAGTATGCATTAGCGCTCCTTCTCGGTGATGGGGCCAAAACTATTTAATTGTCTGCCGCTGGAGCTCCGTGGATTTGAGGGTACTCTCCAAGCTTTCATTCCTGATATTTTTGCCAGATCAACCTCCTTTGCCACACTACCAGCGGGCAGCGCCAAGCAAGTCTGGTGGACCAGCTTGCTCACCAGAAAGCCCAGCGTAACTAACTCCCTCCACCATAGGCGGCGGGAGGGCGGCGCACCAGCGTGGCCGGAGCATCGAGGTTCAAACCTCTTTCAAGGATTCAGGGATAAGCTGCTATTTAGTTTAAGTTTGTTGGAGTATTTTACTCAAGATGTTACTTCTGCCTGTCTATATAGAAGACCTAAGGATGACAGGACGACAATGGATCAATGAAGAAAAGAAGAAAATTAAGAAGCAAATAAGAGGAGAGGAGATTCCGCACCAGCCTAGAGGCATTAGGCAAACGTATAGGTTATTGCGTGAATTCGTCACGCACGGGTCCACTAGTGTGTAGTTATATTTTACTCGAAATAAACACTTTTTTGCTACTTTCTACAGTACACATGACCCTTACCAACTACAAACGAGTTTTACTGCTGCAAACTTTTTTATCATTATTATTATATTGTTGGTTTTCTCGCCGTATTAGATACAAAGACTATATAACAGCGATCCAATTTTGTATGATATAGTTTAGAAGTTTAGTCGAACTCAAATGAGTTCTATTAGAACAATCTTGGCCAGGTGCACCACGTCTGGCAGGAAATAAGGCGCGAGCATCTCCAACTCCACACGGCTCAGTCGAACGAAATCGCTCAGCCGTGCGGCGCAGAGGAGACGAAAAACGAAAAGAGAAGAAGACAGAAGAAAGCGAACACTCGTGCGGGGGGTCAATTCCGTGGCCCCCAAACGGGAGCAGATAGGAGTCCCATGGGATGGGTCGCTTACCACCATTCGACGGCCCACCTCGCGGAACAGAAGAGGAAATATACAGAACCTGTCACCGGGATTCTAAGTACTTCCTCACTGAGGTTTACACTGAATGGCCACAAGTACTATCGAGAATTCCCAGGACTAGTGAAGTATGTTCTGCGTAAAGATTTGGTGCGATCAAGCCGACACTTGGCAGAAGTAACACTTGATGCAGCTATTCTAACCTTGCAGGTGCAACAACTGTCTCAGTAAAAGCTCATTATTTAATAGCAGTTTTATTACTCGAAGACTTTAAAAGTTACAGAACAGGGTAGTGCGTGCTAAAGATTGGCAACCGGCTGTGACAAAGTTACTAGTCACGTAGACAGCACAGTGCAGAGCAGGAACAGCACCACCGGTCACCACGACAGTCGACAGCTGACTGAGGCAAGCTGGAGAGACCTCAGCTTATATACCTTCCCAAGGCCGGCCACTACACGTGTCATCGCACGGCAACACGTAAGCCTATTGTCACAGCCAGGCGGTACTGTGCTGCGCCGCACCAAATGGTGAAACTTTAAATTCACCGGTCACAAACCTACCTAACTCTACAAAACTAATCTTCTCAGCAGGAACTGCGGCCAGATGCTACATCCCCTGCGGAGAAGGCACTCGGGACCCTTGGGTGCGTGATGCCCAAACATATTGTGGCAGGAAAAGGGCCCGCCAAAATATGGCCCTGGGGGCTGCAGAATTTTTTGCGCGGCTACAATTTTCTACTGAATATGAAGAACCTCATGCCTAATAAATAATTTCTGTTGCACCGCACAGCGCTGTGCGTCATGAACGGCCACAGAATCAAATTTTTGTACTGCCGACATTGTTATGAACTGTGGAGCTACCACAGGGACCGTCGAACACACCTGAACTAAAGCGGCTTCACGCGAGTCATTTGTTCTTCGTATGGCATGCAAAATGTTCGAACGTTCGGTTGTATCCTTGCGCAAACAGCCGTGTGTCTACAACAGCTTACCTACAATATCAGCAGCCGTGTCAAGTGTCAGCACTCAAGTTTTCCTTGTGTACTTTGTTAAATTCGTAGTAAATTAAACCTTGAAAAGCTCAGCAATTTTCTAATGCCTGAGGTAACCTACAGGGGCCCTCTGGACACAATACATTTGTAGTCGTGCGGGCTCTGACTGCATGAACAGACTGTAGTGTGAGCCCGGCAGCAGGCTCATATATGTTGCACGGCAGCACCGATCGGTCATAGTTCAACATCATTCTAGAAGTGAGTTGCGCCTCGACAGCCGCCGTTGTGAGAGAGAGAGCCCACACTGACCTGTGACGCGAACTTGACGACCCGAGAAGAGTAGCGGCCGCGCTGTTTGGTGAGGAACACGAGCCGCTCCACACCGTCACACTCTAGCAACGCTCGAGAGAACTCGGTGCTCTTCTTAATGACTTCATTGAGTGTGGCGAGCACAGCAGCGATGGTCTCGTCTGAGGCTGTGGCGTCTGCCCGACCCCCCTGCGAGGGGGGCAACTTCTGCACCAGGTCCCGCATTGCGTATTTACCTGCGCACGGACATCGGTTTAGGGCAAGTAATGGCAGCGGGTAACAAAGTAAGCAATACCGACTTTTGGGGTTACAGAAATGTCTCGAGGGGTATGAGACTAATTAACTGATAGTAAAGTCTGCCAAGGAAATTAGAAACATAGTTCACGATACATATTAGTAATTTTACAACACAATTTTTTGTGAAATTACAGATACTCGTGACCAGTCACACGTGAACTCTTCCAGCCTGCACTTTCAGCTAATGACCCTGCTTAGGAACTCAAGAGCAAATGGCACGCAAGCCTGGAAAAAGTTTGGGATCCAATTGGTTATTTGTGCTAGCTGCACGATAAAACAACTAAGAAGTTTACTACTTATCTGCCTGACACCCTGCCCGGTAGCCACACCTTGCAAGCAAGCGCCACACTGGACTTATGACTTGAGGCTTTCTCGAGAGGCTGAAGAGGTTCTCGTAAGATGGCATTATGTAAGAAACGATATATGGCACTCGCCCGGTCGAGGGTTACTTCCAAACATTAAGAACTAATGCAGCTTACCAATAAGCTCTTTATTCCTCTGATCGATGGCGAGGTTTCTGAGGGCAGTGGCGACAGCGCACACTACTCTGTCCACCTCCATACGGAGCAGCTCCACCAAGATGGGCAGACCCTTCTCCTTCCGTACTGCTGCCCGCACCTGCACAGCACACACACACTCAGTTGTGGCAGGCACACGACGAGGGGCGGTGCCGGCCGCTCAATACAATAGCTAATTGCCACAATCTACATACAGTGGAGGGGCAAATAACACTAAAGAAATCGTTTACTCTGACTCTAAAAGGTACAGTATGATTCGTTAAACTTTGAAACAAAGCTTTTCCTACAAGAAACTAACGTTGTATGCTCTCGTAAGAAATGTTCCGAATGATGCATCATTTATGCTAATGTAACACGCATCTCCACGTGATACATGAGCCACACGCGACACATGGACCACACGCACGCACTACTTGATGAGAGGATGTACAGCTCGCACGTCGTTTATGCTCTAGACATTCTACTAAACCTTTCTTCTAAGGTTTCCTTTTTCCGAGCTTCAGCTGCCCTGAGTTCATACTGATACTCTTATCAACTGCATAACCATCGAAGCAAGTGGCAGGATATTCTTCAGCGGTCAGACGGCGAGTAAAGAACATGATAATTCCTTGGCAGCAATGAAATTTTTTATTTGGGTTCTTCTTTCAACAGAACAACATTTTACTTGAGGAAAACATCCGAGTTATATGATAGCAGAGTGTAACTATCCTGGATACAGAAAATTAGTATTTATTAGCAGACAAAATCGACTGTGGGCCAAAAGAAAACATTACTTTTCAGCGTGTCACCCAATGAATGCTTGGCATTGCTCAGCCCTAGCAATAATAGGAAAATTACGATCAATGAAGACGAGTCATCACAAATTCTTTACTGTTATTTTTGACAGCGAGGGTACCCTAATTATTAACACTATAATAAACACTGTCTTGTGTTTGTTTATACATTTGTATGTTTTGGGTCACGCTCTTAAAGAAATAGGAGCGCGATAAAATGGCAAACAATTTAATAACTAGAACAAGAACTCCTTGTGGCGTAAGACCATTACCCGTAGTGGGGGAAAATTCAACGCCGTCATTATTGATGACCAGCTTACTCAAGATTTTTGCCATTTTTTCACATCTCAGTCAACCCACCTGACTGCTCAGCTTATTTTAGTTTTTTAGCATTGGCCACATCTGGGTTAACCCACCAAATTCCCTGCAAAAACTTATGAACATTGCTCAAATCTTTCTACCCTGTTGTTGGTGGACAGACATACAGGGTGTCCGGCACTTTTGGGAATAAACTTCAACATACGGTTAGGACTGTTAACATAAAATTTTTTACTAAATAAAGATGTGGTCTAAAATGCTTCAATAAAAAGTTACCAGGGCTTTAAGTTTGAGACACATTAAACTGACATTCATTGGTAAGGAGTATGGTAGCAGGAATTGTGAATGTGTACGTTAGGTAAACAATTTCATCACTAACATAAGGAGCAGGAGATCAGTTACAAACGATGTTCAAAATGGTGCCCATCTACAGTGAGTTACCTCTGATTATGCATATACAATTTTTTACTTAATTTTTTCAAGATGAGTGTCTAATTTTGAAATATCAATATTAACTAAATGTACGGCTATGTTGACAAGATAAACAGCACTTGTAGTAAGATAAATATTTAGCTATTGGTTAAGTTTATCATACAATTTGCTTATTTACGAGTTTTTTACTGTTAGATTAGATTATGCAACAAGCTTATAAAAACGTCATAAAGAGGAAATAAATACAAGTGAACAGGAATATTGTTATTAAACGTAAAAATCAAGAAATTATAACCAAAATAATTTGATAAACACTGAAATAACTATTCAGTAGTGGTAAACATAAGTTAATTTTGAACATGTTAACCTCCATTTTTCAAGATTTTTTAAGGCGCTTACCAACAGACTTTGTCCGGTTTGATATTTCAGAAGGTGGACTAGAATTTGCTGCTGTTTTTAGTGCATTGCACATGCTTACTTTGCTCGAAAACTGCCGACCACTTTCATAGGCCTTCCTTTTGATCATTGCCCAGAGGTTCTCAAAGGTATTTAAATCGGGGCTATTCGCTTGCCAGGTCATAATCTTTTTTGATTGATAATTTTTTCATCCTCCATCCGCAAGTCAGTTAGCAGTGTACCGTGCTTGGTGTGAGGGAGAGTTATCGTGCTGAAATACCAATTTGGATCTGCGTGCGATAGTTTGCTAATGAAGCCATGGAATCAAGTTGGCTTCGAGAAACTGGCAGTACCTTTCTGCATTCAGTTCAACTGCTTCTGCCACTTCAAATGGACCAATAAGGGTGTTACCTACTATCCCGGCCCAAAACATTATACCTCCACCACTTGGTTGACGCTTAAGCCGTGTCTGTTGAGGTCGATCATCGAGGACCCATCCATCTGGACCATCAAGAGTGGCTCTGCATTCGTCAGTAAATATGGCATTGGAAAAATCAGTTTTCATGTTCTCCTCAGCCCATTTGACCCAATTTTCTTTATGCATTTTTGTTAGAAGTGGTCGTTTAATTGCCTTTTCCACGTTCCTTAGTTTCTGCAGAACCTCACATCTTGTCTTTTTGCTTAGTATTGGGGCTCCAGCGTCTTTATATGTCGCTTTACTTGTAGAAAGCTGTTTTCTAGCCATAGAAACCTTCAAATGTCGCATATCCCGAGTAGTCAATTACCTCGTAGAGGCTCTATCCGGAGTTTTCCGCTTGACTTTACCTTCAATTGCATAAGCCTTATTTGTTTGGTGAACACGCTGTAATTCCTTGGAAACTTCGAGTGTTGTCTCACCAGAAGCCAATAACGAGGCGACTTTGATCTTTTCTTCACTTTCTAAACCGCATTTCTTGCCCATGTTGACTAGAGAGTGATGTTGCATAATCTGGGGTAACAGCAGAACCCCGTGCGATAAGCAAATGTTGCCAAAACGTGGGAATTTATTCCGTTTTCTTTTTCTCAAGTTGTTTTTATAGTTACAACATACCTGAGCACTAACTTACTATTTACATTTTCAATGTTTGACACTTATCTTGAAAAATAAGCAAAAAAAATTGTATTTGCATAATGAAAGGTAATGCACTGTACTTCCATACAGGTTGTCAAATGCCTATGCAATGATTGCCGGACGGGTTCGAATACTTCAGGAGTTTAACCAATTCATGCAGATGCTTCAGTAATTCTACCAATGAGATCCTCTTCGGATTGAAGAGGGATTTCGCGGTCTCATACACCAAGCTCTTAACATATCTCCATAGGTAGAAATCCAAGGGCGTCAAATCAGGAAACCTTGGCGGCCATGCAACGGGGCCTCCACGTCCAATCCGGCGATTTGGATATCGGGCATTCATTAACTGCCGAACACCGAGCGCAAAGTGTGGAGGAGCACCGTCGTGTCGAAAGCACATTCCTTTCCTCTCGGCCAAGGGCACATTTTCTAAAACTCAAAACAGGGGATAAAGATTCTAAGTCATGGTAACTTTTTAACGAAACATTTCAGACCACATCTCTAGTAAAAAAATGTTCATTTTAATGGTCCTAATCTTATGTTTAAGTTTGTTCACAAAAGTGCCGGACACCTGTAGCTATACGCAACTAGAACGCTTCGTGGCGTAAGACCATTACCCTCGGTGAGGGGGGGGGGGGGAGCAAATTCAACGAAGTCGTTTTTGATGGCCAGCTAATCCCCGTTTCTCACATGGATCTTGTGTCCAACAAGGTTAGTGCGCTACGCCTCAAGTATATTAGGTACCTTCTTAATAATAACACAAGAAAAATAGAACACCTCGTGGCTCAAGACGATCTGCTGCGGTGGAGGCAAATTCAACGCCGTCATTTTTGATGGACAGCTAGGGTTAGGTTCTTGGCATGGGTCACATCTAGGTCACCCTACTAAACCCTCAACAAAAAATTATGAACATTGCTCAACTCCTTCGACTACTTTTTGGGTGGACAAATATACTTAAACCTTTAACGAAAACCTTATCACCTCTCTGACTTCGCGGGCGGGTGCTAAAGAATTGAAGATGCATATCAAGCGGCAACGTTAATGAGAGGCACACGCTATGCGGTATGATCAAGCGTGCTTTCTAAACACTGCTAATGGCTAGGTAAGCCTGACATCACATTGGTGATACCACGTAAAATCACATTTGCTTTACCTCCAAGCTGGCAGGCATAAGCTGTAGGCTAACCGCTGGCACGAAATCTGTAGTACCTACTCGGAAGTACAACAAAAGGAGTGAGCGGTCGCCAGTTTAGCTTAGGACAGCAACTTTGATAATCGGCTGTAGGGCTCGCCTGCAGCACTGCCAGAGTTGCCTTAGGAAAAGCAGCGTAGCTCATCTCTTTGTATTGTTACAACCGCCCTTGCGGCATCATCGATTTGTGGACAGACGGCACCGGTAACGCCCTCTGTGATATCAAATGTAGAGTAGGCACCTCGCTCGTACTCTGCCAAGTGTCATAGTGTCAGTCAAGAGCATACATCGTACGTTCGAGCGCGGCAGGGCAGAAGCACAAACTTCCAACACCCTCGGCTTACTGCAGTCTGCTGCAGATAAAACCGCGTCAATATATTCGATCTCTACATCAATCACGACAGCCACGACAGCTGAACACCTCCCTCAAATTCAGTAGAGCAATTACAATTGTATTGCAGCAAAGTTCCTTCTAAAATTATTTTAGCTTTATGGTGAAATATTTTAGTAATTCAACACAAAATACTATAATGAAAATAGCACATAATAGCCACCATAGGCCGCAAACGATAATAAGCAGCAGGCAGGTATCACGCGCTCAACAACAAGCTTACCAGCAATCTTATGAATTGAATTTAATACCATTAATTGGGAACTAAAATTAGCATTTCATATCTATTTAACAACTTTCCTCGCCCAAGTTACTATCGTTCATATTTCTTTTATTCGTAGCAGCTGATTTGCGAGTAAAAAACCTAAATTTTATGTAGTAATTCACTCATCGGCAACTTCCACGTGCGCGATACAGGTGACGGAGACATGAATTTCTTATTTTTCGATTTGTTAATGCATTTCCATCAAGATTATCAACAGTGCAAATGCTTTTCTTGCTTTGAACTGTAAATCTTCCTTTGTAGTAGTTTTTGGTAGCTAATAAAAAATTAAAGGAACAAAAGTCTAAACGAAAAAGCTGCCATTACTTGCTAACAAACAACATATAGTTGCTAAAGGCTTTTTGTTTCACAGAAGCTGCGATCAAACACTCGTAAAATTCATTACTCTTGTTAATTTAAACAAAAAAAATCATAATAATAATAATAATAAAAGTTTTCTCAATATACCATAATGAACCTTCAGAGGTATATATACTGTATTTATATACGGTAGGCCTACTTGATTCAGATATTTACACCAAATACTCCTCGAACTTCCGGTCCGTGCTGTCAAGTGACTTGGACGATTTTCATGTGAAGCTTCGAGTGGCTCGCCGAGCGTGCTGACATAAACAATCAACTTTGACCGAGATTTAAGACGAATCTGATAGGCATGTTTCCTTTCACCTGAACACTTAGCCGCCAATTGCTGCACTCTGCTGTAGCTATTTCTGTCAGGTATGAACAAAGCTCAAACTGCCGGCGTCTCATGAATGACAATAGCCCCTCAGCATAGCATATAAGCCGCCCTATTACACTACTAAGCTGTTCTACGAGATGGAGAGGAAGAGACGTACAGTATGTCGATCGACACGTGGTACCCATGCACGAGAGTGTTCCCAAACAGGATCAACGCGCATGGAAACAGCAAGTAGGGAAAGAAAAGGAAGAACAGAAGAAAGTAAAATCAGGAAGATATGAAGTCGAAAGGAAACAAAGTGGACACAAAAGGCAGACGTCCCGAAGGACTAGCTAATAGCTAAGGTAACCTACAGGGTCCCATTGGCAGCGCTTCTCCCCATAACATAGGATGGGCGAGCTCAAGTAAGCCAACTCTATGGCCTATCCTATTCCCCCTGAGGGGTAACCCCTTAGCACTGCCGGGAAGGAAATTACACAAATTAAGAGGACGTATCGCTCAGCACCTTACCTCAATACTCGGCTGCCAGTAGCACGCGGCCAGGTTCTGTATAGCACCAGCAGCAGCCTCCAGCGTTTCAGGGTTGCTACATTCGGACAGCAGAGCGAGGTATGGCTGCACCACCTGCGCATGGCATGACACGGCTTGATATTGTCTGCAGCTGCTTGGAAAGGTTATGCAGGCATCAGCTGCTAGAATAAATCTTTTAGCTGTACAGCTACAGTGGCAATTTGTCCCTAAAAAATATACGGTGACCTACCTCGAAATAAGGGGTGAGCTCAAGCATCTACACTAAATAACTTAAAATGCCGGGTAACTGCTTTCATAATGAATATTTGCAATAGACGTCCTCCATAAGTTCCTACAGCGCAGACAGTCAACACATAACTTGGTGTCTACTGAAGATTGTTAGGAAAATTTTATGACTTTTTATGACTTTTCAGGACAAATATATGACTTTTTTATGACCTTATATATCCAAAAATACGATTTCATATTCTTAGGTGAGAGTAATCTCTCTTCTAACTGTTATTAATGTAAAACTCAATATATATTGTTTTTATATTTCATACGGTCTCTCATACTTCATGCCTCAACTTTTTTAAGCCGAAACTAGCTACTTATAATCAAACAATGAATGGAATTAATAACATTTAGTATTATGCTTAATGATTTCAGAAAGGTAGCAATTATGAATTCCTAAGAAATAAGTTTGCCTTGAAAAAAAAAAAAACGATAATATTAGTAATAATATGTGATGAGAGAGTTTAAATTAGATATATATAGCATGCATGATTTCTCATGACATGTTTTCCAGAAGACAATAATTAGGAACAAGTACAACCTACAAGACTTGGAACCGGGGGAGTGTCCAATTTCCTCAAGTAGGATCATTTCTCCTACAGCATGCAGTAGGTTATGATGATAAAATATCAGTTAATTCCAATCATCAGATGATTGACAAAAAAATTATGACCTTTGAGTGAATTTTATTACTTTTTTATGACCAACCAGTTTTTATTACTTTTTATGACTTATGACCTAGTAGACACCCTGCATGATAAGAAATTCGCTCGGACAAGCGTGTCAGTAATAAGAACGATACACTGAAGCTGGTATCTGCAAACCCACCAGCTGTGTCGAGCCACATGACACTCGTAAGAACGTTTTAGAATAAAGACACAATGACAGTGGCGCAAAGAGAATCAAAATCTTGGCTTTTTATCTTCTCGGAAATTGTTCTCTTAGTCGTCTGCTCTCCGATAAAAAACAAACCTAGCTCAGTAGCTAAACTTTTCCCTCCGTGCAACGATAATAGCTTCGTTCATTTTTTTTTAATATTACAGATGTTTCAACTTTTCCATTTGCTTTGAAACTTTTCTGGCAGAAGTGTTTACGTATGGCAACACTTTCACCGGAATTTCATTTATATCCCTGCAAGATTTCATGAGTTATTGCAATTAACGTAATTATTTGGTATGCCACTCTATTAGCTTTTGCAGAATTCTTTAAAATGGGGAAAGCTAGATGTCTGTCTAAGGCTCAAAAAGCA
This sequence comes from Parhyale hawaiensis, assembly GCA_001587735.2. Taxonomy (NCBI): domain Eukaryota; kingdom Metazoa; phylum Arthropoda; class Malacostraca; order Amphipoda; family Hyalidae; genus Parhyale; species Parhyale hawaiensis. Next base: position 24,325,859 of record LQNS02278143.1, on the reverse strand, counting down.
AAAATAGTGAAAGATATGGCTAAAGGCACAGCTGTCAAGGATATTGCTGTTTCAATAGGCCGCCATGATGACACGGTGAAGCGCTCTTTAGCCGACCCTTCACCAAGGTAAAAGCACTCGGACTTTGGCGGCTGAAAGCTGTTAGTACTCGGGATCTTCGTGAAGTGAAAAGGCAATTGTTAAAGAAGCCAACACAAACCTCGAAGGCTATCTTTAGCAAAGTAAATCCCCCTGAACTCTCGAAAACAAGATGCCGGTTGCTGAGAAACATGGGGAAAAGTATAACACCAGAAAAACGACCTCCTCTGACGGCCAGGCACAAGGATTCACGGCTGAAATGGGCTCGAGAGCATATGAAGACAATCATGAATACTGTACTTTTCACCGAGGAATCCACGGTAACTCTAGACGGACCAGATGGTATGGGGAAAGGATGGGGTGGATACGGCTAAGAGCGTCATACTAGTTTCCTGCGCCAGCAGGGTGGAGGAGGCGTTATGATTTGGGTGGGAATTATTGGTGATGAATTTGTTGGTCCTGTGCGAGCGCCACAAGGAGTGAAATTAACTTCAGTGGCTTATTATCTGAACTGGATGAATGATATTCCACTGAAGAAGCCGCGCAGGTGTATGTTTCAACACAATAATGCCCCGTCTTCCTCTACAAAGGCAACACAAGGGTTCTTGCCATCGTTAAGATTGAAAGGTGACCGTTTGATGGTTTGGCCGGCATGCTCTCCTGATTTGAATCCTATTGAAAGTTTGTGGGGGATTCTGAAGCAGCCTATTTACAAGGATGAAAGACAACACACTTCAAAGGAAGACTTATGGACAGCTATCAAGACATCTGCAAGCGCTATTCCTCGTTCTGAAATGAAAAAAAAAACTTGACAGAATCTCTTGACAAAAGGATTGAACTTGTTTTCCAGAAGGAAGGTTCTTGTGTAAACCATTAACTATGCACTTCATTGTTTGATTATATAATTGGACTTTTTGCTTAAATAAAACATTGCATAATCATACTTCATTATTGATATATTTAATAATGACAATAAAAGTCTATAAAAACTAATACCGTGGCTGGCTCGAAAAAAGATCAAAACCTTCAAACTTTTCCTAAATGAAAAGTACACATTAACATGAGCTGAAAATATCGGACAGAGTTTCATTTATGGTCCCAAACACACCATGAAACTATTAGCTTTTCATTAAAGACAGATTTAATTGTACGTTTCAAAATAAGTTTAAGCTATTATCGTAGCACGGACTGAATGTAGATAGCAGTCAACGTACCACCAGCAACCCAAGGTTTCAGTCCACCACTGAAGTTTTAGCAAATTTATCAAATAAGCTCCAACACTGAATGTTCCGTATTCAATTTCTAATATACTACTTGAAGTGCGTGATCAGTGAAGAGTAGAAGCAATTCTGGTCCCTTCCTTCCGGCATTACACCTCAGTAACATGTATTATTTTCTACAGAATAAATGCACGCTGCCACTATTAATATAGCAGTGTTCCCCAAAACTAGCTCACATTAACATAAAAGGGAATAAAGAATCTTGCCAAGAATTTTATACCAATATTTTTTTTTTGCCGTTAGGAGCACAAACGTCGCAATACTTGACTGTCTTTTCGAAACTGAGCTTTCTACGAATTTTAAAAGTTGATTTTTTTCACCTTCAATGAAACGTCTTCCACGTAACATAAGGAGCTCAAACAAACTAAACTTGAATCACTTTTTATTGACCACCGGCTGTTGCTTGACAGGCCTATGAGCCTTGAGAAAGTGGGTTGTGGGAACCCTCATTCGAGGAAATGCGCATGAGCTCCATCGAGCCAAGGGCTCTAGAGAGATCACCTGGCTGTTGCCATAGCCATGCGCCCGGCATTCCATAGTCAGCTCCTCTCCCTACTTCTCGATGGCGCAATCGAGTATTTTCTCCTTGTTCCTTTCTTCCACTTTTCGTTTTTCCTCTGTGCTAAACCCGCGCTGTGAGCGGCAGGGCCATGATAGGTTGGTGGAGGCACCCACATGTCCACCTTGACTGTCGTCCCCCATAACCTGGCGAACCTGGGGGTTATGTGAAGTGGACCGTTTTTTTGCCTCTGCTTTTCACTTGTATATGGGATTCTTTCTTTCTTCTCCTTTGTATATTTCTGTATGTATCTCTATTTTATTTACTGTAGATATACGTTCTTTTCTTGTTTCTTTTGCTTCTCTGAGGGGATGTTGAGAGCAACCCGGGACCGGGTCGGGCTCGGGGGTGTCATCTCTTCTGTTGCAATATTAGAGCACTGCATGCGAACCTCACGGAATTTGACTTCGTATCCCGTGGTGTGGATGTCGTGTGCTGCTCCAAGACATTGGTGACTGGTAGAAGGTACGACGCTGAGCTTGCCTTGCCGGGTTTTCAGTCCCCTTTCCGCAGGCAGTGGGGATCGGGGCCTGGATTCCGTAGTCTGGCCGTCTATGTCCGGAATGGATTCTGCGCTTACCGGTAGTCAGTGCACGAATGCGCCCTGTCCTGAGATCATTGTTGTAAGGGTGTGTGGCCGAATGAATAATTTTATTTATTCGCTCCTTATATTGGAGCCCCACAATTGATGATTCTCTTTATGACTGTTTGTTGACGGCGATGGCCTCAATCCAGACCACGGATCTTAAGTCAGCGTTTGTTTCTGTGGGGGATATTAATGCACACCACAGGGACTGATTGAGATCTGCACCACAGACTGATTGTCATGGTGAGGCTGCGTTGGACTTTTGAACCATGTCTAGTAGAGCGCAGCTAGTTTGTGGGTCCACGCATATTACTGGTGACTGTCTCGACCTCGTTATGACTGACGTCCCGGACTTCATGACGGTATCAGCTGCCTCCTCTATTGGCTCTACAGACCAATCACATGTTGTTGAGTTCTTGGACCTGAGCCAGGTTGTTCCGGTGGTAGACACTAGGAGAGTGGTGTTCGTTAATAGCTGGGCTAAATAGGTGGCTATTACTCGGGCAGTAAAGGCGTTACCTTGGCGCCGGATAATTCACAGCGAGGATTCTGTCTCTCAGCTTAACGACTTGACTGAGTCCATTTTGGAGAGGTTTGTCCCTAAGAGGACTATTCTTGTGAGGGCTCGGGATAAGCTGTGGTTTGACGACCAGTGTTGGTGAGCTTTCGAAGCTAAACAAATGGCTTATCGGGCAAGGCGGCGTTCGCGGGACCGCACGTTGTGGCAGACTTATGTTGATCGTAGGGCCGAGGATAAGCGTGTGTATGAGGAGGCACAGCATCGTCTGAGGCAGCGTTCCAGGGAGTCTCTGCTGAGTATTGCCCATGAACATCGTTGCTGGAGCGAGCTGAAGGGTTCAGTGTTCAGTGCTGAACCTCCGTTGCCGCTCGTTGTTGGTCCCGAAGCAGGTATCATTACTGATCCCTTGGCTAGGGCGAAGCTTTTGTCGGCTGACTTCGATGAGAAGCAGAGCAGAGATGTGTCCTCATTGCCTCATAGATGTCACCCTGAACCTCGCTTGACCTCGTTGGCGTTCAGATTTGGTGCAATCAAAGTGCTGCTCGAAGGCCTTGATCCGTATGAAGGTGTAGACCCGGTGGGCATGTTTGCTTTGTTTTATAAGCAGCTGACTGACGTTCTTGCCCCCAAGCTAGCAGTGATTTTCCGGCGCCTGATATGGTTAGGAAATTTTCCTCGCTGTTGGCGTACTGGAAATATTACTCCCATTCCCAAGGGTCCAGTGTCGCACTATGTCGAGAACTATCGACCCATCACACTGACGCCCATTTTGTCGAAGGTGTTCGAGAAATTGATCCCTTGTAAGCTTGGTCGTTTTGCTGAGGTTACGGGGTTGCTGCCTGCTGGTCAGTTTGCGTACAGAACTGGCTTCGGTAGTGGTGACGCTCTGTTGTCGGTGTCACACCATTTAGAGTCTGCGCTGGATTATAGGTCGGAGGAACGCCTTGTCCAGTTGGACTTTGGCGCGACGTTTAACAGGGGTAACCACAGGGGTCTATTTATTATACAAGCTAGAGTCCTTTGGTGTGGGTGGCGGGGTTCTGTCAATCATTCGCAATCTTGTGTCTGAGCGAACGCAGAGTGTCTGTTGACGGCGTTTTGAGCGCCTCAGTCGGGACGGTGTCAGGTATCTTTCAGGGTAGTGTGCTTCGCCAGCTGTTCTTCGTTTTGTATACTAGTGACATGTTCTCTTCGCTTGAAAACACGATGATCAACTATGTCGATGATTCTACTTCGATAGTAGTGATACCCGCTCCTCGTATGCGTAACGCTGTCGCATAGTCTCTGAATAGGGATTTGTCACCCATTAGTGCATGGTGAACGGCTTGTAGTATGAAGCTGAATGCCAGTAAGACCAAGTGGATGATTATCAGTCTGTCTCGGACACTTGTACCGCAACATCCCCAATTGGAGATTGATGACACTTTGCTTCAGGAGTCTAGCTCTATGGAGATTCTTGCTGTTGTCACAGATTAGAAGCTTACTTTCGAACCGCGTATTAGGTTGGTGTCACGTGCTTCCACTGAGATTGGGCTCTTGCGTAAGGTGAATTCCGTGTTTGGTGATAGTCAGGTTGCCCGCAGATGTTTTTATGCGGTTTTGCTGCCTGTGTTGGAGTATTGCTCACCGGTTTGGGCTTCAGCTGCTGACACTCACTTGCGTCTGTTGGACCGACTTGTTAGTTCAGCAACAGGCTGTACACTGATAATGATCTTGTGAACTTGTCCCACAGCAGAAGGGTAGCCGAGCTCAGTATATTTTATAAGGTTTGCAACAGTGAGACGCATTGGTTGTATTCTTCCCTCCCTGCCCTCAAGGTCTTTAGGAGAGAGACACGTGTTGCGCGCCGGGTGCACTCTTTCACGTTGGAGGATGATGGACGTCGAACTTATCCGTTCGGACGGTGCTTCGTGCCTTGATCGGTTAAGATATGGAATTTGTTGCCGGCATCGGCTTTCGGTCGTATTGGCCTGCAGGCATTTAAGACAGCTGTTTATGTTCTTTGCTAGATTTCCTTTAGCAGCGTTTTGGGCTTCCCGGTGTTGCAAGATGCTTCATTTGGGTTGTATTACCTGTCCGTGGGAGCTCGAGTGTCAGGTTTTAATAATAATAATCTTCACAGTGACGTAAATAAATTTATCATGGTAGCTGTCAACTACTAGCTACAGCTTTAAGCATATATAGTTAACTATAGTTAGGAAGTTAAAGCCTCCGTTTCTGAGCAGGACGATGTCACAGATGAAAAAGCAAGGGACATATAGTATGCCAAGAGAAACGGAGAACCCATGCACGAAAGTGTTCCCACACAGGATCAACGCGCATGGAAACAGCAAGTCGGGAAAGAAGAGGAAAAACAGAATAAAGCATGAGAAAGTAGGAGTATGATATTTTGAAGGAAGTTAAGTGGGCACGAAAGAGAGACGCTCCGGAGGCCTAGTTAATGGCTGAGGTAACATACATGAGCCTCCTGGGGTTGCCTTTCCCTATAACATAAGATGGACGAACCTAAACTAACCTAACCCTATGGCCAATCCTATGCCCCCTGAGGGGGCTCTAACTCTAGCGTAAGATGGGTCGGGAGACCATAGAATCCGTAGAATCTTAAAGACACAAAAAATGCGCTAGGAATTATACATAACTGTCACCTATAGATGAGTTACCGCTATGAATTCGTATTTTTTCCTAATAAATACCGTACAATAATTACAATGTGGCGGATGGCTAAGGTGACCTTAGCGAATTCCACCAATACTACCAATCACCCAAACCTCTCAAGAAAAGAACTAAAAGGAGAATAGGCAAGCCCACACCCTGGCTCACTCTTGATTCGGTGTGGGCGCCAAGGCCTGCATTGGCGACGCGCTCTATCCTTTCACAGGTACCGTATTCCAAGCGGTGCTCAGCAAGTGGAGTTGTCTTCCATGAGCTGCCAATAGCCAGCATTGTGTATAGGCATGGTGTGTTGCCCAGATCGAGCCTATTATGGAGGATTAACTTGAACATTCGAGTCCACTAGTGTGACCGTCATAAGCCGTTAATTTAGTACTCTGATGTTCGGCTTACAGATGTAAATAGAATAATTGTCACAACGCATTGATTTCGATAGTTCGGGCCTTTAGCATAAAGGAGTTGCTATTTAGCAAATTAAATCGGAAGACTTGCGGACGGGTATTTTGAACAATTTTCACGAAGATTATATGCTCGTCCTAGACTTCGTTTTGACCAATAAATCACTGAGTTCACCACTGTAGACATGACCTAGTTGCGTCAATGACGGGTTTTTGTTCTTGGAACACAGCTTAGGCAGGATGCGCTAGTTTAGGGAAGTACATAATGTAGGTTCCGTATTGTTCGTTCAAACAGGTTAGAACCGGTTCCGAAATCCTGGAAGTTAACAATTTAAGCCGTATCTTTGTAGGTTGTGGTATCACGGCAGGGGCCATAGCTAACGGATCGCGGACTTGGCAATTGGGGCTGGACGATCGGGTACCCCCAGTTTAACTTCTTTAGCATAATTTTTCTCCTCAATATTTATCACGTGTCAATAGAACAGTAAGTCGGACGGTAAAGGATATAGATTGCGATCCATCATTTATTTACGGTAACCAGTCAATCAGTAACATATACAATTTTTAATATTTGCCGCAACAATCAGTTAGCAACCTAAAATAGCCCAACAATTACAGGGTATGTGAATGGCAGCGTACCAATAGGCCTAACCCTGACAAATGCAATTTGTAGAGCGCCTCCTGAACACTGACCTTTAAGGTCCCTTTAGCCCGACTACTAGCGGTGGGATTAAGGGAAGAATGAGCTCGCATCGTTGCTAAGAACCACCATCCGCACGCGCACACGAGGCCGCAGAGTTTTAGGGAGAAAGTCGTTCAAATGGCTCTCTGCTCAATATCTGTATGTACAAGACAGTGATCAAAGGGCTAGGTGAAAAGAATGACGGGGCCTGCGAGCTCAAGAGGTAGCACGAAGCTGTGGGGTTGAGGTTCAGTATAGGAGTGATGAGTAGCTACAGGATAAGGCTTCCTGCACACTAAAAGATTGGAAGAGTGAAAACAAGTGAGACTGAATGATGAGAGTCGAGAACTATAGCACACCGAAAGACGTCTCTAGGACGGCAATTAAAGTTGAATTTCCTTCCTATTTCACCCCATTGCTTTGAAACATATATTTTGTTGCAGTGCTTTGGACTCTTCGAGTTCCAAAGGCATGACACAGCATAAACTTCGAATATCAGACATTCAGTGTTCAGGCTGGAAAAACTGAGCCACATACCTCTCACGTTGACGTCTCACAGCACACTGACACGGCGGTCACAAACACACCGATACCTATCTCTGGGCCGGTCTCGCTCGACCTTCTGGCGTGAAAGCAAGTTCAACACGGTTTCTCGCTCGAGACTAGCTTCCGTTTTTCTCGCTCGAGACTAGCTTCTGTTTTTCTCGCTCGCTTTCTCTCTTTCAGTGTGTGTACTCCCGCACGTATCCATGTTGATGAATTCCGTCTTTCCTGCTTGCTCAGTTACAGTCTTTTGGTGTGTGGGCACCGTTAGAGTGACCAAAACTTGGTAGTTATATTTAGAGGTGCCTTGACTGGCCAGGACGTGAGTTACGATGGCAGCAATAATAGCTGTCGTTGTATTTCGCGCTCAACCCGGACTGCTTTCCGCCAAAAAGGCGAGCTGACGGCCACAGAGTTAATATAATGATAAAACATGGATACAATCTGTGTAGCTGTATTATTATTATATATTTTGTTTAACCTCCGTAGCCGCAACTCAGGCGTTTCAACAGAGAAACTACTTGTGCAGCACTCAAATGCCGCATATTGGCCTTATTGGGTAGGCGTGGTGGCCACGTGCGCTACTACGGGCAGGGAATCAAGGCGCAAAGTATAGTAGGAGACACTCAAGTGGTCGGCCCCGTTTGTGTCCTTCCACACGAGAGAGACTAGAGATGTCCCGCGTACCAGGTCGGCTATCTCGATCGACACCTCACCTCACGGGAAAGAAAGAGGAAAGTAGAGAGCCTACCTAACTTTACAATACCACCCTCATCAGCAGGAACTGCGGCCAGATGCAACATCCCCTGCGAATAAGGCACTTGGGACCCTTGGGTGCGTGATGCCCAAACATATTGTGGCAGGGATAGATCTGTAGCTGTAACAGATGACAGCGATTCATTATACTGTACATAAAAAATATAAAAACTTACAAGATCAGGCTGCCATAGGAGCTCCATACCCCGAGGAGGATCACTTCTGTGCGCCACCCCCAGTGTACGGGAACTGGACACAGCGTTGCCTGCTGACACACCATCCGTCTCTTCTTTCTTCTTATTGCGACTCCCACCGAAACAGCCGAGGTTGTCTCCTGTAATGGATACACTACCTTATAGTAATGTACAAACTTTAGGTGTGTATCATCGCAGACCATAATAATTGTAAGATATGTCCACAAACTTCTTTTCCACTACTTTCAAAAACCGGCTATACCAGTAAAAAATAAAGGGTGAGTTTGACTCACCAGCTTCTATCCAGACAAACTAATCTCACTGGCTTCAAGTGGTTCATAATTAATCCTGCGCATCTGATTTTCCACTGCGAATTGAGTCTAGGGCGTTCACTGATAACCGATTACGCTAGTGGCCCTTAAAAAATAAATCCTAAGAGCATGATTGCAGTTGTGGACGCATTAATTCTAAACACATCAGATCACCTCAATGCAAGAAAGCGAAACCAACCTACCCTTTTAGGTTCTACAAGTGCAGCCGGCGGTGCAATATAACGCTGGAAAATGTGTAACGGTACCCTTCCATTGCTGGCATATGCCGGTGGAGGTGAACCTGCTATGCAGAGTAAGTTGCACATGCCTACTTGAACTCAATAATACAGAAAAGCAAAGGTGCGTGTGGCCAAGCTACTCGGACAAAGCATTACAATTTCCATTCAAGTGCCACACAATGCCTTCCTAAGTTCAATAATGTTTGGTGAGTGTGACCTGTGTCCGAGATATGAATAAATTCGAATCACATACAATTTCTACATTGTATTTTTATTTTAAGACCGCCTACCCGCAGCATACATGTAATTCAAAGAAAAACATAGAAATAAACACAAATAGAATAAAATGTAATCGCTACGTTTAAATTACCCAAACATTTGTCTAGTTTTTTTTACACTCATATGATGGCTCTCCACTAGAATACATTGGCCATCTCGCCATCGGCGCCTCTCACTGCACGCCACACTCGAATGAACAAACATCAACAGTATACTATAAGGAAGATATGGTACTTTTTAGATAATTTTTGATACATACAGAGCGATTATCACCCACACCGGCAAACTTTTTTGTCAAATCTGTTTGTTTTTCACAAATAGTACACTGGTGTTTGTGTGATGTCTCTAGGTTAATTAGAAAGAATTCCATCAGATTGCAGATATGCAATATCAGGCTTACTAGCGAAAGGCACGATTTCGGTGGGCAGTCCAAGTATGGTGTAGGGTATGAGCTTGAAAACTAATAAAAATTGGTAGATAAGATGTGTATAAAATGGACTTCATGACTCCATTTCAAAACTGGTAAAATTTTTTTCAAAAAGCAAAACAGCACAACTATGGTTGAAATTACTTTCAGCCAAAATCAGAGCTTTTTGTAAGTTCATTATTGCCCGATCTAACAGGTACTTTAACCGTAACTTGCACACGAATAGACGGACGTACGTACAGAAGTATAGGTACCATACACTAGAGCGTAAACGCTGTCAGAAATAACAGCGAGGATTTTGCGATGACCCTTCTTCAATAATCATACTTTTGTTACTAATACGTATACATTTGAAGGATAAGCTACAGTGGCAAACTCAAACTATCATAAGATATGAGTGCCCTCTGTTTCAATTCATCTGAAGTGCACACGCATTTCTACCATTAGATGATACGTGAAACAAATCAATCTATATTACCAAGCAGTGAAGCATCACTGAATTGTAAAAATTTCTCTTTTGTAGAGTTAATTTTTACCCCTAAGTGCAATGCTATTTGCGTAAATGCTGTATTCAGCACACGTATTCATGACCGTATATAAAGTTGGCAGATCGTCATTAAAAAGTTAGTGTTCCCACAGTATCCATCGTTGCAGCACTGGTTATTTAGGAGCCACCTGAAGTGTCTATATCTTGAGAGACCTCGGAAAACATAGCTGCGTGTTTCCAGTCCTCGTTGTTGAAAAGGCTAAAGTACCATGTCAATATGGGATTACTTTAAATTAAAACTTCAATCTGCATTAAATTATATTTTCTATGCTTAACTGCGAATTAACGTTGATTAAGGGGCCAGTGCGAGCGACGAGTAATTGGAATAACAGAAGATAGACTATGTGAATCTTAAGAAAAGCCTACCGCCACGAGAGGGCCTTAGTCTCTTGCCTTAGTATAATATAAGAAGTGCGAGAACCTCCGCGCTGGGCCCAGAGATTTTAGTAAGGCATCATGTACTGTTGAAGACGGAGGTGTGAGCTTCAGAGCTTGAGGGAAGTTGCTCTGAGTGCCTGTGAACGTTGAAATCTGACGTGCAGTGGCTATTCATGTACCTTTGGGTATCTAGTATTCATTTCCTTGACTGTGAAGTATGTCTGTCGGATGCCTGACTTTTGTTGAACATTTTCTTCCCGAGTCATCCGCTGATTAACTTATTTACTTAGGAATCATGAACCCTGCATCTTACATGTCAACTTTGTCTACTGTTGTGAGATGGGTAGCGTTTCCGCATTATATAAATAGGCTTTTAATACCATCTAATTATTTACTTTTCTTCTAACCTAACTAAGCGTGAGGACTAATTACTAATCTTTTTCCTCTTTATCTTAATATTAAACTCGTTGAGGCCAATCATCTCAACAATTACAGGCGAACAAATTCTAAGGTAACCATGGCTGCCATAATGCAAAATACGTACCGATCCTATATGAGTGGCTCATTGCTATAAATAAAAATAAATTACGCACAATTTCCGTGAGGTAAATTACAAAATAATAAGGCAGGGTTAAATTGTTTTTCCTCACTACAAAGCGGTCTCCCCTGCGGCTGTTCATGACCCGTAGCAACGAGAGGTTGTCAGCCATTCTTTCAGCCTTTCGCGGCAGCCCGCTGGCTGTCAGCCTATTGTGTCGTCCCTTCTGCATGCGGCTGCCACTGCTTGTTCTCTCCTTTTTTCTAATCCCTATACTTCAGCATAAGGTGCGAATAATAGCTTACAAATATAAATTTCCTTCAAAGTTCAAACCAAAATTACACTGTATTCAAGCTTTATGCATTGAATATAAATCGGGAAATTTTAACTTCCAGCACTCGGTGTCCCTGTGAAGATTGACCGGTCGTAGTTCGCTGGTCAAGTCTCTTGCCCATGCGACGTGTTATTACTGTATTTTCACAACGAAGGCTCCCTGCCAGTTTACGGGGATGCTACCGGCTGAGTCCCTTTCAAATGGGACTTATTTGTTTCTTATTGCGCTTCGTTGAACTATGATTATGCCATGCTTATCAGGCATGGCGACGTTCGCGTGACCGCACGTTGTGGCAGACCTCTGTTGATCGTAGGGCCGAGGCTAAGCGTGTGTATGAGGAGGCAGTCCAGGGAGTTTCTGCCGAGTATTCACGATGCACATCGTTGGTGGAGTGAGCTAAAGAGTTCAGTGTTCGGTGCTGAACCTTCGTTGCCGCCCCTTGTGTTAGGAAACAATGTGTACAAGCTTATATATGTATCTATCCAAAATTAATATATATATAAATATACATCAGCGGGCATATTAAATTTACCTAATATCTCAAATTTTATAATTCCAATTATTCAGCAATAAACTTTTTTTCAAACTACTGTAAGAACAATAGTTCGCTTCGCTTTGTATCTGAACACACACAAAGCGGATTCTCGAAACCTCTGTCAGAGCATAGGTCCCATTGTTGAAAGTGCCAATGTTTTTGTTGTTTTCCACATTGCGTTTCGAGAAACTTCTAGAGCTTAAGCGACGTGGCCTATAGTTATGCCACATAACGCCGAACACGCATAGAGTTAGAGAAAATTACGCCTAAGCATGTTCTTGTGCTCGTAATTTAAGTGGGGAATTGGCTTTGTGCCAATTGGTGGACATGTTAAATATAGGGTACCAGTATTTAGGGTAGGAAATAAGTACCATGTTATATAGTTGATGTAACAACTAGTAGCTATCTGGCAATGCGCCAGGCGGGTGACTTGAGAACCATGAAGTTAGGAGGCAGTCTCTACCGAGCTCCCAGTTGGGGAGCCTCGGTCGGCTCCCTGTGCGCCACCATGGCGACTGCGCTCGCCGCTGTGTATACATATAGTGAACAGTAAGTCTGAACTACGGTGAAGTGAGATTGGGGAAGGCTGCAGTGCCCACCTGAACTAAATACCGGTGCAAGTTTTCTCAGTGTACCATGAAAGAAGCGCCGGTCATGGTGCTACACGCTATTGTAGACCCTCCCCGTACAGCCTACAAGACCGAGTGCGCGAGGCACATTGTAACTGCGCAGTGTGCGCGTTGCCCTGTACTTTAGCGCTTGACCATATGATTAACCCAGGGCAGTGATGATTATCTGATGATACACAGTGTGTGTGACGCCGATCTCTTTAGCCATCGATATGATTTAACCCAGCGCAGTGACGATTATTTGATTATATCCAGCGGGTGTGACGCCGATCTCTTCAGCCATCGATATGATTTAACACAGCGCAGAGACGATCATTTGACGATACACAGCGTGTGTGACGCCGCTCTCCAGCCATCGACGCGAGGTATATCAGCGGAGTTTCTGCACTATGAGTTGTGGATAGTGAAGTTAGGCGCAGGCGCGGTGTTTCTAAATGCCTGGTGAATGTGTATATAGGTTACTAGCTAGGCAGGAATGTGCAGTGGCCTGTGTCAAACCGGTTGTCTTGTGTTTGGTTAAGATGTTAGAAAATAAGAAAAACTAGGTTATGGTGAACATTACTCCCAGGTGCTTATTATAAGTGGTCCCACCATGCCTTGACATGTTGCCAAGCTGCTAAATGTAAAATGTTGACCGGCCCCAGTTCTCGAATGCAGTCATGCAAATGCGATCGAGAACTGGACGAGTCACAGATCATCTTCAAACGGTATCATAACAATATGAATTTTCGAAATGTACATGTCACCTTGTAATTATCAATTTTGATGATGCTGATGAATGGCTTCATGATTCGCCCTCTAAAATATGCTCAATCTGTGGGTTTTCTCCGGAGTTGCCAAACCTTTTGACACGGGCCTAATGCATGTGTTATACATGTCATGGTACCCAGTTCAATAGCGCAACGTTCGTTTCCCACTAAGCTACATGTTTGGTTTAGTCAGGCGCGCCTTTCAATGACTAGACTTAGTAACCCTTGTTTTGCCTTAAATCGTGGCGCGCCCATTGTATTAAATAACATCAGAATATAAGTTTTATTATATCATGTGTTTTCCTTTCCTTGCGCTCTCCAGTTTTTTGAACACAAGATAGGATAGATTAGAGGCGTGGCTCACCTCATGTGTTAGAACCTGCTGTGCGCCATTTCATGCACTGTGTTGTCAATTATTCCCAATGTCAACTGTTCAATTAATTTCGTGTCAATATTAATTTGTGACTTCATAATATAAATATATAAATAATAAATAGCGCACAGCAGCGAATGAAATCCAAACACTTGTGGGTAAAGGTGATCGCTTAGCAAGGGCGGAGCTTTTGTCGGCTCATTTCGACGAGAAGCAAAGCAGAGATGTTATCGCATTGCTTCATGGATGTCGCCCTGAACCTCACTTGACCTCTTTGGCTTTCAGATCTGATGCAATCAGGGTGCTGCTTGAGGGCCTTGATCCGTATGGAGGTGTGGATCCGGTGGGCAGGTTTCCTTTGTTTTATAAGCAGCTGGCTGATGTTCTTGCCCCCAAACTTGCAGTGATCTTCCGGCGCCTGATACGGTTGAAAAGTTTTCCTCGTTTTCGGCGAACTGGGAATATTACTCCTATTCCCAAGAGTGAGGTGTCGCCCTATGAGATCAACTATCGACCCATCACATAGGCGCCCATTTTGTCGAAAGTGTTCGAGAAGTTGATCACTGGTGAGCTTGGTCGTTTCGCTGAGGTTACAGGGGGGCTGCCAGCTGGTCAGTTTGGGTACAGAATTGGCTTGGGTTGTTGTGACGCTCTCTTGTCAGTGTCATACCATTTACAGTCTGCGCTGGATTGTAGGCCGGAGGCACGCCTTGTCCAGTTGGACTATAGTGCGGAGTATGACAGGGTTAACCACAGGGGTTTATTATACTCGCTGGATTCCTTCGGTGTGGGAAGAAGGGTTTTGTCAATCATTCGCGATTTTGTTTCTTTTGTTTCTGAGCGAACGCAGAGTGTGTCTGTTGATGGTGTTTTGAGCGCCTCAGTCGGGGTGGTGTCTGGCGTCCCTCAGGGCAGGGTGCTTGGTCCGCTGTTGTTCGTTCTCTATACTAGTGACATGTTCTCTTCGCTTGAAAACACGATGATCAACTATGCCGACGATTCCACTTTGATGCCTGTGATACCT
>LQNS02278143.1:24287518-24302349 GCA_001587735.2 Parhyale hawaiensis | reverse complement strand
CGGCAAGCTGCAACATCTCCTGCGGATAAGGCACTCGGGAACCTTGGGTGAGTGATGCCCAAACATATTGTGGCAGGGAAAGAGCCCGCCACAATATGCCCCTGAGGGCGACCGGACTTGATCTGTTCCGCCTCATTCCTGTACGGAACCCTGGTCTATATAGAGGACGTCCTGTATTACTATATTTTACACCAGTGCAGTGCCGTAGCCAAGGAGTGATAGGGGGCGCACGCCCTCCCCCCCACACACACCGGAAATAAAGCTTTGATAATATTTGCAAATTTATATTGCTAAGGGCCTAATTTTTTTCACGCCCCTCCCCCATGAATTTTGCTAGCACCCATGGAAATTTTCCTGATCAAGTTACTAGGTATTTCATGCCTATGTTATTGACCACTTGCGTTTTAATTAAAAACGTGTCAAGCACTCAAGAGGCGAAGGTGAATTTTTCTCTTAGTTTATAAACGTTTGGCGATTTATTAGCTACAATTTACAATGTGCATGAGTAAAACATTACCATTCTCCAGAGCAAGCGATGAAAGACAAACACGTTCCCCTCATCACCTCATGATTGTGTTCGGTTATTTTACACGCTTGTGGGACATACATAGTGCATACATTAATAAATCTTTCTTTGCTGGTACAATGTTCATAAATGTTCCTGAATTTATCGTAACTTCGGGAAGCATTTCTCGGGGCAATGATAAAACTTAGGATCACCTTCCCAAAACAGAATAAGCGAAACTCCCAGTTTGTTTTATTAATGTCGTTCGAAAGACTGTCTAGTCTTTGATCCATTTGCGCCTGAAACAAAATTCAAAATTTCTCGTAACAAGAGCGCTATTAACATTGTTCCTACACAAATGGGTAGGGTGGAGTGAGCATACGTGGCTTAACCTCTACAGTACAGCACCGTGTCGTACGAATGTAAATGGTATGTGAGGAGTGACGGGACGCTCCGTGCTGTACGAATGTACAACCGTACAAGGTATGTAGTCACTATTACGGTATGGCAACTGTGCTGTAATATAAACCCTTTCGAGCAGTGTTGTTATACATTTTCCCCTCACAGCATGAACCTGTCGAGCCCAATAGATCAGCTGAGCCTGTCCAACAAGCGCAGCAGTACACCAGTGCAGGGGCCCGGCAGGAGCACAGCTATGGATATCTTCACTCCCCGTACAGTTCGTTCTATGTTGGTGTCACCGCAAGATGTCTTCACTCCATCTCAGGGACTCCATTCGCCGGCATTGAAGACCGCGCAACATGTAGACCAGCCTCAACAGCGCAACATGGGTGGGGTTAGCGACAGGCAAGTGCCATACAATCATCCTTATTTCAGCACGCAGCAGGAGCCACATCACCATCACTCGCATGCCATTTAAAAAGCCAGATGCATGGCGAAGAAGAATTATTACTATTATCATATTATAGTTGGAGCCTGTAATTTTCACTATAACATCCATTAAAGAGAGGAAGAAGGAAGGGATATATACCTAGCATGCCGGTAGAGATGTGTACCCATGGACGAGGAGGATGTCCCCAAAATGGAGCAACACGCATGGCAACTGCGGGTCAGGAAAGCAGAGGAAAACAAAACAAAGCACCATCAGTAGGAGGATGGAAATGGAAGGACGAAAAAGGGCACAAAGCAAAAATTACCCAAGCTAAAAAACTGGCACGGTTCCCTACGGACGCTTCTCCCGATGACGTAGGATGGACGAACCTCACTAACGGAACAGTTTGGCCTATTTTAATCAACAGAAGGGATGGGAAGGACAAAAGGAAATTAGTAGGTACGTTAAAAAAATGACCAGGCGACATATTTCAATAGGACTGATTCTAAACACTATGTCTCCTTCACTCTTTGTTTATGTGATATCACGCTGCTAGTTATGACCGGCGGTACAGTGTGGGTAACTCCTACCAATAATAGAACTGCTGTTTGCTTTACAGACGAGACTATAAAACTATTATTAGGAATACTGACTTCCAATCCAGACGTGTAATTTTTTGTCTTCTGAGGCAAACAATTGACAAAGCTCTAATGATTGGCACTGGAGTTAAGATTAAGCTTCTAAAATGATTTTGCATTATGCCCATAGTGATATACAAAGCATCTTTAGAGGGGTAAAAACAATAGCTCTATGGTTCTGTTACACTAGGCTAATAAATATATTTTGCTCCAGAAGCTACCCTAAATGTGATGCTCCGTAAAGATTAAGTTTTGCAGTGTCAAGAAAAAAAATTGACTAAGAAATCGGCTGCTCCTGTACTTTTTTTTTATTTTGCCACTCAATATAAGGAACAATAGCTAATTCTTCAGGGCAGGGATAGGTCGTGCATTTTGTTCAAGACAGATTCAACTCGGTCAAGTGAAAAGTAGCTAGATGACACAATAGAAGTAGGCTACTGTATGTCAAACTCTATCCATTCCATCTTACAACGGATACAGTTTACCGCTGTTATTGTGATATCGATTTACATCATCATAGTAATACTAAAATAAGTTAGGAGAAATAATAAATAAAACGCTTACTTGTAACAGTATCTTAATTTCCTTTGTACAGCTCTAGCAATATGCTAGGTTTTACTTTTTAAATCGACCGCGATATTTCCTAGCATACTCCTTATTATGCTTTTTCAAATTAATTTCCATGATAGAAGTTGCTGTGTATGTGTTCCTGTTTTCATCATTGATTTCCTCATAATCGGGAAGTACTTCATCAGCCCACACAGGTTTGTAGGGATGGGCGTACAGCTTAGTGATGTCAAACGCAGGAGCTTCGACGGTTGGCTCCTCAATGGGATCCACCAGTGAGAAGAGATCATCGCCCTTCACCTCGGCATGTTGTTGTGTCTGCAAGTACAAAGAATATGTTATTTCAACTACAAGTTGCTACTTTGGACTCCCTCTCACACTACCCTACGAGATTGGTAAAACTAACCCTAGCTTACGGTTCCTCAGATACCTCCCGAGACGAATAAGGATAATTAGATGAAAATATCCGCATTTAAATAATCACACCCATTACAAGAACACTATACCTCTCAAGTTCTTTGGACGAGGTCCAGGTGGCGCTATGCACGCAACTAGTCTATCAAACTTTTATCAAGTAGCTAATTGGCATTAGACGATCTAGGAACTCAATTATCAATAGCAAAGACATAGATTAAGCCACAAACAAAATATGTTCACATTTACAATATATTCTATATTTTCTAAAACTTGAGACTGAAAATTCTGAATTGATGTTTTTGTGACTTTCGTAGTTTAAAGATGCCTCAATATTTCAAAAACGAAGTGTTCAATCGCAAACTTAGCATGAATGAAATGTGTTATTATTATTATTATTATATTGAGTAGTTTAAGTCTCCGTCTCCACAGCAACGGCGATCTAACAGAGGAAGAAGCAAGGGACACATAGTGTGACGATAGATACGTGGAACCCATGCACNCGCGCATGGGAACAGCAAGTCGGGAAAGAAGAGGAAGAACAGATTGAAGAAAGATCAGTAGGAGTAAAAGATGGGAAGGAAGCAAAGTGGGCACGAAAGACAGCCGTCCCGAAGGACTAGCTAATGGCTAAGGTAAACTACACAAACCCCCTGGGGGCGCTACTCCCCATAACATAGGATGGGCGAACCAAAGAATGAAATGTGGTTAGAATTTACTTTTACATATGCAATGCAAATTTCAGAAAAAAGGGAACATACAACTGTACGGTGCATTCACTAAATAATTATATGCTGGTTTTAGTCATTTTTTTTTTTTTTTTGACATTAGGGCAGCGTCAACCCCGGTAAAATGAATTGAACCTTACCTTGCCTAACCCAACGTTACTTGACCTAACCAAACATAACTTGACCTTTACTTAACCAATTCAACTGAGATTTGCATGGCATATGTAAAATGGAATTCTTAACACTTTATTTTCGGTAATTTTTCGATTGGAGACTTCGTTTTCAAAATATCGAGGCAAACCTAACTTAAACTAACTTCACCTAAACTTAACAGATAGTTCTGAAATTTGCATGGGACATGTTAAATGAAAGTTTATACTTTTTATTCTTGGTAATTTTTCGATTGGACACTTCGTTTTCGAAACACTGAAGCGTCTTTAAGCTGCAAAAATGTCCTTTTTTTTGATGGGATTCCGGAGTCAGAATCGGACTAAAAATACCGACTACGACTCCAACTCCTATAGTGAGACTCCGACTACGACTCCCCCTCAAATCCTCCCACTCCGTAACCCTGACGCTTACAGCTAGTTTTCCTTTAACTTTGACAAACTAGGAGCCTAGTAGGTTTTTAAACATTACAGCTCCAATGCTAGTGGCGCTCCCAATATAAAGGGCGTTTTGTTGGACAACCTTGCATCTCAAATCGTGAAGCTATTAGAATACTTCGAGGCTATTGCATCACCGCCATAGCTGATCGGGACTCACACTTCACAGGCGCGACTAATGAGGTCGGAGTGTCAGGTAAGAATCCGCCCACTGACATTTACAGTAAAGATTCCAGAATTTTCCAAATATCTATGATTGTGAAGTATTCCATCTCCGTTAAACTGCGTACATAAATAAGAAGGCAGGTAACTCTTTCATGATAGTTTAAGCGCTGCATGCCACACACTTTACCAGTGAAATAATCTGGATAGTCTCGAGGCGTTCTAAATTCTGTAAATCGCTTTATTGCCGGTAAAAATTTTGTTAATTTCCGAAGTGATGTAAATTGCCAGGAGTGAAAGTTGGTGTTCTAAAAACCACAACTTGGTACCTAAAGTAACTGTCTGTATTGTGGAGGAATTCTAATTGTAAATCGCAGATTGATACAGGCTTCGAAGAAGGCTCGTCTCTAACGAATTTAGCCTAGGAGCTAGGGAGACATCGACGAACTTGGGTCTATATATGTAGAGAACACCAAAGCAAGTTAGTTATAATCAGTGTTTCAACGGAACCGTCCGGCGAAAAGTAAAGACAAAAATTCTATGGGACCAAGAGACTAGATTTGATATAGGTACTTATGTAATATGGAAAATAAAGTGGGGTTCGCTAGGGACATTTTTTCCCGTTTATGGAATAGTTTACGAGATAAAGGTAATATGGGCAAAAAATGCCTGATTTCCAAAACGCGACTCCTCCTACAGATAGAAAATACACATACCACTAGATTCGTAAAAACAAGATCTATAAGCCCAAGCTCACAGTTTTTTGAAATTTTGAAAAAAATGTATAAATTGAAAAATGTGTTTTTGAAATTTTCATCAGTTGTACCATAGACTTTTCGATGTAACTTCCAAAATGTATTCCGATTTTCAAATTCGGCGAGCTTGGGCTCATAGAACTCGCTTTTGCAAATCCAACGGTATCTCTATCATCACTCTACCATAAAAACTGTAGGAGGATGCATGACTGAACTACGTAACAGGTAGCGTGTTAAGCCCCGCCGACTCCTTTTCAGCTGAGACGTCAGGTGGAGCGATAGATAACAAACCGTGTTAATTAGTTCATGCCTGTTACGGTGAACGTGGGCTTCCGTGAAGAACAATGAAAGGTAAACAATTCTGCACGATCACAGCTGTTTACTGTGCGATACAAACATTCGTTTACTAGAAATAAGGTAACAAAATGTCAAACAAATAGGTCGAAAGACAAAGAAATCAATTACAACCACATAGCTAAGGCTTCCCAAGTATTGATATGTCTTATTCCGTAATCATCACATTATCGTTGTGCATACTAGTGCACTCCGCCGTCAAAATGACCGGAAGTGCATGGGTTGCAGAAAAAAAAACTGAGCTGCATGAGTATTGTCGGAAGAGTATTAAACGCTCTAGAAGTAATTGTAAGTCAGAGTTTAAGATCTGTACCTGTGCAATTTGTATTTTAAAGGGCTTTTTTCATCAAAATATTACGAGTTGTAAAACGGAGGAGCGTGTTTATTAGCTTCATTTTCAGATATTTGAGCCGTTCGAAAGCCGTCGTTCAGTAATTATGAAGTTTCCCGTCGTCATATCGTTTTCTTTCAAGTTTTTGCAGAGAATCGTAATTTTAGAACCAATTATGCTAGACAAGCGTTCACAGCTTAAAGAAAAAGATTTCATTGAAATGTTCATCACTTCTTCAGAGGATATTAGAGTTGGCTGTGGTTACTTGGGGAAAATTTGGAATGAAAACTAACAACTCATAATTACTAATCAGTAGTTTATCATTTTGTGGGGCAAAAAATGTTTGGAGTACAGAAGATGTCACCGGTGACAGTGAAAAGTGAGTATACTCTTTTGCTCCCAAAATCCACTTCATACTCTATTCTGGATCTTTAAGAAAACGAAAGCTTCATCAAGTTCTTTTTTCCGTGTTCAAAATAGCCAAACATAAAACACCAGCCCACTGTAGCGGAAATAATGGTATAAATGAATTAGAGCACTCTGAGTGCGCATATCTCCGCCAAGAGAAGCAACGGTAGTAAAAAAAATTCAAATTGGTTCTGAAACCATGATTTTTATTATATCAACTCCAAAATTTAATCATTTATGTCTTTTGATAGTAATAACAGTTTGTGTAATTTTCTTGAAGATTCATTCATAACATTTTGAATTATGCTGCTAACAAACGTTATGACAAACATGAGTCAAACATGAAAACGAACGAACCGATCTGCACCAAAATTCAATCATTCACGTCTCTTAACATTACTAACAACCCCTATAAATTTCAGAAAGATCCATTCATTATTGTTCGAGTTATTGCGCTAACAAGCATAAAATTAAAAACAGTGACGAACAAACGAACAAACGGATCATCGCTAAAATCTGGTCATTCACTCTTTGTGATATATCTAACAACTCATATGAAAAGCATTGCCGAATTAAATAAATTAATTCCCCTCCCCGTATCATACCTGCCAAAGGATAAGGCTTTAGTGCATCTAAGGTCGTTTTTTTCTTTTAGTGAAAATTCTCTGTCAAAAAAAAAAACAGCAAGCTGAAAGAATTAATTATATTAGGATGAATTGTATTTTTTTTTCGATAACCAGGAGGTGAGTTTCGTCAACGCGTAAAACGCCAACAACGATATGATATGGGCTGGTAGCTATCTATCATAGGGAATTGACTTGTAGGACCGGTTAGAGTACTTGATGGCGTGAAAATTACATCTGCATCATATTTGTTACATGTTAAAGGACGCCTTGGTCTCATAGCTGGATGACATACCCTTTTCGTTATTATTATTATTGTTGTTACTATTATTATTATTATTATTATTATTGTTACTATTATTATAACTTCACGCTTGAGCTCCCACGGACAGGTAATACAACCCAAATGATGCATCTTGCAATACCGGGAAGCCCAAAACGCTGCTAAAGGAAATCCAGCAAAAAACCATTAACAGCTGTCTTAAACGCCTGCAGGCCAACACGACCAAAAAGCCGATGCCGGCAACAAATTCCAAATGTTAGCCGACCATGGCACGAAGCACCGACAGAACTGATTAGTTCGACATCTGACAGCCTACAAAATGAAAGAGTGCGCTCCGCACACATAATAAAACCAATGCCTCTCATTATTATACACCTTATAAAACATACATAGCTCTGCGACTCTTCTCCTGTTGGACAGGTTCACTAGAATGAATGATAACGGGCCTTCTCACTTTGCCGGTACTACCAAAACATTTCTCGACTCTATGGGGTTCCATGGAGAGAAACTGTCGGTTTGGCCACCGTGTTCACCTGATCTAAACCCAATTCAAAACTTTTGGGTACTTCACAAAAGGAAAATTTACGGAGATAGGAGGCAGTAGCTACAACTAAAAAGCTGTCTTGTGGAATGCTGTTGCTGCAGCAGTAAGGGCAGTTCCACCTTCTGCAAAAACTAACTGGCCACATGGATTCAAGGATCACTGAAGTTATTAAACGTCATTGGGTTCATGTTGGCAAATGAGATTTTTCAGTTATTGTGAACTTTTAATTAATGAGTTCTTGTTTAATACATATTTTTCTCATTTGTGTTGCAAAGTTTTGCTCCTTTGTGATATAAAACTGAATATTTTGTATTTTAGTCAAAAAGCCATTACCGCCGCTCACTGAAATTAGTGACATTGACAAAAAAAATTTCTAGAACCAGCGCGATTAGTCGTTTGAAAATTTACAGAAACTATAAGCATCACAAGCTTAACTTCAAGTGAAATTTTCACCGAAATTCATAGCAAAGTAGTAGTAGTAGAAGTTTTTACTAGCGCTTCAGTGGCACACTGCCTATATCGCGCCGAACTATTCCTGTGTTTAACCACAGGCTCGTGCGCCGACTAGGGCGCGTTTCAAATTGTCANACGAAATACAAGAAAGTAGAAGTCTAGCAGGAATATGTCAGCCACCTCGATCGGCAGCCCACCTCCCGAAACAGAAGGGGAAGTATTGAGAGCCTACCTAACTTGACAAAACTAACCTCGTGAGCAGGAACTGCGGCCAGATGCTACATACCCCGCGGAGAAAGCACTCGGGACCCTTGGGTGCGTGATGCCCAAACATATTGTGGCAGGGAAAGGGCCCGCTACAATATGCCCCTGAGGGCTATAGCCAAGTAGTCGAGATGTGATCAATTCAGCGATAAAGCTATCATCTCCGTTCCAAGTGTATAGTACCCTAGAGCCTTCTATGGGAGGAGGAAAAAATTTCTGTGGTCAAGTATCAAAACTTTTTTACGATGAATGACAGTCCTCCTGAAGTGGAGAAGTTTTCGGCTACGCGAGTATTGATGCTACCGACAGAGGTACTCTGCCAGTAGCGAGCCACTGAAAAATTTATATCTTTTAATTCAGACGGGAAAAGCTCAACACCATTCAGAGAGAGAGAGAAAGGGATGGTGAGTAAGAACGGATTTTACTCAGACAAAACTAACCTTAAGGTCATGTTCAGGTCCGCACAGCCACAGCGACTCCATGTCGATGCGCTGTCTCTCGCCGGGGGACATGACATGGAGGGCAATATTACCTGCAAAAGTGAGCAAAAAGAATTATAGTAGTTTGGGGTAAAAACGGGACTCGAGCTTTTGGGGGTAATTACAGGACAGTAAAAAAAATTAGAAAAAAACAAATTTGACGACCTCCGATTATGCGCGATAGTATGCCCAAAACCTCTTCTTTCCAATGGTACAAACCATTTCCCGATACCTCTAACGGTTTTCGAGTGACAGCCTAAAATACCGACTTTCTCGTTTTTACCCCAAACTACTATATATTTGTGTGCATTATTAAAAAGCATACTCAATATGCTCAAGTTATGAGCCCTTTACGGGATGGCTGGAAAACGCTTTCATAACAATATGAGGTCACTTGCCCCAGTGAAAGATTAAACCATACAGAGTGGGATATTCTAGCAGCTCTCAGTACCTGGGTCGGGAGTCTGATGGACAAAGTCTAAAGAAAGATCTAGAATATACGAGAGAAGAAACTCCAAGCAATTTTTTGAGACGATCGCAAAGATGTACATCAGCGGCGCTGGTGTCACTTCAAAGAATTAATAAGTATCAGTCACATTATCTAGTTTATTTAGCTGGAAGGGTAAATATTAATGCAACTGTGAATTGTACGAAATGATTACCATACTTTTCAATACTAATGTAAAATAGGAATTATTTATTTTACAATGGAACTTTTAGCTTTTCATGCACCGCTAAGTCTCTGACAGGGCGTGGGATCATCCCCAAGACCTTGGGTTTTCGCCTAACATTTTGAGTTCGATTGAGTAAGGTAGATTATGTCAAATTTTGCAGTACTAAAATATAGAGAGACGAATACTTTTCTGAAATAAAAGTACTCTCAAGGCATAGATGAATGTTGATATTCTTTTTTACCTATAAAAACAGTACACTGATGCTATTCTTCGATTTCAATTCTTTAGTGAACTTGTAGCAATTGGCATCCAAGTTATGATGCTACTTGAGTATCCATCTTGTGCTCACTCCTAAATGATGTTTCGACAGCAGGTTCCGCCAACTTACATGTGCGCGAATAAGTAGAGGATGTGATGGTGCAGGCCATTCAACAGTGTCTCTTATAGGTACCTAAAGTGACTACGAGAACTGAGCTGATCAGGAAGCTGCATTAGAAAGCACCATGGAAAGGCCACTAAGCTCAGGTGCATTTCCCATTAATATGGTGGTCTTATTAAATCTGTAACTTTTGAATTTTTTCCTATCTTATGGCGATGATAGTAAGCACGTCGACATAAAAACAAAACATGTAAACACACCAACACGCAAGTTAGCGATAGTTTTATAAGTATGGAGATTCAATACCCAATGAAAGCAACAGCACGTCTATTACTATTGTTTCATATTATTTTCATTCATTTCAACATAAACATAAATTAATAGTTACTTTCTGACTTCTACTGAGTGTTAGGGACAGTTACTTTGAGAATGTGACGAAGCTTCATGTCAGCACTACAACAAATTTAAAAGCCAGGCGACTTTGTACCTTTATCCCTCCTTACAGCCTATGCTGTGGTCCAAAGAGAGAAAGAAAGAAGGGACATAAAGAATACTAGGAGAAACTTGGAACCCACGCACGAGTTAACGCGCATGAGAACAGGAAGTCGGGAAAGAAGAGGAAGAAGAGAAATAGCATCATCAATAGGAGTAAGAAGATGGAAGGAAGCAAAGTGGGCATGAAAGACACACGTCCCGAAGAACTACCTAGCTAATGGTTAAGGTAACTTAAAGAATCCCCCTAGGGGCGCTGCTCCCCATGGATATAAAAATGTTTAAACTTTCGGTGACGGGTGATACACTCACAAATTGTCTATTGATATTGCACGCACAGTAACCAAAGCAAACATTTGTTATTGACGCATTACGGTGTAGAAACCTATCAATTCTAGTACGTAAATTTAGTTAGATATATTTTTAGCACTATGTAAATTTAAGTATATGTATTTTTAGCACTAACTTTGCAGGTAAAATATACCATAAAATGATCCTCATGCATTTCGAAAGTAATATTTTCTGGTTTTCGCGAGTTTTGGAAAATTATATCACTACTAAAATGGAATGTGGATTTAACACAATAGGCTATTGCACATAGCTTCAGTGATCGACAAGTATACTGGTTGGTATATTATTAGACTAGAGGCCCCGCGCTATCATAAAATGAAAGCGAAGAATTTGTGCTGACCTTCTTCATTGATCATACATTCGTTATTACAACTGCTAACCTAAGTACCCTGAGATGAGCGTTTACGGCTTCACAGCCGCTCTGTATCGAAATTTTTTTCTCTCTCTGAAATGGAGAAAATTCACTGCTTATTGTAGGCAGATCAGCAAAGCTCAAAGTAATAGGTAGCTCCGCTTTATTATTGTGGATACGGTAGGCTAGCTTATACAGGTCCAATGGTTTTTGCTTTGCGAAAGCTGTTTCATGGACCATTGAATTAAATTTCGGAGAATAGCTGAGAGCAACGAAATCATCTGTGGGAAGAAACTACGTATCTACATGTGCATTTAGACTGGAGGTGGTCCAATACTTAGACATAGATACGGTGTATGGAGAAGCTGATACTCATACACATCAGACTAAGCCTGCGATGTCTTCATTGTTTGAATTTCAGCTGTTCCTGATTAAGATACGTTTGCCATCTTCTGCAACCCGGCCTATTTTCTACCTAACAGTTTTCAATGGAACTTGAGAGGACGGCCAGAGCTTCCAACCTGGGCTAATTTCCGCCTATCTGTTTTGTTCAAGCGTGACAAAAAATGGATAAACCGATAAATAAATAAACAAACCGATAGATACACATCGGTCTTCATTATATTGAAGATTCAGTGTTTTACCACCCTAGACACAGCAAGGCGATTCAAGAGTGAAGCTGAACTGAAAAAACGTAACGCTTTTCATCAGTAGGAATATTTAATCTCGGCATTCCTGCCGGAAAAACTCGGTAGGTCAAAGCGCTAATACTGGCGGGTAAAAGGCGCAATAGAAAAAGACACTCGAGTGGACGGCCTATTTGAGGTATTCCACACGAGAGAGAGTAGAGAAGTCCCACGAACTAGGTCGGCTTTTTCGATCGACAGCCCATCGCGAGGAACAGAAAGGGAAAATAAAGAACCTTTCTAACTTTACAAAACTAACCTCGTCAGAAGGAACTGCCGCCAGATGCAACATCCCCTGCGGAAAAGGCACCTGGGACCTCTGGGTTCGTGAGGCCCAGATATAATGTGGCAGGGATAGGGCCCACCAGAATATGCCCCTGAGGGCGATGGATGGTATATATCAGTGTAATACAGCAGAAGAGAAGCAATACATGTAAAAATACCATCAAAATAAGAGGTCGAAATTCAAATATATATCTATAGAATAGGACTGATATGCAAAGGAGTCCTAAGTACCAGGCTTACAGAGTCGGAAGTGCGTGGATGGGTGCTGTGAGTCTAATGAAAAGCTAGCCCAAAACTTGCACAAACAGGCAGGTAACTACAGTATACAGTAAAGCGAAAATGACAGCATTCTAAGCTACAATGCACCTGCTGTGACTGCCGAGCCCTGCTATCATATCAATGTCTGTTTCGGGCAGCGTACTTCTATGCCTGCTATTACGTGAGGTGCGGAATTCCGGGAGGACTCAAATTTAACTTCGTTAACACTTAACAGTCTATTTTGTGGCGGAATCTGAGATTTCTGGGCATAAGGCACATTGCACCATTACCTTCCTCCTCGCCAACCCTGATGGCTACTCTTCCCACAGTAAATTTAAGCAAGAACGCCACTGTAGAGTAATGCCAAATGAAGAACTTGCCCGAAAGATTCTAACGTGACGAATTCAAAACATGAAAGCAGCGCCCACAAGCATCATTGTTTTAAAAGAAGTACAAAGCAATAATTGAATTATTGGTTTCAACAGTAGTCTACGGTAAGGTTAAAATCGTAGTGCGAGTTTTCTTTTGAGCAGCACTGAACATGGCTGTGACCAAGCACTGTTCTATATTGTTCATATTCAATGCTAATCCAATCTATAGAAACAGTAGATAAAGAAGCTAAATTGGTTTGAACTATTCTGGTCACTGCTAACAACATTTCAGAGAGGAAAAGCAAGGGACATGTAATACAGCAGAAACCCGTGCATAAGGTTGTTTCCACACTGGATTAACGCGCATGAATACAGTAAACCAGGAAAGATGAGTAGAACAGAGTAACATCAATACGTATATGAAAAGGAAACAAATAGGGCACAAAAGAAGGATGGCTCGAAAGCTTAAATATCTAACCTATGGGCCTCCTGGAATGACTACCGATAACTTGGACGGTGAAAGCATCATTACTCAGTACTAGGGGGAGGGGCATTGATGCCGAAGCTCAAACTATTACAACAGTAGGACCAAATGGCTTGACATTTGCATGCAAAACGTACCTAAATCCATTGCAACCCAAGAGGTGTCGCGGCCTTCAAGGATCAAGCCAGGATCTTTTTTGGGGTTCATTTTCAAGATATAAACTTTTCTGACGACCCCAGCAATCGCATTTAGATGCCTTTGGGACTTGGCACTAACAATAACCAAATAGTCAACGAAGTGTAGCTCCGCAGGAATCTGAAAATGATACACAACCATAAATATATATATATATACTATATGGGAGGTGTTTCAACAAGCACCGACATTTAGTCACATCAAGATAGTAAGACAATGACACTAAAACATTCATATATGAGAAGCATAATACAGTACAGTAGGCAGCTGATGCAACCTATAAAAGACAAGGAGAAGGCGCTAGTCTACACGCTTGCTGCTACTGCCATAACGGACAACTACAGGGAGGTGTGAGGGCTCGTCAACTCCCACACAGCTACTGTATGACTTCCGTTACTTATAGTTTTCATGATATAGTAGCTATAGCCCAAACTCTGCGTTTCGTATCCTCCACAACAGGTCTGAAAGCAAGGCTGTGGAGATTGAGCGTAAGCGGCAAACCTCATCCTCCTGGGGCGAATGTGCGTATGACTCAAGACTCTTACGATTTTGATTCGCAATTCTAGTAAAAGAAATTAGACTGGCAAGGACAAAATGCTAATCCTTTTCCCACTCCAAGTTCTGAGAATTTTCATGATTCATTGCAGGCTATCACACAGGAAAAGGTCAATAAACACTGGCTAACGTCCATAAGTTACGATTCCTTGACTGAATCTTCGAGATGCACAAGCAGAAAAATGAAAACGAATGCTAAGGCAGCTGAGTAATAAATACATAAAATTAATTAACTGCGAGTACCAGCTTAGTATGTCTAATTGCTGAGCTACCTATATCTTCACGTCTAAAATTCAATAAGTAAAGTAATATGATAATTAATACCTACCACTTTATACTTCTGTATGTCTTATATTTCCAAGTGTTTCTAAGTGTTTTGAAGGATTTTATAGCAATTTCCATTTCTATAGTTCAATTATTATATTGGTATTGCTTCGCTATTTTTCTGAAACTTAAACAATCAATAGCGATCTAAGATTGATTTACTCGGCTTACAGCCGGTACCACAACGTTGTGCTCAGGTGGCAAGAGATGAAGGACGAAAAGAGAAGACAGAAGAAAGAAGCGCCCGTGCGGACGGTCCCTTCTGTGGCCCTCCACACGGGCGAAGAGAAGAGCCCCGCAGAAAAAGTCGGTCACCTCGATCGGCGGCCCATCTCGCGGGACAGAAAGGAAATATAGAGAACCTACCTAACTTTACAAAACTAACATTCTCAGTAGGAACTGCGGCCAGATGCTACATCCCCTGCGGAGAAGGCACTCGGGATGCTTGGGTGCGTGATGCCCAAACATATTGTGGCGGGG
>LQNS02278143.1:24235990-24254410 GCA_001587735.2 Parhyale hawaiensis | reverse complement strand
TTCAGGCTTCCTTATCGTTCATCATTCTGAACGACTTCCACATCGTGCCTCATCGCGTTCCCTCTCACCTAAACGTGATTGCGGACGCAAGGAGTCGCGGGATTCCTCTCCCTTCAGAATGCTCTCTGCCCCAGGAGACATTCGACAAAATACATTCGTGGTGGGGGCAAAACTCACAGAGACTGGAGGTAGACCTAATGGCAATTCTCCTCAACACTCGCTTCCCACCTTCGTCTCCCCTCACCCGCACAGACGGGCAGCAGGGGTAGACGTACTCACAGTTAAATGTAACCAATGGAAAGAGATATATCTCTTTCCCCCACCGAACTGCATCCTACAACTCCTTCCGCTGGTACTAGCTTACCCACACCACGGTGTCATTCTTCCATGGAGACCATCAGCGCTGGGTTTCCTCCCCTCCTGCTCAAAGCCAACAGGGCCTTACACTTCACGAGCCAAGTAGAGCAGGTGGTTCGGGGCGCCTTAATCGCAAGCGACTCCGTAACCTTCGCTCAATGGGTCGCGCTGAGTCTTCAAAACACATTACTCTGTGCAAAGGGGTCCGACAGTTGCCTGCACCCTCCTCAAGGCTCTCCGTGCTTCCTCTTCTGTTCAGTATGAGCTCGCATGGAAAACCTTTCAACCCTCAAGCGTTCCCCCAACCGATCGCCTTCCCTGCAATAGGGATGTGCAATCCTCTTTGCCCAGCCAAGGCTCTCTCTTACTATCTCGCAAAGAACCGAGAATCGCCTCTTGACAATTATTTGTGCGTGCATCCCTTATCGGGAAAACCTCCTTCTCCTGAAAGACTTGCCTATTGGCTGTCCAAGGCAATTCAGACCTTTGACACCACCATTCGTGGTTCTTAACATAACCTCCGTAAAGTTGGTGCCTCATTAGCTTTCTATAGAAGGGTTGCTTCTGCTGAAATTTTAAGAAATAGTTTCTGGGTATCTCCTGAACTCAGGAAACCTCAGGCAGCGTCATTTTCACCAGTACCTACCCTGGTCAGTTCTGCCCTTCTTGCGTCTAGTTCGCTAGGTAGGCGTTTGTTGTACCCACTACGCTCACGTTTCCTTTATTTTGGTGTGTCTTTAGACATGTCTATTTCGTGTCCACACTTTGGGAAACTTTGCCTTGCCTGGGTCAACGATCTATCAAATGCCTACCCTCCTTATCTTACCCGTAAAGGGCCAAATTTTAAGGCTACTGGTAGTTGAACTTCCAGTAGGCTCTAAACTGAAACGTTAGTTGAGGCGAAAGTGCATTGTTTAGACGCCGGATGGAAGTTCAACTTCCACGTCCTCCTCCTCCCCCATTTGTATGAGTCTCAACACACGGCTCTATAACTGACGGGAAGCAGCCTCCCCGCCTTGTATATGCAGCCCGGCCGACGCTGCGTATCTAGACCTGCGTATCTTGCGTATTACTCAAAATTTTGTTTTTTTTTAAGGTCTCTGAGACCTAGACACCGGATGGTTGACCCCAGACAGGCTAAAGTGGATGAGAGCCACCGCCCACGGGGGCAAGAGGCTAGTGGAAGTTGAACTTCCATCCGGCGTCTAAACAATGCACTTTCGCCTCAACTAACGTTTCAGTTAGCTCAAGGCGAATTGTTTTTTGCTGGATTTTCTTTAGCAGCGTTTTGGGCTTCCCGGTGTCGCATGATGCTTCATTTGGGTTGTATAACCTGACCGTGGGAGCTCAAGCGTGAAGTTTTAATAATAATTTATTGGAATTGCTTATTGCGCCGTAGTTGTAACTAATTAAGAAACTAAAACGGCACTATTTCATTATATTTAGCAGCCCTTGCTGGCTGTAGTAATTTCATTTTTTTTTTATCTTTACGTAACTTTCATGTTTTGAATAATCTAGTATTTTTCAAGTACTACTCTTGCGTCGTTGGAACTAAGTACCTTTAGTACTAAAGTTATTACTTCTAGTACGTTTGTATAGTTCGTACTGAATCTGGTACTATTCGTACAATCTTCGAGTATTAGGTATTATAAGATTTAAGCATTCCTAAATAAGTACTAAGCTCTTCTAAGAGAGGAAAAGGAAGGGACATATAGTATGTCGACAGAAAAACGGGGAACCCATGCACGAAGGTGTTCCCACACAGGATCAACGCGCATNCAGTAGGAGTATGAAAGTGGAAGGAAGCAAAGTGGGCACGAAAGACAGACGTCCCGAAGGCCTAGCTAATGGCTAAGGTAACCTACTCAAACCCCCTGGGGGCGCTACTCCCCATAACAGAAGATGGGCGAACATAACTAACCTAACCTTATGGCCCATCCTATGCCCCCGGAGGGGCAATCTTCGAGTGTACTAGTACGTTTGTATTCTGGTGCGGCAAGCAGATCGTGCTGCCTGAAACCCATTAGTTCTCTTGCAAACATTTTTGTCAATACAAATGAACAAGTCAACTACTTAGCATATCATGTCATCTTGCTGTTAATTGTTGAAATCCAATTCAACTTTTGCATTTAAACCCAAATTGAAGTCTTACGATCTTGTCAAAAAATTAGAAATTTATGTTCTTGGAAATTTTCGCTTCTAACCTTTTCAGTTCGCCAAAATTGTTTTGTTGCGTTACTACTAACTGATTTATATTAAAAACTAGTTGAATCTTTATTATAATAAATCTTCTCTTAAGTGAATAAAACCAGCATAAATTTTGGAGTTTATATTTGAACACCTTACAGCTCGTGTGGAGTTTTCCGCTGGGAAAATTTTGCAGAATATACTTAAATTCCCCGTCGCGTCTCTTGTATATGGCATGATAGAACTTCAGTACATCAAAGTTTTTGTGCTCAAGCGATAATAGTTTTGTCAAAGGAAGAAAGTAAGCTAGAAAAAATAGCAAGTGTGTCTACTGCACCATGAAAAATTGGTTTTCCTGTGCTTTGTTGATTACCTACTAAATTTGCACATTGTGAACTGAGGACAAAATTTGCATGGAATCTAATACTAAGAATGGCCTTCGTGTGTTTATATATATATAAATATATATATTTATATGTTTGGTGTCACGCTCTTAACGAAATAGATAGGCGGAATTTAGCCCAGGTTGGAGGCTCTGTTTGTCATCTCAAGCTCCATTGAAAGTGATAGGCAGAAAATAGGCCGGGTTGCAGAAGATGGCAAACGTATCTTAAAGGGACAGTTGAAATTGCAACAATGAAGACATCGAAGGCTTAGTCTGATTTGTACGAGTATTAGCTTCGCCATACATCGAAACTACAAAATATAGGGCGACCTGATGTCTGAATGCACTTCTTGCATTGCCGAAGTTGAAATCGTAGCACTGAAGATATCTGAAGCTTCCGTTGGCACTCTCATGCTTCTTGATTCGTAGTTTCTTCCCACAGATGACTTCGTTGCATGAGCTATTCTTCCCATTTTGTTGCAATTGTCAACGAAACCGACGAAACATAGGTTTCACGGGCAGTAGCAAATTATTTCTTCAAGCTTACTGTTTTCCTCTGACGAAGCAGTTTTCTCTTCATAGGTCAAAATTTCAGCACCTCAAATGAAGTAGGTATATGAGGTGGAAAGACGGTATCAACGGTATCTTTGCTACGGACCGAACACATTGTAGGTATATAAGCTGCCATTTTGTTTGGGTTTGTTGGAGTGTTTTACGCAAGAAGTTACTTATGCCTGTCTATATAGAAGGCCTGAGGATGCCAGTACGATAAAGGATCAATGAAGAAAAGAAGAAAATTAAGAAGCAAATAAGAGATGAGCAGATTCCGCACCGGCCTAGAGGCATTAGGCAAACGTATGGGTTATTGCGTGAAATTTTCACGCACGGGTCCACTAGTGTAAGAATAATCAGATTTCGTGACAGCGGTAAGAGAAGCTGTAGATATCTCCAATACTTGCATTTCAATATTGGCTAAGCAAGGTGTGCAGTCAAATATAGTAAAATACACGCGTCATCATCAGTAATCTGGTCTATTTTTCACCTATCACATTTTAATGAAACCTCGCTGGATGATCAGTCTCCAAGCTGGCCTAATTTTCAACTATTTTCTTAATGCGTCACAGAAAATGGACAGATAGACAAATCTACAATATAATTAAGTCCGATGTGTATTTATCTATTACCTTCATTATTTATATATATATATACATTATGTAATATTTATCCGTCCAAATTGTCACGCTTTCACCCTATCTGCATGAGGATGTAAATTTTATGACGTCGGTTTCTTCACCACTTCGTATCTTGTGGGCTGTTTACCTTAGAACAATGAGCTCCCAGCTATTCCTCCAAAATGTAATGAAGCCATGGTACAGATAAAAAATTATTATAAACATTGCAGAAAAATCTTATAAAATATAATTTTTATAAACATTTACGTGAGAAAAAGCCCGGCATCGAGCCATATGTGAGGCAGTGCGAGAGCGCTGTGGGCAGTGCTCGTCTGTTGATCGATCACGTTAGCTCCGCCCGCCAGTCATTCTCTAACGATGCTAGTGTATGGTTACCGCTTTTTTGTTCCTATTGAACCATGCACTCCCCTCTAACCGGATTTTTCCTTAACATGATGTGACAACGTCTCTCGGAAGGCCCAGTCACAGCTAGAGTTAGTGCTCCGACATTATGGGTACTGAATAATGACCATAATGTTGCTCAAACGAACACCATAAATATTGCTCATGACCAAGGCTAGCCATGAGCCTCGTTGAATCACTCAATACTCATTGCTCACAGACCTAAAAAAAAAATACCTGCATTTGGATATGATGTAGAGAATAGAGAATCAAATGAACTTGCAGTAAGAAAGCTGCCACTGACTATGAAACGTCAGCGAGTGGAACAGCCACAAATGCACAAGAAACAAGTGCCAAAACAGGTGTACCAGATGCATGTCTGATGCACGTGTACTTATTAGCGACTTAGAAAAGCGCCGCAAGAAATCCGCTCTTGGGGTAGTAAAAATATGCGCTGCAAGTGTGTCGATGAAATCTGTAAATGGCATACGGTGCATACATGCCTGAAATATGCTCAGTAAAGTATCAGTAATTTGCAGATACTTGTAGCCCTATTTATTTTTTCAATAATTTTGCTGGCGCTTAGAAGTAGATCATTTTTTTTTTTCAGTTGTGAAGCGAAAAAAAATGGAAAATGTTTCAGTTATTCAAATTGATGCGTGAATTCAGCAGACATTTACTACAGTTTATGCGAGTGATGCACAGAATTTGTTTCAAGATGTCCAAGAAGTGACGATATAGGAGCTGCCATCTCAAGTGAGTATAAACAAATTTGGCGGCAGCTGCATCAGCCATGCCACTCAGATGATCGCGGCGACTAGAGAGGGCGGCGCTTAGGTCACGAGATGGACCGCTGCTCTTGTTGTCACCATGCGGCGCATCACCACTTCCACTGCCTGCCAGCTGTTGCACATCTCGTTTTTTTACATATAATATCAATTTATGACTAATAAGCGTCATATGTAGAAAACTTTTTTGCTTGGTTATACGGGGCAATAGTTTTTTCTATTAAAATGATACCATTTTAGTTTGCAATACGTTACACACGCTGACTTGTCAAGAATGATACAGGACTGTAATTTTTCTTAATCACTTGGTGGTGGGAAAGCGTTGCAAGCCTGGTGTAAATAGGGTTGAGAAACGATGTGATTTAAGATAAACTAGACTGCCCATGACCCGCTGAGTCTCTTATCACCCTAACTTTTTGCTTTTCAAAGGAATACTGTATTAAGTACTCTGCCGTAAGCTGGGATAAATATGTATATATGACGTATTAAATCTTCAAAGTTTGAATTTTTTCCCACCCATCTTTTAGCGAAGATACTGCATAAGGTGACGCACAAGCAAACAAGTAAGATTAGCCGAGTTTTATAAGTATATAGATATCATGCGCTGGGATTGACCACATGCGTGAGGATAAATGATTTGAGCTACGGAGACGGACTGCGTTATACTGTATGTGATGGAACTCATCTGGGTAGACCGGGGCTCCACCAATGCAGCAAGCAAAGCAAAGCGATTTATACGAGAGCTAAAGTGTCGGTGACGGGCAGCATGGTACAGCGAGTCGCAACAGTAGATCGCTGCACTTGACTTCACGTTTTTTATGCAAGAAATTTGTTGCGGGGCGTGTCGCTTGTTAGCCTCGATGGGGCCCCGGCCTAAAGTGACAGGCGTCAATTTAGACGGGGTAGGTTACGTTAGAAGAGTTGCGTTTTGTTAAACTAAGGGAAGCTGTAGATGCGCAGCTTAGCTTTCCTCTATTTTAGTAAGTAAAAGCATGAATTAACCGTGAAATTTCCATTGGCGCGATAGTAAATAAATAAACAAACAGACAGATAAATGCACATGGGTCTTGCAGATACCCAAATGTAATATACGTCAAGACTACTATGGCATAGCTTTGCCTGGGCTCTCAACGAGCAGTGACTTACTTCTCAAGAGTCAAATCACACTCGAATCCCTAGAATTAATTGTAGACAGAGTGTTCAAACGTGCCTGATATAAACGGACAATGTCTGTCCTGGCGCCGGTGCTCCTGCGCTTGAGTTATTCTGTAAGCTGCGGACTTAAGATAAGGCACTTGTTGATAGATGTGGACACAGATATCTTTAGTGATTTTGTAAGTCACAAACAGTAGGACTGAGGGAGCATTCAAAGCCACCCACTAGACTAGGACCGGAGACTCGGCCAGTGTATCTCTGGCTGATGCTACAGATCCAACACAGGACGAGCTATACTGCACAGACAAGCTACTCACCACACTTATCTGATGCCTCCTCTCCTGGTAAGCGTGCAACAGACGTACAGGGCAATTATGCAAATCGTGCATAGGTAAACATTAAAAATATTTATTATTGCATTATCGTTATTACATCAGTTTACGCCTCCTTAGCTACATAATGGTGTTGCAAGGGAGAAAGAGGAAGTGGTCATATGGTATGCCTGGAATGTGGCAAAAACGTGGAACCTTTGTAGGAGGGATTTCCACACTGGATTAATGAGCATTGGAAAAGCAAGAAAATAGTTAAAGAACTATCAGCACAGCAACGCTAAGTCTTATCGCCGATAGGCTTTAAGTTTAATGAGAACTCGAGCGAGTTCTATTGGTCTGAAGTGGCCAATGGTGCGCTACTACTGGCAGGTAATAGGACAGAGAGCGGGGAAATATAAAGGACCTACCAAACTCTAAAAACTAACTTTGTCAGCAGGAACTGTGGTCTGCTGTAATATCTCCTGTGGAAAAGGCAGCCCTGACATGCTTTGGGTGAGTGAGGCCCATACCTATATATTCTGACAAGGAAAGGACCCGCAAAAATATGCCCCCGAGGGCTGGGCATAGCAAGTCGAGAAAGAAGAAGAGACAAAACTAAGGGTAAGAGAAGCCATGGTGTCTCCCTGGAGACGCGATTCTGCACAACAGAGCGTCAGTGACCTACCCTATGGCCTATACTATGCCTCATGAGGAGAGCAGCGAGCACATGCAGGCAACAGTGCAGCGTGTGTCAGTGACTCGCGGGCAACGTCTGTATCGGGCTGAAAGCCAAATTCTACACAGTCGTTCTCAGCTGTGGATTTAAGAAAAGGCTCTAGTTTTCATCACTAATATTTTAGGAAAGTCGAGATAACTGCACAGCTGCTACAACAACGTTGGCGGAAGCTTTTTAACACCCTATAGGTGTGTCTATTCTGTATACCGCATGTATCTAACTCTACGGTACCTGCCTGTCAATAGTCTGTGACCACCGTACTGAGTAGTTGCAAACTAGGGCCACAAAAATAAAGACTTTTGTGGGCCAATCGTGTTTAGACAGGTGGTCTTTCCAGCTACTTACAGCCGTCACGGGAAGCCTCTGCGACATTCCACAACCCTCACGAGTGCGTGAGCACACCAGGTGAATGTTTGTTTGCAACAATCCTTTCTGTGTGTTTCCTCTTCGTTTGACGAGTCACGACTGTTTCTTGCTCTCAGCATGCCGAAGAAGAGCGATTTATCACGTAAAGCAGCAGCTCAGGTATTTGTCTAAAGGCTGCTAGTCACTAATTAGGTTAATTTATGAGCTAACAAGGTGCTGGACCAACGAGGGCGAAAAAGTTTCTGCGTCAATTCAAACATCGGTCTGGAAGGCACCACTGTTGTCCTCCATTATCTTCGGAGCAGAGGTTGATGCAGTATTCTCTGCTATACATTCAAATGTAGCTGTTGCTCTGTTGAAGTATTTCTTGGCTAAACAAACTTTTCACACTCGATTGTCCAGCACCGGTTAGAATCACAACTTTTCCTCATTGTGCACCAGCAACCTTTAGATCAATGACCAGAGCAACCGTTACACGTGATGAATCGCTCAGTTTCGGCATGGTTAGAAAGAGAAGCACCTGTGACTCGTTAAACAAAGAGAACCTCGCGGAGACTCACAAACATACAACCCGAGTGCTCAAGGCACTCTTGAGTTTCCTGAGGGCTCTGGAATGTTGTAGAGGCTTATTTAACCGGTTGTATGTGGCTGAAATGATCTGGGAAAACATAGTTGGCAACCAAAAATGCATTTATTCCTCGCAACTAGTTTGCGACCACCAGGTACAGTGGTCGCAAACTAAGTAGACTATTCCCAGGAGTGTATATTACTCTGAAACAGCGTAAGCTTCCCAAATAGGGTGGCACAGACAGTTTTTAAAAAATTAGAAAAAGATGGTATTAAGCTGCCCCACTGCCATGGACTAAAATTTGCTTTAACTTGCACAAAACATCAATCCCCGGGAGTCGGACCGGCTGCTCGGGAAAAAGACGCACGCGTTGATTGTGAAGCTACGGCGCTTGAGACAGAGGCTGCGAGCAGCACGGAGGTTGGGGCCGGTTGAGGCAATAACGCCATTGAAATATAAAGTATCAATACAACCCTCAGGATTGAAGCGTCAGACACATCATGGCTAATCGAAATAGATTCTATGGTTAACTACATAATATAGTTTAAGCCTCTATAACTCAGTACTGAGCTGTTTTAAGAAAAGAATAGAGACATAGTATTCCACGATTAACGCGGGACTCATGAACGACGGTGTTCCTACATAGGATCAACGCGCATGGGAACAGCAAGTCAGGAAAGAAGTGATAAAAGTATCACTATGAGAATGAAAGTGGACGGCAGCAAAGTGGGCACGAAGACACGTTCCGAAGGCCTAGCTAACAACTAAGGTAACCTACACAATCCCCCTGGAGCGGCTGTGCCAATAACATAGGATGGGCAAACTTGTAACTAACATAACCCTATGGCCCAACATATGCTCCCAGATGGGATTCAACTCGACAGAAGCGAGCGACCCGAACACTTCATGTTACACCCTATTGCCGGCCCAGTGTTGAGCACGTTACCTTTGGCAGTAGCATTCGCCCGCGGCTGGGCGACGGGTAGATTCTTATCATAGTTGGGGTCATCCTCCTCCTGACACCGGTAGGAGAGGTTGCGCAGGATACACACGCAGTTTTCCACACACTTGTGGTCGTGGTTATTGCCGTGCATTGCACTTCTGATAACGGCCAAAAGGGCCTCCACCAGCCCTGGGCTGCGCCGTAGTCGGGATCTTGCCTGCTCTCCTGCCGAGCTTACGTTTCTGCTCACAGAGGGTTCCGCAGTTATTACAATCACAGCTATTACATTCTCAGTTTCCAACATTAGCCAAATATATCACTCAAAACGGAGTTTGGTAGGAAGGTAGTCATATTACCTATCCTTTTAAATGAGACATCTGATTATTTTTGGTCGTGGAAAACTTGCTGTGGAATAAGCAACAACAGTAAATCCAGTGCGCAAGGGAAAAATGGGATTTTCTCAAGAGCTATTCTTTTCCCCTATTAATACCGAAGAAAAATATTTCCAAGGTACTCAACATTTTTTTTTGCAGAGAAGGTATCTTGAATAGGGCGGGGACGCAGTTAAGCGCTTGCCTGCATGACCGATTGGTCGTGTCTGGACATCTTCAATATAGCTCTTGAGAAAATCACATTTTTCCAATCTTGGCCGCCAGCGTCAGAGGCCACTTGGACCTATGAGTCAAGTACTGTTGCGGTATATGGACACAGATATATGTATTATATCAGATCAGCATCTTAGGTTACATGCTACCTATACCGGCACTGTTCCAGCTGATCGTCAACAATCTACAAGAAACCCGGAGATGAGCGTACCTCAATACACCGGACGCATTCTTGAACACTGTCGACCACCAGATGTCGTGGTTGGGGTCTCTTTCGACATCACAGGAGTCAATACCGCTCGCCGGCACCATCACGTGACTCACCAACACTTCAATACCGTCGTCTAGGATGTGGCTCTTGAGTTCCTGTGGGGCAAAAATGGGATTGCAGACTTGTATGGCATGCAGAGATGAATACAAACAGAAAGACTAGACACTACAGATGAAGCTCGCATGAACGGAATCATTATAAGAGGCGTCGTGGGTACATGTAAACAGTCCATTGATGTGGAATGTTTTAGCGTGAAGTGGTTAAATATTAGAAACGCACAGAAAACAAGTTGGGTTGAGGAGTAGGAGGGTTTGAGGGGGAGTTGGAGTCGGAATCTTACTTGCTCTAGGAGTCTATGTCGGTAAGTTCAGCCACACTCCGACTCCGGAATCTCATTTTTAAATGTCCTAAATGGTGCTGATGATACAAAACATCATTGTAAATGTACAAAACTACTATCTTCAGCTTAATTAAAACGTGTGTATATATTGGTAAAATTATTTGGACATGTTTAATGATTATATTCTCTAAATACTAGTTGGATCAAGAAGGCGGAGTCAAAAATTCTATAGAGGACCAGGAGTCGGACAGACCTTGAACCATCCGACTCCGCAACCCTGAAAACTAGCAGCAAGGACGTGACGGCAGCCCAGATTGTTTACAATACAGCCCTTTTTCAGCTGTTCGTCCTGAACATTGTAGCCAAAGGATAGTGCATTAGACCTAGTAGCTATACAGATAGTCTCTAGCATCTGCTTACCAATGTGAAGCGTCAGTAGAACAAACTCCTAGTGTGACTGCCCCCCCTCCCCTAGCAGCAGAAGCTACTTCCAATATTTCTTCAGTTAACCCTTAGTGCCTACTGCACACATAAGTTAACATTACATGTAGTGTTATTCCTATGAAAAGTGATGTTTAATTGACGGACTAAAGGGTTAATATCCAATACTGTCACACAATTGGCCTTGCTTAGGTTACTGCTGCTGAGTAGAGTTGGCAAAAAACCACATTTTTTTTTTTTTTGGTTACGACAAAAAAGTTTTTTCTTTATTTTTCAACATGTTTTTATCTAGTTTTAAAAATTTTATCCAACAATTAAAGGGTTTTCTGCTTGGTACACATGTAGCTGGTTGATCATCAACACTCTTAGACACTTAATTTAAACTTCCCGTCTTCTAATACTAAGAATGACCGTCGTGTGTTTATATATATGTTAGATAGGCGGAATTTAGCCCAGGTTGGAGGCTCTGATTGTCCTCTCAAGCTCCATTGAAAGTGATGGGCAGAAAATAGGCCGGGTTGCAGAAGAAGGCAAACGTATCTTAAGCAGGGACAGTTGAAATTCCAACAATGAAGACATCGCAGGCTTAGTCTGATTTGAACGAGTATTAGCTTCTCCATACATCGACTCTACGGCAAAGTACCTATAGGGCGACCTTATGTCTCAATGCACTTCTTGCATTGCCGAAGTTGAAATCGTTGCACTGAAGATATCTGAAGCTTCCGTTGGCACGCTCATGCTTCTTCATTCGTAGTTTCTTCCCACAGATGATTTCGTTGCATGAGCTATTCTTCCCACTTTGATGCAATTGTCAACGAAACCGATGAAACATAAGTTTTCACGGGCAGTAAACAATTATTTCTTCTAGCTTACTGTTTTCCTCTGACGAAGCAGTTTTCTCTTCATAGGTCAAAATTTGAGCACCTCAAATGAAACAGATATTTGAGGTGGGAAGACGGTATCAACGGTATCTTTGCTACGGAGCGATCACATCGTATATAAGCTGCTATTTTGTTCAAGTTTGTTGGAGTGTTTTACTCAAGATGTTACTTCTACCTGTCTATATAGAAGACCTAAGGATGACAGCACGACAAAGGATCAATGAAGAAAAGAAGCAAATAAGAGAAGAGGAGATTCCGCACCGGCCTAGAGGCAATAGGCAAACGTATAGGTTATTGCTTGAATTTTTCACGCACGGGTCCACTAGTTGTAGAAGAATGATTTTAGGAAAAGGGGTTAAGAGAAAGCAGTTAGCAAAGTACTTGCATTTGCTATGCCTACATTTAATATCCAAACTGCAGAGATGCTATGATTTATAATTGCAATATAAAATCTTTTGAAAAACCTAAAATACACTTCAAATTAAAAATACAACTTAACAGAAACTGCTAGCTACTAGCTAATTAAAAACAGAGTACTGAATCGAAGAAAGTGAAATCTATAGTTATAAAATTCTTTGAAAACTTGAAAATACAAAGAAAACTCATTAGAAATAGTTAGCTACTCGCTAACTAAAAGCAGAGTATTGAACCAAAGAAAATGAAATAGCTATACGCCAACATCTTTTTCATGAGCTCACTAGCTATTTAATAGCAACTTTAACTACTGGCTACTTCTAATTTTCAGTAGCTGTTTGCATACCAGAATATAATTAGAAATGCATCTCTGAAATGAAATAACACAAAATTCAATTAGTTATATGTGTTTAATGAATATAAGCAATAGTTGACCGCAACCGTCCTAACAGTCAAACGGATTCCTAAATAAAAACACATTAACTCATCCTTTCAGTTGAGCAAATAAAATTTAATAACTTCCAGCAGTAAAACTGTTTATTCTACAACATTTTTGAATAAAAACAACAAAGAAAAAAAAACAGGCTTTTTTTGGTTCGTTTAAACCATGTTTTCTTTAGTTGATTTAAACCGGCCAACCCTGCTGCTGAGTTAACTAGGTATACTGATTTTAGTCTGCTTGTGATGGTCGTGACTATTTAATGTGGACACATTCATTGCGCTACAAATATCTAAAACTAAAAATTCATTTCAGCACGCTAACTGGGCGAGAGATCCTATCTCGGGAAGTGCAAGAGGCAAATGACCGGACTAAGCTTGAGAGGGTCCCAATGTCAGTGCTCGCGCAGTCGAGACGGCTCGGGAGCTTCGGAGGGGGAAGGGATGTACAATACACTAGCGGGCAAAATACTAGAATGATTTTCATTTTTTGAAAATAAAGGTTACCCATGTAGAGTAGGTTAATGAATCTTTTGATGGGGCCATAAGGAATGTATTTAACATATTTCTACAAAATATCAGGACAAACATCACTATATTTAATACATTAGAGCAATCTAACAAACCATAACAAAAATTGAACAGTGCAAAACAAGAGAACGATAGTCTCTTAATACAAATTTACAAACAAACAACATGGAACAATGGTCAATTTTAGGTTTCGAACAATTAGTATGGAGTACTAAAACCTTTATTTCCAATAACTTTAGCACAGCGACGATTACACGACATCACAAGTTTTTTACAAAACTCTGGAGGTATTTTTTCCATTCCTCTTCAATTTTAGTCCACAGATCCTTTACTGTTGATGGTTGTCGTTCTCTTACATTGTCACCTATAATTTTCTGTAAATTTTCAATAGGATTAAGGTCCGGGCTTTGGGCAGGCCACTTCATGACTTCGATATTCTCTTCCGCAAAATATTCCTTCACTTTCTTTGCAGTAAAGCACAGGGCATTTTCCTGCATAAAAATTGCTGGCTGGTTTGGTGATGATCGTAGAGATGGGATAACATATTACTGTACAATATTGAATACACATTAGCATTGACAGTTTCTTTAATGGCCACAAACGGTCCAAGTCCTTCAGATAAAAACATGTCTCACACCATTAAGCTACCTCCCCCGTGCTTCACAGATGTTTTGACACATTTCGAGTTCAGCCTGGCACCTGTTGCACGTCTAACATACCGTCTGCCATCAGATCCAACCAAATTTAATTTACTTTCGTCGCTGAAATGCACTCTTTCCCAATCTTTATCTCTCCAAACGATGTGCCTTTCCGCATATTCAAGTCTTGCTTCCTTATTCTTCTTACTGATGAGGGGTTTAGTGGCAGGACTGGGGGCCTTTAACCCACATGCATTGAGGTGACGAGAAACTGTACAGCGAGACACTTCTATGTTGTTATTGACCTTCAGCTTTCTGGAAATTCCCGCTGCCGTTTCGAAAAGATCCTTCTGAGCATAGCGTTTCATAATCCTATCAAGTCGTACGGGGGTTTTTCGAGGGTGGCCAGCAGATACCGGTGACTTCAGCTTGTTTCTTTTCATCATAGAGCTTCAAAGCACGAGGAACAAAGCTCTTCGATCGGTTTACCTGTCGTGATATGGCCGAAAGAGTCATTCCTGAGGACCTGAGCTTAACAATTTCTTCCCGCAGCTCAGGAGTAACTTTCACGTCAGGGGGCATGTTTCTAGAATGGTATAATCGTAAGAAAGGCAGTTCTAGAAGTCATGTACAAGAAATTGAATGCCAGATGACCGGGGTAAA
Organism: Parhyale hawaiensis; assembly: GCA_001587735.2. Classification (NCBI taxonomy): domain Eukaryota; kingdom Metazoa; phylum Arthropoda; class Malacostraca; order Amphipoda; family Hyalidae; genus Parhyale; species Parhyale hawaiensis. The sequence continues at coordinate 24,239,818 of LQNS02278143.1, read as the reverse complement.
TGTGAGAATGTTTTAGAGACGATCGTTCTCTTATTTTACACTGTTCAATTTTTGTTATTGTTTATTAGATTGCTCTAATGTATTAAATATAGTTATGTTTGTCCTGATCTTTTGTAGAAATATGTTAAATACATTCCTTAGGGCCCCATCAAAAGATTCATTAACCTACTCTACATGGTTAACCTTTATTCTCATAAAATGAAAATCGTTCTCTTATTTTGCCCGCTAGTCTACAGTCAGGGTAACAAATGTCTGTTGTGGATTGTACTAAGGGGAACGGCTGAAGTCATCATGTTGAGGCTGGGATTAGTTCTATGAATGTAAAAAGATTCTAGAGTTGTGAGCTCTATGGAGTTGGAGAAGTAGATAATGGAGAAGTCTTTCCGGCTAATGGGATGGTTATTTTGTTCTGTATGAAGACGGGGAGCTGAATGGGCAAGTTTTGCAAGTGGTTAACTTTTTCTACTGGATATACCTGAATATTGGTCAGTGCGGGCTTTGAAATGCTGCCCGGTGCTGCACACATACGAAGTTTGGCAAGCAACTTCTGCAACTGTATCTGTAAACAACACCGGACAGCAAATGTGTGGGCGGTTTGTCCTTGAACTTAAAGTAGGATTCTATGGTAAATGTGTTTTTAAAAGAAAAGCTAAAATTTACATTCTGGTAAGCTTCAGAGAAGAATGTTTTCAGAGAGTTAACTATAGTGAAGGCAGTTACAGTACGAGAGGGAGTGAAAAAAATCTAACTTATCAACCGTAGGTTTCGTTATTCAGGGGTCGAATAATTTGTCTAAAACAGCTTGAAATATAATCGTATAAAGCGTTTCAATAAGTAGTAGGATGCTTAATCCTTGTCTCTCTTTTTGAAAAGTTTTTTCCCAGGTCACTGTCGGGATGTCCGGGGTGGCTTCAGCCAGTCCGGCACAGCGCCAGCCGTGAGGCCGTCAGCCGAGCGGCCACTTCATCCGCCATGTGGCGTCCGGGACAGCCAACCGCTGGTCACCTCAAGGCGTGTGCTTGCTCTACTCCTCATGCCCACGCACCAATTGGTCGCAACGGGGAGGAGAGAGGCGTCCAAAATTCGCTTTTGGTGAGAAAAAGGGCGTGTTTCTTCGCCCTTGGCTTGTCACAAGCATATTTCCACCCGATGCCTGTGCGTCTTCGTCGTGGGTGGACCCTGCGGGAGCTCTCTGCGCGGCTGCGACGGGGACTTCCGTGGGCCAAACGCAGGCACTCATCGTTCGGAGTGGCTACGCGGGTCGCTGTGGCGCTCCCTTTCTCTCTCTTACCATATTCTCCCGCAATTCTTTCTCGCTGCCTCAGTTTTTTTCCTTCACGGTCAGGTCCTTTCTGCCGACGACCTGCCCGCTCTTGTCTAGGCAGCCTCTTCCTTACCTGTTTCCCCCCTTCCGCTGTCCCTTTTCTCCCCCTATCCACTCTACTAAGCGGTGACATCCACCCCAATCCCGGCCCCACCTGTCCCTGCTCAGTCTGCTTGCGGAACGTCACCCGCCGGAGGTGGTCTTTTCTGTGTTCCGCCTGCGCGTGCTGGGTCCAAATACCCTGCTCTGGCGTTTCAGCCCCGCCAGCTACCACCCAGATTGGAGGTGCCCCATTTGTGCACCTCACCCCCTCTTGCCTCTCTCCCCATCCCACTAACGCCCCCCTGTTCATCGTTATACAATTTAACTGCAATGGACTCCTGCATTGCAGATCCGAACTATCCGCCTTCATACATACCAGCAACATAGCCATCGCAGCCCTCCAAGAGACTAAACTCACTCCCAGCTCTTTCCTCCCCGTTTTCCCCGGTTACACTCCAGTCAGGAAAGATCGTCCTGCCGCCAACGGCGGTGGCGGTCTCCTGTTCCTAATTAGACAGGATATCCCCTACCTGCAGGCTACCACTAACCACCTATTCCCCAACGACCACACAGTAGAAGACTCGGGTGTCACCGTCACCATATGTTCTTCTTCCCTCACTCTAATCAACATATACCTTCCTCCAGCCACATCTTACCCCCCCGGAAGACAGGCTTGACTCCTCCGCCCTTTTTGCTGACTCCTCGGCTGACACCCTCATTATGGTGACTTTAACGCCCACAACACCATCCTCTCGGTGGTGAAGTGACAACGGTTCAGCATCGCATCAACGGAGGCCCGGGTTCGATTCCCCGGACGGCACGCTACGGATTTAAACTGCGTGGAGCACTCCAGCACCGAGAGGCCAGCGATGCACGATGAGGGATCCTAAATTGACTCTCAGCACAGACTGCTCCTCTTGCTCTTCACACAACTGGATCTTCAAAATTCTAGAATTAAGGCAAGAAGAAAACCTCGATAGGTGTATCCATTGTACCCTGTATACGAGATAATAAATGATAATTGTTTTTTTGTTTTGTTTGGCATTCTGTAACCCAGGATGCGCGGTCCGCCACGCGGGGTGAGGAGATTAGTGCCTCCATCAATAATGGACCCTACTGTCTCCTCAATAGCGACTCGCCCACCAGGGTCCCTCGGGACGGTCCAGGCTCCTCTCCGGACCTGACCGCTATCTCAGCTCATCTTGCACTTGATTACTCCTGGTCCACCACTACCAGTCTCTCATCTCATCATCTACCCATCTTGATCACAGCCGAGTCTGGTGACTTGGGCCCCTCCGGTCCCACACGCACTTTCGTTAACTTAAGGAAAGCTAACTGGGAGGAGTTCACTCGCGAGTGCGAGGAACTTATTACCTCCCTCCCACTCCCCTCCTCCTGTAGCGGCGGACTGAGGGCCCTCGTATCAGATGCTAAGCACCACACCCCGGCCGGTCATCGCAAGGAATATATCCCCCGACTCACTCCGGACGCCAGAAGACGCCATCTCCCGTGGCGATCACCTTCGCTCCACGTCTCCCCACGACCCCTCCCTTCCTCAGCTACAAGAATTGGATCGCCTTATCTGCGGTGCGGCCCAAGAGGCCTGGAAACAAACGATCCAAGATTGCGACCCCAAGAGCAACCCCAGTAAATTCTGGTCTCTGCTCCGCTCACTATCATGCAAGCAGTCCTCTGTCCCTCGCTACCAGCCTATATATTTTGGAACTCATACGTTCACCCAAAACAGCGATATAGCCAGGGGCTTTTGCAAGCAATTTACTGCCACCTCTGCCCCTGCTCTAGATACCCCGCCCAGACTGGCCAGGCGTTAACTTCGAAAGCGATACCCCATTGCTCACGGTTTCTCCCCTTTCACTCCCGCTCAACTCCGTGAGGCCATAGTCGCCTCAGGGTCCTCCACAGCTGTGGGCCCAGATCAACTTTCCATTCTACATCTTAAGCATCTGGGCCCGCAGGGTATGATCTATCTCACCAGATTATACAATCTCTCCCTAGCTCACGCAGACATCCTCGCCTTATGGAAGTTAGCTGTCATAATTGCTATCTTAAAACCATCTAAACCTGCGGATAAAGGATCATCTTACCGCCCAATATCGCTCCTGTGTCCCGCTGTGAAAGTCTTGGAGCGCCTTCTCCTGCCTTTTATCAATGAGGCTTACCAACCAGCCAACACAGTTTCCGGTCCATGCACTCTACCACATCTGCTCTATTCCTTTGGCCTTCCAAGCAACCCGCCCCGAACACTCAGCCCACCCTGTTGTCACCGCACAGGCTGGCCCCCGTCTCATCCGCCACAACTTAGCAGCCAAATTCCAACCAGACATCAACCACCTACTTACTGACAATATCATGCCTTCCCCAGAATACCGCTCAGCGATTTCCTCCCTCCATCGATCTGAGGTGCAAGCCTCACTAGACCGCCTACACGTTAACAGGGTTTT
>LQNS02278143.1:24212655-24230432 GCA_001587735.2 Parhyale hawaiensis | reverse complement strand
AGAAACAAGCTCTAAAAAGTTTCTGATTTCAGGCTAAAATGAGAACTTTGATATGCTTGAGCCAGTCCTAACCTTAGTTTGTTTCGTAACTATTTTACATGCGATGTATTTTAAATGAAATGGTTCAGAAACGCTCCCGTACCACTTGAAAACAACAAATCTAAAAAACAAGCACCCTCAAATACGTGGTACCCCATTACTCCAGTCACTTAAAAGTTTTTTTCGTTTTTGGCTCTTGCCGAAGCTTATTATTCGGCCGAATATTCGGTTTCGGCAATCACTATTCGGCCGAATATTCGGTTTCGGCAAAATTCACTATTCGGCACATCCCTAGGCGAAAGCCCATTGTAAGGGGGCTAGTACTAGGCCCAGGGGCTGGTATTAGGGTTGGTTGGTCGGGGTGGACAGTGGTAGCACAAAACATTTCGGAGCGTTTTACTATCGAGAAGTGGGCGTGAAGCTGAACGTAGATTTATTATCCTTCAAAATGAGACCAAATTTGCATCAATCTACGGTGTTTATAATACTTTTTCATTTTTTGAAGATTGAGGCCGTTAGGTGGCCAGGATTTTGGTACCTCTATCGAACCAGAAGGCCGTCTAATAGGCTGTTTTTTCAATATTGTTGGCCTTCTAATAGCCCACTTCGAAATATATAGGTACAAACATGTATAGCTATACTTAAATATTCAATGAAAACATTATCACCGCTCTTCGCATTGCTCGCGGGTAATAATAATGCAAAAAAAGGAGAGATAATAAGAACGTAGAGTACGATTTTTTGCCACTCAGCTCAGTGTAAATGTTGAAAGTTGATCAATTGGCGGCACTTTACACGGTGTGCAGCTGACACTGCGTGAGATGCTCAGTCTCATATTTAAGGGTTGCAACAAACAAGTAACTAATTGGCAAGACACGCAGTTGGTGGCTTAAACGACACACAGGAGTAGAATTTACCTAGGTATGAAGAGGAAATGTTAAGGACGGTCGCGGTTCTGGGCGCCAAGTACCAAATACACGCACAAGACACAATCATAGCACGTACCTCACAGGACGAAAGGTTCCATAAGATGCCGGTGACGAGCTCCTTGACTTCATTGTCACGAGTCTTCTTCAGCAGCCTGATGAGGGCGGGGATACCACCAGCGTCTTTTATTGCTCGCTTGTTCTCATCGTTCTGTCGGCCATATGATAAATTCCTGCACATGAAAGCAACAGTCAGCGCACTGAAAACTAATTGCAATGAGCACATTATCATGGAGGTTACTTTAATAGTGGTGGACATTCGACATTTTCCCAGAACTTCGATTCGTGAAATCTTTATGAACTAGTGGACCCGTGCGTGAACAAATTCACCCAATAATCGATACTTTTGCTTAATATAGGCCGGTGCTGAATATTCTCTTCTCTGACTTGCTTCTTCATTGATCCTCTGTCGTGCTCTCATCATTAGGTCATTTCTTCTCAGACTTGCTGTATGCACATTTTCCCGCTGACGCTTTTCAGCAGTTCTTACTCTCTTCTGTCACCTTTCTGCTTCAATTATTTTTTATACTAATGGATCTTTTACCGGGCTACCGCAGTGGAAGGTCAAGCCATTCAAAGGTTTGGGCTTATCTAAATCATCTAAATGAGTCATATTTAGCAGAGCTTCTCGGGTAGCAGTTAGAACTGCTAATATTTAGGCGCTATGGCCCATGACGAGGTAAGCTGCAAATTGCGGAGACCACGTATGAAAACTTTCTTGAAGTTCAGCGAGGCTGATTCTCTAAAATCCACGGTAATGACGACTCGTAACTCTGTATCTGGACGTGGAGGTCTCCCTTGATGATCTGTGTTGGTTTACTATGAATTGGACCGAAGGGTAACGTGTCCGCCAAAGTAGGATTAGGAACTCGCTGTGGCGCAATCACAGCCTCCCGACTTCCGGCCCGAGTCAATAAGAGTGCCGACTTAGAAACCGAGTGTTCATTCTTGTCTAGCAGCCTTTACAGGCAGTCACTGAATATTGCGTATCCATAGAGCCATTAGCTCAACGATTAGATCGCCAGCCTGCAGAGTTTTGATGAAGTATAAACACATCTGTAATACCACGTTCAATTCCGCCTGGCGTTTCCAGCCTAAGATTGAGAGTCAACGAATGCTATAAGAGATTATCAGAGCCCATTTGGGTTCGATCTACCTAAATTCCCCCGATCTACTGAAAGATAAGCCTTGGGTGGCCTTTAGGACGGCATATATTGGTGGCCAAATCAGTCCTACGTCGATGGGAAGGGAAATGACGATACCCTAAGACAAATGATATGTTGCAATAAAAAAAAAAAACATTCGAAGCTAAACGCTGTACACGCACTTTCTGCTTCCATTACCCGCGCACGAATTTCCCGAATCTTGTTGATGAACCCGGAGAATCGGCGACTACCAATATCAACGGACCCAATTACACCGGAATTCTTACAGCCATCGCAACCGACGAAGTTCTTTTCTGTGTGACCATCACCTATTATTACCGTACGCCACTGCCCCGAGTAATGTGTGAATCTGGAGAAATTCAATTGCCACGAAATCGCATACAGACAATTGTTGTTACTTTTCTCCTGCATAAAATTGACCAGAATGTCAGATGATTGAGTATTTTCGCGGGAGAAACTTTCGCCGCTATTATGAAAACAAATGTATGGGTGATTATATATGAATGTTTAATGTAATAATTATATGCATGATATACACATATAATCAAAGATACGAGCATCAAGAGAATCTACATGTAATAACATAATCAGAATGACTAATATAACTAAGACATTTATTAAATAAAAAAGTTCAACTGCAGATTCACCAAGAATTGTACGGGGAAACAGAATATAGCCGGGAAGGCGAATGAAATATAAATTAGGCATGGAGACACCGGATGAGCATGCAATAAAACGTGGTAGGCGAGGATACAAAATAGGCCGTCGAACAAATCAGTTTGAAGTGAGACCGGCATAGCGAAGTCGACAGTCTCATGAAATCTACCTGTGAACATACACGTGAATACGTGCAAAAAACAGTAATAGGTTGGAGTCGATTGGCGTCGTACGGAAAGAACTCGGATATATATTGGAGTTATGTGGGAAGTGAAATCTGCGCTGAAAATGTTGTGCGTTGTCGGCAAAGAACCAAGTGTCTTGTGATACATGTTTTCGTTATGGACATAAAACTAATAGCCGCGTTAGTTTTTCGTATATAAAACCTTGGGACAGGAGAACATAACAGGAAAATTTTAAGTGGGTCGCTAGCTCTGGTGGGGCATATGGTTTCAAAATATGTCAGGAAGATGAATAGCAGATTATTAACAAAGCGAACGTATATTAGCTGGTTCCAGATTGACCGTTACGGGCAAATAAGAGAATTCCACCAATCAAGGAGGGAAGAACCACCACAGGGGTGTAGTTGGGCCACTCAAGAGGGTAAATTTGTGAACATCGGAATAGAGTGGCGGTCTTTGGAGAAGACTCGTAAGAAAACGCCTCCCTTTGTAGGATATGGGTTTAGCTTGGGATTTGAGTCAGTTGAGTGTTAGATGCGGTCAAGATCACAAGTGAATGGTAGTTGGGACTGCGTTTTAGTGTAAAACTACAAGTAACTGTCACACTGCCAATTGGTTAATTCGTTTGATTTATCACGTTTGCTACTAAAGAATACAACACGTACGGATTATATCATCACAATAACATTAATGCTGCTATCATGCAAGCGCTACATCACTAAAGCAAAAAAAAAAAAAAATAATAATTTCAAATAAAGTAAATGATTATGAAAAGTAGCTACTATCTGACGGTTCCAATACATGGTGCGATATTACAACGACGACGACAGCTTCATAGACATCAGGGAATTCAAAGGCGTGGAATGACGGTGTCATACGAGAAAAAAAAAAACAGCAGAGACGAGCAATTAAATTAAATCGAATGATATATATATATTGAAATAAAAAAGGTCACGTGTTCCAAGTTCAAATATAAACTAATAGCGATGATTTTTTAAGGATAAATGAATAAGCAATCTCGCTTTCTGTGTTAACGTAAATGAATCATGTGTTTAAATGTCAATTTGAATGTAATATTGAATTTCCTTCAATAAATAGAGCATAAACTAGTCAAGCGTTCTTGGGAACGCGGAATTCATTTATTTCCGTGACTGATGGGAGAAATTTCATTGTTTCAGGAGGAAAAACCAGCCGCAAAAGCTGCTACTACTAAAAAAATAAAACAAATTCTCGTGGAAAACCTGAAGTTAGATGTGCTAACCTAACGGCTCCTAGAATTTCACGCAAGGAATTGAAGCTTCTTCACGGTGTTTGAAAAACTTCCCTTGCTCATAACAGCTCCGTGTCTGCAGTTTGTTCTCGACGCATATCATTAAAATAAAAATATGTTGAATGTATAATCTAACTATGTGTCTGGTGATGGCATTCCATGTACTTGTGCGATAGAAGGTGGGGTACCCTAGTGATCGAATGAACGCATTTCCTATGTGTGAAGAGACAAAAAGTAAGTGTCCGAAAAATTGCATAGATGTACGGAACCCATTGGTGCCATGCTTACTTGATTCTTTGTTCTTTATGAGAATATTGGTAGGATGTTATTTTGAATGTGTTCCAGAGTAAAATACGTAGCCAAATTTTAGGATGTATTGCTAACCTTCTCGCGCAGAAATACGGCGGAAATTTTGTATTTTAAAAAGGTGTGAAACGTTCTTAATGCATGCTAATTATCATAAGTGAATGTATGAATGCTAACCATTTTACTGTCCGAATATAAATAACTTATATTAAGAACACAATGGGTTCACAAAATAAGCTTACAAGCTCACAAGTACAAACAAACTAGCCAAAGTTCAACCTAGTGATTAGGCCCAGTCACAAATATTGGTGGCCGCGTACAATGAGAATAAATAGATACCCTCAGCCTAAACCTGCAGACACCAATGGCATTGAGCAGCTCAATCTCACACAGGAGCACAGGTAATAAACAAGAGAGAAAGAACTCTTCGCTGCGTTGGTACAGAGAATTCAACAGATTACTCCTGTACAGTGCGATTGAGACACACCGTTTCATTAGGCCTATAGCTAGCCTGGCCAAGGGGCTTGTAACAATGGTAATAATACAAGTTGCACGTAGAGCTCAGTCCCCAGTATACCAACAGGCTCACATATAGTCCTACCGTACCTCGAGCAACAAAAAGGAAATACTACAGTAGGGCCAGAGGCTTCCGCTTTGGCGCGAAATTTGTTTATGGCCAAAGGCTCCAGCTTTGGCGCGTGTATTTCTTTGGTGGGTTAAATTTGTCATAGAAATTTGGACTGTGTAGATTACAACCACAGTGACTTGTCAAGCGATCCATCATATCAACAAATTGTGCTTGGATTTATAAATTCGCTTCTAAGATCACATCAACATATGTATTTACTCACTTGTGGATTATTTATATATATAGTCTATATAATCTTTGCATACATAACTTAACCTTCAGCATAAATTCGTAAAAACTGACGTGCCACAAAAATTTCGTAACACCGCACGAGTGAGAGTATTTCAAACCAACACCGATATCGAATTCTATATCTACTCATTGTTCAAACACTGTTTATACCGAATACGTGGCAACAGCATGTGGAAACAATACGTGGCAACGAGCCGGCGACAACAAGGAAGCTGTACTTGATCTTTGATCCCGGCGTCGTAGACATTACAAGCGACAGTGACGACTGTTCTGATTACCACCGCCCGCCACCACCCTCCGTTGTTCCCACGCACCTTACACCAGCTCTACCTTGAGTGTACCAGAGACGAAGTTGGCAGCGATATAACTTCGTGGAGGTTTGGACCAGCAACTCGATTACATTTATTAAGCTCAGTATTCTGTTTTGTATAGCTTGTAAGGGTTTAAAGTGTTTGTGCCAGCAGCCATTATTGAAATTGTGCAACAATAGACGATGAGATGTAGCACAGTTACTCTGGCATGCGCTAGGAGCGTGAGCCGCTAGTCATCAGTCAATCTGAGTCTGTTTTCGTCGCCGGGCGCACGTGTCACTTGAGTACTCCCTAGCTAACTTGCATACAGCGAAATCAAGCGAACTGCAGTTTTATTAAGCCGTACGGGAAGGCTTTCTATTTTGTTCAGAAGTGTCCAGTGCTGGAGAGACGTTTCTTTAGACAGTTTTCAACCAATTCTTCAAGACCTTAGTAAATAAACATTCCCTTGCATCTGCACGTGCACCACCGCCACGATAACACTATACGTTAAGTACTCCGTGTTATTCTGGTGTCTTTCAGAATTACGAACTGCGAGTAGTTCGTAATTCAAGCGCCATATTAGAATATTCTGATGAACTGACGATAATTGAGGCCGAGGGGCTGAGAAGATTAACCATAATGAGATTTGGCAAGGTTATATTAAATAGCTACTATTTAAAGTCTCTTAAGACGGTTGAAGCTGATCGTGGAAATGACGCACTGCGCAGAACATTGTCATCGGGATCATTGAAGTGCTGCTGATTTTATCGCCAATTGAATTTAATTTTGGTGATGTAAATAACGTGCTGTTCTCAATTTTGACGACACGCGCAGTGAAGGTATTTTATTGGCGACGTATACTATCCTCTTCTAGCCGCAGCGAAGGTCAGGAGCGAGGTTTAACCAACATGAACGACTGAGGTATCAACGAAATTGATACCTCAGCTATGAAAAAGCCGTATGAATGTCGCTAAAAGAACTGGGTCTGATCTCTCTCGAACAAAGACGACTCAGGGGGCAACTAATAGAAATATTCAAGAACTTGAATTACTTCAACGAAGTACCAACAACTGGACTCTTTGAAAGAGACCTTGATGATCGCTTGCGAAACAACGGTGAAAACCTCAAGCACAAAGCTCGAAGCACAACCTACCTAAGTCAGCAGTTCTTTCCGCATTTCATCGTTAGCATTTGGAATAGACTCCCTTCAAGCGTTGTTGGTGCGGAATTAGTCAAAGCATTTAAAAATAATCTTGACCTACAATGGGAGAGACATCCCCTACAGCTAAGAATTCCTCCTGACGTCGCACACTCTTAACGGCCACAGCTTCCGAGGCTACCATAATCTGTCTTCTCTCTTCCGCTCCAACTACACAGTCTGACATCTTTAACTCCGCAAATTAGCGACTATTGATCGTACTTTCGTGCATTCATGATAGTCTCTTTTGTAGAGATTCTTCTCCCTCCTCTCTTTTCTTCTTTTTCCCAGTTCTTCATTTTCAACTAATATAATAGCAATAGTTCATAGAGGGCCGGGGCGTAAGTTTCTGAGTCTCTTTGAGAATGGACCTGATCTACTGCCGCCTATCTAATGTAATCTTATTGTGTATTTTGTCACGGATAATTTCGGGTGTAAACCCATAGACCTATAGATGTTAATACTCAAATATGTGTGGATGTAACTAGGACTTGGAGCCCTTAAAAGTGAACGAAAAATAAATGTTAAATCGTACTGCATAATCACTGACAAAAAATAGAAAACTCATTAATGGTACAATTTTGTACTAATTGTAATTAATGAACTTGGTTACTGGAGTTTAACTTAATGATTTGCGAAAATTTTTGACATGAAGGGATGATTGTAAGTACTTAATGGTAATAGAATTATTTCAAATTTTTATTTGGTAACTGAGTATTGGATTAAATAAGATATTGTTGGCTAAACGTGTTGCGATCATTAATTTGTCAAGTAAGTGGAAGTTCGTGAGTTGAGCAAGGCATTCTCTGAGAGCAACTTATATAATTAAGTTGAAACTTTTTAAACATTGGAAACACCCTTCATAATAATACTTGTACTTTGAAGAACTTATAGCTATGTAAGTGTAGGCCTTCGGGAGTCTATCTCTCGTGCCCACCTTGCTTCCTTCCATTTTCATACTCCTACTTGCTCATGCTTTATCCCGATCTTCCTCTTCTTTCCAGTTGCTGTTTCGATGTGCGTTGATCCTGTGTGAGAATACTTTCGTGCATGAGTTCCCCATATTTCTATCGTCATACTGTATGTCCTTTGCTTCTTCCTCTGTTAGATCACCATTGTTGTGGAGACGGAGGCTCAAACTACTCAATATAATAGCAATAATCTGTACAAGCTTGTGAATCGAAAGCCTGGGCGTTGTGCTCCCACCTTCGTAGTGCGCTATTCTGCTCAGGAGGCTAAGGTGACCTAGGTGATTAACTACCTCAGAGTAGCGTAGAAGAGGCCCTAAGCTTGGAAGAACTTTCGGGGTAGCCAGCTTAGAATTTCTCTTCAGCTTTCCAAGGAACTGTCTTATGCTTTCTAGGGCTTTGAATGTCATAAGCTGTGCAAGTTCCCTGAACTACTGATTGAACCTAAGGAGGGAGAGAATTCCGAAGGCTACTACCTTGGACATCAGAGTTCAGGTCGACCAATATGCCGTCTCACTGTTCGGTATATTGGTGAAATTCTTGGGTTGTCGTACGTGGCTACCATTTGTCTCCCGGCCTCTTCCAGCCTGAACGGGAGGTTCCTATGAAGCACTACTTACTGGATGTAAGCAAAGAGATGCCGGGAAGCTCCGATGCACCAACGATCGATAGGCTTGACCTGTTCTCTTGAAACGATCACAAGCTACCGCCCCCAGGAAGGGGATCAAGGTTCCGGTCGTGTAACTGCTAGCTCAGCTCACAGCGCCCCTGCTTGGGGGGAGCTTCAAGTTGAGGTTTGAGCTGTGCAGATAGCCTAGCCTCAGTGTAAGCCTGGCACTGACCAAGGATCCTAATGCATGCTATTACTGAGCTGTGGTACTTAACCGTGAACACACGCCTCCTAGCGAGAAAATTACGGATCAACATGGACACTGCATATGTTGTCCAACTGCTGGCGTGTGATGTCAAGTGTTACTTTTAACTGTCAGAAAGCTGCGAGGTCAGTGTGCTGCGCCTCGGGAATCGCAAAGGTGAGAATCCTTAGCTTGCTTTCAAGGTACTGGTACTTGAGTAGGCTTCCGTGAGTAGATCTTCTGTGACCCATTCGGACCGGCCCTCCGGTTCCTGTTAGAACTGGGGAACTCTGCTAACTTCTCTAAGGGTAACACCGAGAAAATCTTGTAGAGAATGGGATAGCAGGCATACAGAAAATTTTTTCCAACAGCAAAAATAACCTGATTGTTCCGCACAAATCCATGCATACACGCTAAGGTGCAAACAAGTACGGTAAGACTGGTACGTCTAAGAGAGACTCCGGAGGATTATAATGATCGCCAGAGAAAAGCGTCGAGCACAACATACAATACAGGGAACTGCCATCAGCCTAGACGTGACATTTTGTTCCCATCTCCTATTCAACCGAGGTGAAGATCGGTCCCAGGGTCCAAGCCTGGTGGTGGCTCCGGAGCTTCCACCTTGGTACCTGAAGGTAGGCACCCTGTGCCCCCGATCGATATCAGCTAGCTTAAGGGCACGCTAGCCAGCGATGTAGGCGACTAATAGCCGGAGTCGACTCCCTAACGCCTTGACCCTGTTGTGTAAATCGAGAACATCCCACTTGTGTCTCCTTTATTCAACCGAAATTGACTAAGCTATGGACAAGGTAAGTCCAAAAGTTCCAAGTCTTGTCTGAGAGGACGGCAGGCAACGATAGCAATTGCGGTGTCAGAGTTAAATGGCTTTGCTCCCACTCCATGAGTTTAGAGCATCCGCGGCTGAGCGCCGAAGTCTTTCAAGATCTTACATACAGTACCGACCAGTCTGGGCGTTGTCTGAAACTGCGCAATAGTCGTGACATAATAAACATATCTGGACAACCGATCTAGTTTGTCCGGGGGACATAATCGACGAGGCCCATCATTAGGATCTACTGGTCAGTGTGGTTGAGCACAACCTTTAGCGGATCAGAAGTCAGAGTTGTGAGTTACTACTATGGTTGACATTTCTCAGCGGAGCAGCGCCCAAATCTGCTAGAATCTGATTTACAGAATGTGAAGGGTTTTCTTCTGGAACCTCCGCTCTATCCTAACTACCCATTTGCGTCAAAAAAGTGTAGGGCTTCTCCTGGAGTCCGAGCGAACTACAGAACGGAACAGTCGAGGTTAGCTTAGTAACGCCGCGGAGCTTGACGCTTAAAGCGAACATGATGGAGCCTCAAGTGCAGCTGAAAATCGAACTACTTTGTCTTGAAGGATACCCGGCCGAAAAGGAGGGTGCGCGAGCTTCCTTATGTACCCTAATCTGGCACAGCCCACACTGATGGGCCTTAGGCACAGAGCCACGAGTAGTACGAGTGCCAGCCCAGAAGTGTCACAAACTATATGGAGTAGAAGCTCGAACGGGCAGATCTATACTTCTCCGTACGGTTCTGAAATAGAGAGGGGCTTCTTGTGAACAGTAGTTACCTTTCCATAGGTCTAAGGCTAATGCCTTTGCACCAGAAAAATGCTCTAGCGAAGTCACGCGATTCACTAGGTTGCCTATGGTTGCAGGGAGAACCAACCAGGGGCTGCGCAGCACCCAGAGAGCTTGCCCTCATGCCTTTTGATGATAGCTGTTCTACTGGTTGCGAGGGGTCTTAGTGAATAACCAAGGACCCAAGATTAGAAGCTCAATGTGCGAACCAGTCCGGCACCAGGCCTCAGCCCCGTTGAGACATGTAGGCCCCAGCCACTCCAAACCGGTAAGTGCCGGAGCGGCTACCTTTTTAAGGTACCGTAACAGTTGCATACGTTCGGCGCTAATATTGTATACTGCTCGGAGTAATAGCAGCAGTCCCAGCCAATTAGCCCTCTTGGGTGAACCACTGGAAAAGGTCGCAGGCTGGGAGATTTGGGCAGATACCTTCTTCCTTATATTTATAGACATTTCCAATTTTCTCCCCTTTTTTCCCCAATAATTTATTATATTTTTGTGAGCTAGTCTGTTGGCGACGGGTCTACTGGATAACCAGTGAACCCAAAGCCAAAGGCTAGGGGTACTCACAAATTCTCTATTCTTCTATTTTTTTTTTTCTCAATGTTTTGCGATTTATTCATCTTTTTTATTCTGATAGTTTTCCCCCGATTTTCAGGTATTTTTCATATTTTCAAATATTTTTTTTCTCTTTGATTCCATTTTATATTTTTTTTTCTTTTTTTCTGACTTTTTCATTTTTCTTTGTACTTTTCTAGCTTGTGAATTTTTATCTTTTATTTTTCAATTTTTTCCACAATTACTCATTTACATGCTCAAGGCTTGCTGCGAAAGTGGTGTATATAACGCCGGAGTCGAGAGATAAGGTCCAAGGAGAGCCTCTCGGGATACCGGCGCAAGCGAGTATATATGGCGAGGTGCTGTTCGCGATGACGTGTCGACTGGCGTAGGTGGTGGCAGCCTCTCTACGCCAGCTGGTCCTCTCCTATTGGTCTGCCGGTAATGATGTCAGCCAGCCAGTCGCTTCGATTGGACGGACAACGATGACGTCGGCCGATCCTATAAAACGGACAGCAATGACGGCAGCCCTCTAACAGCTACAGCCAGCTTGCAGAACCGTACAGAGGACGCAGCACGGATCTGCCCGCCTCTTCCACGGGGATTTTACGGGTGTAACATCGCTCGCTGAACACCCGTTTGCGTTGGTCTGCTTGACCTGTGGACAGACACTTGAGAGGGTTATTTCTATCGGTATATGGTGGCAAGGAGAGGAATGTGCAGAAACAGAAAACCAGAGTCCTGCCCAGCAGCCTAGCTCTCACTAGATATAAAATCAGTAAAACACTGCTTTGATTTCTTCCATTTACAATGCAATAAAAATTATATTTTATTTCTATCTTGCTCGTGATATTTTTTCTAGCACTAAAATAAATGTTCCCACATTTTTAATTATAGTTGATATATTTGACGAAAACTAGCGCTGACGCTGTTACATTTTGAAATGTGTAGCACTAGCGCCGCTAGTATTTCTCAGGTCTAGCGTTAGCGCCGCTAGTTTCTTTCACTAACGCGCACAACTCTGTAGAAAACACACTCGTACATACCTGAGAGCTCCGCAGGCATTCCTATGGAGGTCCAGAACGTCATGGGATAAGAGCGCCACCAGCGGAGGGATGCCGCCCAAAATCTTCGTCTTCTGTTTGGTGGCGTCGTCCATATAACACAGGTGTTGTAGATAGGCGGCCGCGTTTGCCTTCACTACGTTGTTGGGGTTGCTTAGAAAATCTATTACTTCGTGAAGGTCTGGGTCCCGCCATCGCACTGAAACAAAGCAAGTATTTGTTAATCACTGTACAAAAGTAACAGAAACATTCCTCTAATATTACTATTACAATTTTGATGCGATACATCAATTATTAAGCTACGCACGCCAATATGCCAGCATACATTGGCGTATATATTGACTGTATTGATAGACTGCTGACACATACAGTTACGGCTTACATTAGGATCATTAAATGGTATAAGTCATAATTACACTGCCGATAATATAGATGAGTTTATTCGCTTTTCGTATGAATGCGGTAGAATTTCAAATAAATTCAAATTGGCTGTTTATTTGGGGGAACCTTCCAAAATTTTTATATCATTCATGAATGCCGCTTAATACGATGGATCATGTGGTAACCGCTACTTATGGAGATAGCTACAATATTTTCACTATAAAATACTAGTTCTGATTCTCGTTATGAAAGTATTGTAATACAAGTTCAGTATAATTTACAGTTTGCCGGGACGCTTTACAAGCTATTAAATCCACTTTCCGGTAGTTTCGCCGGTAGTTAGACTAGGCGACATCATTCTCGTCAAGCATCATTGTAGGATTGAAGCTCATGAGCTGCACACACCCACTTCCGGCAATGTCGCCTAGGCGACTGGGCTGGAGTGTCGTGTGATAGTGCGGGCATTTTTGACCGACGGATTTTGCTCGCTGACTCGCAAGTACAGACCGCTGGTGATATAAAGCCTTCACTCTTTTGTTGAACGTGATCGCGTGAGGTGTGTGCCAGAGCTGCTGCTGAGCCAAGGTTGTAAGAACTGCGTTGCTTGGTACCTCACTGCGTTTGGTTGGCAGGTACTAGCTGCTGTTGGTGAGAAAACTTGAAGCCTACTGTTCTTAACCTGGGGGTGTTGGTGAGTCGTACGACCTAGGAGGCTAGTGGTGTAAGGCTTTAGTTAGTTTCTATGTAGCTCGACTCCCAGGAGACCTTTCACGCCAGCTTTTGTAGGTGCAAAAAATTTGCAGCTCCCCAATTGTACATAGTATCCCAACATTTCCAGCACTGTACAAACCGTGGGGGAATTAAATATTTGTACACTATGATCTTGCTTATTTAAAAAATCTAGCGACCCAAAAGATAAATGTACTGACTCAGTATTAAAGTGGTATCAATTGATATATGGCTTATGTCAACAACACTAAAAATTACAATGAATTATATAAATAATAAAATATTTCACATATCTGGGGCTGAAAACATACAGTATTCGTACAAAACGATTTTTTATTGTAAAATTGATTTGACGGTTCAAAAACCTTCCAGAACCTGCTAGATTTTACGTTACAAGTTCACTGTAGTCCATGAAAAGCTCTGGGGTAATTATTTCGTGTGACTTCGGAGAAGAAGGTGGTAAAAGAGTTGATTACTAAAAAATGAAAATCAGGGAAAAGCTAAGGGCAAATATCAGACATTCAAAATACCGTTTACCACCATCTGATCATTTATCAGCAGGTTTAAAAGTTCAGAAACCGTCAAAACACCAACTTAGATCTGGCAGGCTGCAGAAGATTTCCCCTCGAGCTGCAAGAAAAATAGCCACGAGTGTCCGAAAATCCCATGACTACTCGCGAAGAGCTTCAGAAGGACTTGCTGGCAGCAAGGACAAGCGTTAGCCTTTGTACAATAAGCCATGAGCTGCACCAAAATCGTTCAAGTTCTCGAACTCCTCTGCCCGTCGAAACGAAATAGGGAAGCTCATCTGAAATTCGTTCGTTTACACAAGGACAAGCTTTAGTAGTTCTGGGAAAACATGTTTTGGCCGGATGAGACTAAAATAGTTACTTGGACGAAATGCAAAGAACCATGTGAGGAGGAAGGATGGAACGGCATTCGCACCAGAAAGCACAAGTTCAACTGTGAAATTTGGTTGTGGTAACGTTCAGATTTGGGGATGCTTTTCGCTACGTGGAATAGGTAACATTCATATCGTAGATGGGAGAATGGATGCTCACATGCAGATATCAGAACATTTTGAGGGAACAATTGCATGCGTCGGTTCAAAAACCCGGGCTACCGCATGAATGCGTTTTTCAGCAGGACAACGACCCAAAACATACGGCGAAAACAACGAAACAATGGTTCACCGATGATCATGTACAACTAGAATGGCCAAGCCAGTGTCCGGATTTGAATCTAATAGAAAATTGTGGCGATTTCTGAAATTAAACATTAATTAATGTGAGGAGGCTGAATTCAATTTTGGAAATCAAAGAAATCTGCAAGGAAGAATGGGCTAAAATCTCTCACGATAGATACATGACACAACTTTGTGAAAAAATATAGAAATAGATTAATTACCATTGAACAGAAAAAGGCAACGCCACAAAATATTAAATGTTGTTTTAAAATCGTTTATTGTGTTGTACGAATACGTTTTTAACCCAAAATATATAAATTGCTATATAATTTCTATTATATAGAAAATTACTAGATTCGTTCTTGCGCGTGTATGGTTTACGCAAAAATACAAATACTCTATCAATATGTTTATATTTGGCTGATCTCAGACGGCGGCGTGGCAAGATTGGTGCAGGGTCAGTGACTTGTATGCACTGCATGGAATTAGGTACGTTTGCATGGAGGTGTAGGTAACTTTTTGATTTCTTGCGCCCTGTGACGAGGTTAGTGCAGGACTTCATATTTAATATGGTTCAACTGGTACAACATCGTGGTGACTTTACATAGCCCTGTATTGTGAAATTATCACTTAGTCACGGTTGCCCAATTGAGTTTTACGTTGTCATCGGTGAATACGACGGCGAGCATCGCTTACATACAGACAGAATCGTGATTCATCTGACCAGATGACATTTCAGAATTTGACAGCCTAATGTGCGCGTGCTGTGGCCCATTTAAGGTGAGCGGTTTTGTGGGCTACTGTTAACGCCTACGAGCTACAAGACTCCATATGTTCATTGCATGGAGTTCTCTGAAAAGAGTTCGCTCAGAAATAGCAGAAGGGCCGTCATTGACTGTAGCAACAATCCCATCCTCGTTGCAACGCGATTTCGGTCAACTCGTGAAATGCGGCGGTGGTGATCCCCATCAGTTAACAATTTTTTGCGATCTCAATTACACCTAGCATTGCTTTTTTTACCCGATTGTTTCTTTTGTTTGAAGACTCAAAAAAGTACGGCACAAACACCAGCAAATTCCACTACTACTCTTATTCGATGTCCCTTAGATCGAACATAACCAATATTTATCATTATTTTGTCGTTCCGCGAAATCTTGCTTTCTTCTCATCATTCTATGTAGAATTGATCGCGAACCCGTCTATATCTGGGCAGCTATGAATGGAGGCTGGTGCCTCCAGAGAGTTTCCAAATAACCTAAACTTCAATGGGGTTCAAAATTGTACTGATTATAAGTGTTCATGGAGGTCCTACACCTTTTTGGTAACATGTGACTAATTTTTTGCGCGGAGCACTTATAAAACTGTCGTTTGAGTAATGACTTGAAAAAGAAATTTATTCTTAGCATTTACGCGTCACACACAACTTTGACTTTTAGGTGGTAACTTATTGGTGGGATAAATATAGCGTTAGAAATCGGTTGCATTTCATGCACTAGTAAACAAATACTAACTATAAAGTCGACTGTTCGTAAAAATAAACGTTTCGGAATAGTGTGACCCATCTTCAGAAAAAATTAAAATTTCAATCTATACCTATGAGGTAAAAAAGGTTTTTTCTTTATTACTAAAGTTGAGGGAGCATGTGTGCTGTCAAGGGAGTCTAGTAAGCGAATGAACAAAGGTAGGTGGAGCTATTCCACGACAGCGAGGGCCACGTGCTCACTTTAGACTCTGTCTTTGAATTACTATTGAGTTTCAATTCACAACGGTACATAATTTTGCAATTGCTGTATCCTAATCGATTCAACTGTTATCATGCGCACAAAAACATCTGTTCCAAGAACATGAAGCGCTTTGGTCTTTCAACTCGTAGTAAGTCCATCCCTAATAGTGTGGGCACACTATATCGTAATAATTGCTCAGCCACTTAACTTTTCGCTTTGGCCGTAATGCTGCAGTGACTACAACTAATAGCGCTTGAAAGTCACCCTAAAACAATGCCTCATTGGAAATTTAAACTAATTGCAATGTAGGAGGCACATATTTTCAAAGCTTGGCCATTGCTGCTAGTTATAACGTACAAACTGACAGAAACGACTCAAACCTTAGATATTCTGTTTAGTGGAATAGCAATGTCCAATAAGATACAGATTTGCGTGGCAATGCAACTTTCATGTAGGCGTGCCCGCCTTTTAAGGCACCCTGTACAAGCACAACATATTTAGACACTGTATCATACACTGGTGGATCTCGCAGATATTTTACCAGTAAAAATTTCGCCCCAGTATATCATGATAGAGATATAAAGACAGCATAAGAAATATTGCTTTTAGGAGGTTTTTCTTCTATATTTACACGCCTTCGCTATCCTTTGTTTCTCATTGTCTGAAAATCACATTAGACTTTCAAATTTTAAACGCTTCCATTGTATCATCGGTGTATTTGATGATTCAATTCTACAGCGGGACCCGTGGCTGGTTTACAGTTTATGTGCGATAGCCTGCCAAGATAATAAAACACTCAGCCCATTAAAAAAAAATTGATTATGTCCATGAAAGTACTTTTTCTGTTAGTTTACGTCATTTCTGTAAACATCGCACTTGCACTTGAAAAATGCAGTTTACAATGATGCAGTTGAGAACAGCTCAGTTTGAACCATATTATGGCTACGACCGGATTTTCCCATATTTGGATCGGTATGCTACCCCAGCAACGTGAATATTACAAGAAATGAAATTTGGTCCCATTGTAGGCATGATACGTGCAAAATGAACTTCATGACTTTGCTTCAAAACCGACTGAAATTTTTTAAGTGTGAGCTGAAAGAAAACAGTGGCGGTTCAACTTCCTTATAGCGAAATTCAGAGCTTCTTACACGTTGAATTTTCCCCTATCCTTTATTGAAGAGCGTAACACACAAAGGAAGAAACGAACGGAGGAACAACGATATTAATATAATAGACTAGCTGTACCCGTGAAATTTTCACGGTGTACCTGGCTTATAATTTTTTATCTACCTATACCGTGTGTCCGTGTCCTGACCCAGTAGTCCCTGCATATATATCCTCCTGACCCAGCGTCCCTGCATATATATCAATGCATTACTGCGGAATTTCCACTCGAAAAGCCCCGGCAAGAAAGTTTCATTGTCTACCACGCTTTCCAAACTTTGGGTTCCTGGTGTCCGTTAAGTGTTACGCCTAAGAAAAATCTTTGATAACGTTAGAATAGAAATTTAATTTCCTTTTCAAGGTAACAAAAACAATTTTCCTACGTATGATAGTATTCAAGCAATAAGCGAATAACTAACAAAAAAATGGGAGAACGGGACATTTTTTGGCTAAGTTACCAACTTTGAGGAGCTCCCCCCCCCCCCGCCGAGAATTGGGGCCAAACCCAAAGTGTGATCCCTGAAAAGAAAGGTCTTGGAATGAGCTTT
>LQNS02278143.1:24183348-24196500 GCA_001587735.2 Parhyale hawaiensis | reverse complement strand
GTAGCACAGATACCGGATTTCGCATGTAAGGCCAAATGCGAGCTGAACATTGAATTCAGGCGTAACACACGAAGGAAGGAACGAAGGAAGGAACGAAGGAACAACGCTATTAATATTATAGATTAGACCAGCGAATCTCAGTAAAATATGTAGCGTGCCTCATCATAATTCTGAACAAGTGCCTGTTATTATTATTATTATTAAAACTTCACGTTTAAGCTCCCACGGACAGGTAATACAACCCAAATGAAGCATTTGCAACACCAGGATGCCCAAAACGCTGCTAAAGGAAATCCAGCAAAAAACCATTAACTGCCGATTTAAAAGCCTGCAGGCCAACACGACAAAAAGCCGATGCAGGTAACAAATTCCAAACTTTAGCCGAGCAGGGCACGAAGCACCGACAGAACTGATTAGTTCGATATCTGACAGCCTCCAAAGTGAAAAAGTGCGCTTTGCACGCAGCACAAGTCGCTCTCCCAAAAACCTTGAGGGCAGGGAGAGAAGAATACAACCAATGCCTCTCATTATTTTACACCTTATAAAACATGCATAGCTCTGCTACTCTTCTCCTGTGGGACAGGTTCAGTAGATCATTATCATCAGCGCACAGCCATCTGGCTGAACTAACAAGTCGATCCAACAGACGAAAGTGAGTGTCAGGAGCTGAAGCCCAGACCAGTGAGAAATACTCAAACACAGGCAGCAAAGCATAAAAACATCTGCGGGCAACCTGACTATCACCAAACACGGAATTCACCCTACGCAGGAGCCCAATCTTAGTGGAAGCACGTGACACCAACCTCCTAATATGTGGCTCAAAAGTAAGCTTCTCATCAAAGACAACACCAAGAATCTCCAACGAGCTAGACTCCTGAAGTAAAGTGTCATCAATCTCCAGTTGGGGATGCTACGGTACAAGTGTCCGAGACCGACTGACAATCATCGATTTGGTCTTACCGGCATTCAGCTTCATACTCTAGGCCGAGCACCATGCACTAATGCGTGACAAATCCCTATTCAGAGACTGAGCGATAGCATCACGCAGACGAGGAGCAGGTATCACTGCCATCAAAGTGGAATCGTCGGCATAATTGATCAACGTGTTCTCGAGTGAAGAGAACATGTCACTAGTATAGAAAACAAACAACAGCGGGCCAAGTACACTGCCCTGAGGGACGCCAGACACCACCCCGACTGAGGCGCTGAAAACGCCATCAATAGACACTCTCTGCGTTCGTTCAGAAACAAAATCATGAATGATTGACATACCCTACCGCCCACACCACAGGACTCCAGCTTGTATAATAGACCCCTGTGGTTAACCCTGTCAAACGCCGCGCTGAAGTCCAACTGGACAAGGCGTGCTTCCGACCCACAATCCAGCGCAGATTGTAAAAGGTGTGACATCGACAAGAGAGGTTCATAACAACCCAAGCCAATTCTGTATGCTAACTGACCAGCAGGCAGCAACCCCGTAACCTCAGCGAAACGACCCACCTTACCAGCAATCAACATCTCGAACACCTTCGACAAAATGGGCGTCAGGGTGATGGGTCGATAGTTGGCCACATAGGGCGACACCGCACCCTTGGGAATAGGAGTAACATTCCCAGTTCGCCAACAACGAGGTAAACTTCCTAACCGTATCAGGCGCCGGAAGATCACTACAAGCTTGGGGTCAAGAACATCAGCCAGCTGCTTATAAAACAAAGGAAACATGCCCAACGGATCCACACCTCCATACGGATCAAGGCCTTCAAGCAGCACTTTGATTGCACCAGATCTGAAAGCCAAAGAGGTCAAGCGATGTTCAGGGTGACACCTATGGGGCAATGGTAACACATCTCTGCTGGGCTCAAAGCCAAGGTATAGCTCCGGACTACCAGCGTAAAGAAGGTAAAGGTAAAGTCAACTTACACCACACCCTCACCGGGGAAACACACATGCACTGGTTTGTGCTGCAGGTATAGGCCCACAGGCTCCAGATGAGTAAGTGTAGTTACAGTCGACCTCGGAGTCACCAAGAACTATGGCGCCAATTTGACTGAATGAACTAATGACCCCGCCACGGCGTCGAGCATGCACACACAACTGCCTAGTGAGCACATCAAGATCTGCAGAGTTCACTGCCTGGCTGGACATCGAACCGGCGAGCGATACAAGGTGCAAGAGCTGAGAACGGAAGCATGCTGCTACCGTGGCGTAAAGCATAAGCTTGATGTATCTAGTTTCTGCGAATCCTAAATTTTTTCCAGGGTTCCCAGCATTGGAAGAAAATAAAATTCCATGATATTTCCATGATGGATCGACAAAATTCCAGGATGAAAACGGATTAAATTATTTCCAAATCAGACAAACGACCAGAGCTAATTCGAGTACTGAACTAAATTTCCTGAAAAGTGCACTGATAACGTTTCCTAATATGAATATAGGCAAGTATCGCAGAGGAATAAAATGGCCTGCAGCATTCTTAAAGGTATTAGGTATTATAAGAAGATTTAAGCCTCCCTAAATAAGTACTAAGCTCTTCTAAGAGAGGAAAAGGAAGGGACATATAGTATGTCGACAGAAAAACGGAGAACCCATGCACGAAGGTGTTCCCACACAGGATNAGTGGAAGGAAGCAAAGTGGGCACGAAAGACAGACGTCCCGAAGGCCTAGCTAATGGCTAAGGTAAACTACTCAAACCCCCTGGGGGCGCTACTCCCCATAACATAGGATGGGCGAACCTAACTAACCTAACCCTATGGTCCATCCTATGCCCCCGGAGGGGATTCTTAAAGGTTCTCTCACAACATTAATCTTATTGCGACCTACTTTTTTCAAACCCCGCGAGGGAAGCTAAAAGCAGTGATGTTTTCGTTGAAGATTTAAGTAGCTATATATGTTTGTCCACCCCAAGAGAGGGAGACGGAGTTACGCAATGTTCATCATTTTTTCTAGGTGGTAATAGTAGTAGAGATTTTGCTAGCGCTTCAGTGGCACACTGCCTATATCGCGCTGAACTATTCCTGTGTTTAACCAAAGGCTCGTGCACCGCTAGTGCGCGAAATAGGTCTCATTTTTTACATATATTATTAGATAGCGTGTTGCAACGAATTTTTATCCAGTGGCGAGCGAAGATAGAACACCTCACACATCAACCTCACCCTAAGCCATGAAACTGAAGACGCTTTGGGTTTGTTTTAGCCTCCAGAGGTGTTCTGTCTTCGCTCACCACTGAGAAAAATTCGTTGCGACACTCGATCCATTTTCAGTGGCTCGCTACGACAGAACACATTTGTCGGTAGCACCTGGCATGCCCGCGGCGGAGCAGGGAGGGGTTTCATGGCCCCATGAATTGCTGGTGCGAAGGATACTGATCTCAACTAATGTATTCTCTTTCTTCTTTGATGATTTCTCCATTAGACAATCTAGGTGTTTCAACATTGGCAGGATAGTGACAGTAAGTCACGTCTAACCTTGGGGGTACCTGGCAACCATCTCTAGTGAGTTGCCGTGCCCCTGACCCTGTATCAAAAGATAAACTACGAATAACTGCCTTTTCTGGATTGTCTCGGAATAAATCTATGCAGTAAGACCCTCTTAGGACAATACTGTTCTCACCCGGATTCTTGCTTTCAACCATTACCTGAAGGTTGTGGAGATATTAGCCAGCGAATAAGATCGCTAGTAATTCAGACCTTCTTGGGCCTTTAGGACTACGGTACTGCTTTTTGCCTGGCCGTCTAGAACCGGAAGGCTTCAAATCCTTTCCAGAGCCCGTTTCGGATCATAACGAAACCTGACCATCTGTAGCAGTGCTCGGTGTCTGAGAGCGATGGTTTTTCCGCTCGTCGCTCCACCTCCCTTACCTCGTTAACCGGTCTCTTGCCGGGACGACTACCGGTTGTAACCCAGAATTACTCTGGGGTAGTCTTCCCAGCTTTGCCTCTGCCGTTAGGTTGAGTTTTCTCCACTTAGGGTCTTGGATCCTAGGTTCCTGACTGGGCAAACCGGAAAGGCTCGAAGCCACTAACCAGCCTCCTGAACAGTCTGCTCGGTGGAGCAGATTAAGTCAAGTAATAACGCTTCTTAATTCCAGGAAGCTCACACTTTCATTACAGGAACTTCCATAAGTACCATTTCCACTGGGACGACTGAGGAGAAAGTCACCTCCTAGGCTTGGGAACATTAACTTCTGAAGTCCGTTAGACGCTGGTTATGGGAAGGACCATTCCTTTGTGGTAGTTGAGGACGCTTTCTAGCAACTCCGGTGCTTTCTACCGTAGTAAAGAGCAAACCTTGAACAGGACCCTCAGGGAGGTTCCTGCACAGACTTCAACTAGTCTATGGTTAATCAGGCTTTCTCACTTCAGACAAGGTAAAGAGAAACCTTCAAAGATGACCTTATTAGTGTCTTAGTGGGGGAGAGAGGACGCAATTTTGCCTTCCTTCGGCCCTGGAGACTTGAGACTATCTGAGGCTCTAGCCTTGGAACCAAAGGGATCTTGGTCAGCTCGTTTGAGTAAAGATTTTCTCTGATTTTTCCTGAACGGAGGCACTAACCACTCCAGGCTTCTATCTGCGTCCAGTCTCCTACTGGTGACAGACCCAGTATCTAAGCCTGTTACAATATCATTTTAGTATACAGTATATCTGTACTGCAGCTTTCCGCTGTTACCCAGCTCGAGCCTGACTGGGTAGACGTCCACTATGCGACTCTGGATTGAGATTAAAGTCGCACCGTCTCAGGAGGAATAGAATGAACCTGCTCTTAGAAGGCCCCGCACCCAGCTGGAGGCTATATGTTTGCGAGAGAGGGGGCTGGGCGCTATTGACTCTCTAGGTGGGGGTTTCAGCGAGGCATTGGAGCCCTTTGCAATAGCTAAGTAGCTACAATACCAATGATGCACGTGATGTGGTTGAAATTCACTTGGTAGTAATTTGATATGAAATATTATTGAGGCTATTTTTAATTTGGTGCAATTATGGTACCAGCCTTCTGAATTCCACCATTCATGTCTTGCATATGCGTTATTTATTACAGGTAGTCTTTTTTATTTACAATAACATAGGGTACCAAGTAGCTTTATATACTTCCAGTTCCCCAATATTGCCTGCGATAATCATCTTAGTTTTTTTGTACTGCTGGATGTGACAAATTTTGATAGAATGGTAGGTACAATGCAAGATCTGTGAGATCGTTTAAATCAGGGCACCTCACAGAATGCTTTGTCTCTGCAAAATAGTATTTTAAGCATATACCACAAGAGTTGATGAAATTTAATGTTGTTGCTCCCCATAAGTGAGATATCCACTTTCAGTTGGGTGCTTTCTCTATATATGATTTTGTAGTAGTAGTAGTTTTTACTCGCGCTTCAGTGGCGAACTGCCTATATCGCGCCGAACTATTCCTGTGTTTAACCACAGGCTCGTGCGCCGACTAGGGCACGTTTCCAATTGTCAATGATTTTTGTCTCGGCTTTCCTGCCGGTAGGTCTCAGAGTGGTCAGTGCGCTACTGACAGGAAAAAGGCGGAAGTTGAGCATCTCCAACCACCGGGCGCAGCTGAACGCTTTCGCTCAGCTGCGCCGCACAGGAAAGGGATACGAAATACAAGAAGGTACAAGTCTAGCGGGAATAGGCCACCCACCTCGATCGGCAGCCCACCTCCCGAAACAGAAGGGGAAGTATTGAGAGCCTACCTAACATTACAAAACCAACCTCATCAGCAGGAACTGCGGCAACTTGCAAAATCCCCTGCGGAGAAGGCACTCGGGACCCTTGGGTGCGTGATGCCCAAACATATTGTGGCAGGGAGACTATATATGATTTAAAGAGATAATGGTGTAATTCGAAGTTAGAGAAAAATAAAGGTATATATATACTAATTGGCTCGGACCGAAACCCAAGGGGGGCTTGCCTTAATCTGGCGCACTTTGACCAGAGACGTTTTCCTACCCTAGTAAGAAAACTCCTTAACATAAGCAGTCACAACCTGTGTCGTATCCTAGCTTGAAGTGGCTGAATGCTCAGGTCTGTAGGACTGAGTAAAAGCAGGCTGAACCTGGGAAACTCAAGTTTCCCGGTTACCTTCTAGCTAGGGAATAAATCTCCTGCTTGACCTAGTGCATCTTACGCTAGTTTACTTTCCCTAGGAAACTACTCAGCTGGACTACAATAGGACACCTACTAGTAGTTCCCCTTCAGGATCTTACGTTGATATTAGCTTAACATTTTCTGCTTGTTGGGTGGACAAAGCTCTGCCCAGCCAACTAGGTCTGCACAAATATTCCCTATGAACTTAGGGTAGCCCCTAGATAGACTAGGCCTATCCTAGGCAGTATCGCAAGAACTCTTTTCCTAAAGTCTCTGAAGTAACTGAACCCCTGGAATCTTGCACGGCGTTGCGCTGACCATGATTCATGAGAGGCTTCTGAAAGTAGAAACGTTGAACTTTTATAGCTTCCTGCCCTTTCATAGAGGAAAAATTTCGCTTTCAGGGGGATTCGCTCCAAGTGAGCGGATCAGAGAGAGAGCCGACCAAAATCTGAACTCCTGGAAATTTTATAATTTCATCCTATATCTCCTGCCGAGCTAAAGGTAAGGGACAAAGCTCATTCCTAGGTCCAGTTGGGTTAGTTACTAATCTACTATCTTAAGTCCTGGAACTTGAGATGGCTCTCAGCCCATCAAATTTCTTACCGGGCTTCGGGAGCAAGGGACGAACGGAGCACTCTGTTTTCACCCTTGGAAGGATCTTAAAGCCTTGGGTGAACCGAAAATTATTGAAACGACAAGAATATGCTCTGACTTCTCAAAGCCCATCGTAAGATTCTACCTATCCTCCACTGTCAGGCCCCTGTCTAACCAGATGGAAAACCTTCTACTGGTTGCTGACCTTCTACAGCCGGAACTGTAGTAGCTGCTGTAAGTTAGCAACAGCCTGGGCCATAGCAGAGATTACCGGGACTAGGCAGATGATGGTGGCCAGTAGTTACGTCAGCTACTGTCCGGATTTTTCCTACGTCGAACATCCACTGCCTGCCGCTCTAGTTGTTCTTAACCACTTGCTGAATAGAAGGGATGACGCCCATTTAGAGCAGAACCGTATTTCTGGACCAGGCCCGATCAGCTGGTCCTGATCACTCTCTAAGAGTGAGCCCTCCCTCCTCAGAGGGCCCACTGTCGTGTTCTGATGTAAGACGACTCTATAATCTCCGTGAGGATAGTCTCGTCCTATCTTCCTCGCTCTCTGTGACCTAGGATCCCCAATCCACAGGACTCGACGAGGATAAGGTAAAGGGAGACATCAGCCTTAGCCAAGGTACATATAGCCCTGCTTCCATAACTGAGCTGACCAGGGTCCGGCTCCATTCTCCCTTCCAGGAGCCTGGTTGCTGAATCACTCCGAAGACGGAGAAACTACTAGCTCTATTCATGCTCATTATACCAACCCCGTATGTTCACTCGGCCTTCTTCGAGACAGAAAAGAGTTTATTAAAGCATAGAGAAATCTGTCCCCTGCCCTAGGCGTTGTTTAATCATCCGGGTAGTTACCGACTTCCCCAGGAATATCCTGAGTTAGCCAGTGGGCATCTTAAGACTTTATCTACCGACTTATCTGATTTGCATAGGCTTATGGCAAACCAGAGTCCCCTCACAGCGCCAATCTAACCCAGAGACCAACCGATACTCAGGGCTTGGCCATCTGCCTCAGACCAGCATAGTGACCGAGGTTCCACCGTCGGTGCGCATCATTTCCTGCTGCGGACCTGAAATCCTTATCCTTGTCTCAGGGAAGGGGTTATTCTTACATACGTGCACAGCTGAGACAATGAATATCCTTTGCCCTCCTGATTGAATGTTTCTATTATAAAACTGCAAAAGAGTTATATCAATAGTTAATATTATTAAGTGGAAAAAGCTTCTTTTCAGGAAGAACCGCTGGAGTTGTGGTACTCATTATACCCACCAGTATTCGAGTTTGTGGTCGAATTTGTCCAATAGGAAGAGCCTGAGGAAAGTTTCCCTGCAGGAGCTCATACACGAGACTAAGCACCTCTGGGCCAAAACCCTCCGGCACTGTACTGCTGGGCAAAAACGCATGCTGGTAAAAGGACTCCTGAGAGGAAGTCCCTATCTGGCTTTGCTACTCGAGAAGGAACACAAGATTAGACGCTAGCCTCGCGTCCTTTATTCTGGCTGGGTTTTAAACCGTTTCTTATCCACAGGACAACTCTTGTTCCGACCCGGAGCTTCCTTCTAGAAACCAAAACTGCATCCCTCACAGGAAGCAGATCCTGAATCTACAACCATCTGTGGTTGCAGCTTGGATTTGTTACTAAATGATAAGCCAGAGAGCGTCTGCTGAGCGCTGTTCTTAGACCCTCATAAGGATGACTCCAATGTGGGCTAAAAAAAGAATCAGTTCTACTAAGGCTTCAAAGGACCTCTCAAGTAATGTCCAAGTGTAGGTTCCGCTGAATCGAAAATCAACGCTGGGCCTTCCTGAAGGAGTCCTAAGAATGGTTCGATTTATCCTTATTTCTTCTTTCAAGGAAAAACAGAACTGGAGGAATTTTCTCACCGCTTCGATTCCACCTTTGGGCCGCTGCGGCTATGCTGATCTAATTGCTGGACCAAGTCAAGGACTTCGGCTTTGATAGTCTTGAGCGTACTGTCTATTCTAGATCTCAGGGTGAAATCTAGCCATGACTAAACCCCCCAGGTTCTGGAAGACCGACTAATTTGGAAGATTATATTTAACAGGGACCAGTCAGCCTCTGAACTCTGGTATCCAAACTATGGTACATCATCCAGCTGACTATCGTAGCAGGGGCAAAGATTAGGCCAAGGAAAAACGAAAACTCATTCTTCTGGAGTTGAGGGTCAACAGCTCACACGCAACTCGTGTTGAGTTTCCCAAAGTTCAAACAATTCTGGATATAACTCTCGAATGAGCAAGAAAAAAACTATCAGCTTAGCAATCTTATCTAAGGGCTCAAGAGAGTGAGCCGGTCTCCTCCGCTGCCCCCTGAAAATTGTAGTGAAGTTTGGGCCGCGGAAGGTCCATAGGCGACCTGAGCTAAAATCTGCAAGCAGAAACTTTTCTAAGAAAAAACTGTTATTCGACCTCGATAAAAGCACTGAGGTGGAGTCCAAATCATCCCTAGGGAACCTGTGCCCATGTGTCTGTCGAGGATGAAGTCAACGCTCAGACTTCTCAAACTGCTTAATCTCACCCGACTGTAGACAGTTGCGGCTATATCACCTGTCGGTTGATAATTGTTCGTTTATCTGTGCACCGCAAGGACATTGCCTTCTGTGGCAGAGCCCAGCAGGACCATGCAAAAAAGGTTACAACCTCCAAAGGTAGCCTTTTGTTAGAGCTAATTCCATAATCATGTCTGAAGGACTTCTGTAAAGTTGCTACCTCTTTTATTTTCCGGGAGTATAACGCGTCTGGATCTTAGGGGGAAACACAGTCCCAAGGGAAGAGCCCTCCCCCTATGGGACTAAGTTCAAAACAGGTAGTTACATATCTTAAGTCGCCATCCCTGATACAACGCCTGAGACGTTTCCTTACAAGATTCCGATAAGTCCTAACCTCCTCTGTAGGGGCAGGGAATATTAACTTTCGACCCTCTGTAAATCTGTTAAGGTCGCCTTGACCTACAAATTTTGGACTTAGTCACAAAACCAAGTGGTCACTCTTGTACTCCCATAGTGGAGCAAGAGTGCCCTCCAGGTTTTTTCTTTTTTTGACTTTGCTAGATTTGTGAGGTATTGCTCTTTACCTTGAGTTACCTTGAGAGTCTTCGGAAGAAGTCCAGGTGACGTTGCTCACGTCACCCCACGTGTGTGGAGTCACTCTGCTGGGTGTCTTCTGTGGTGCCGCAGTTTGCGATCAAAGACAGAGCCAGCAGCGAATTATCTCCACTGTGCACGTAACCGCTGACCGCTGGTCTATCTGGTATTCTTCTTAAATGCGAATCCAGCAAATTTTTGAACTCTACAGTTTTGATATCAGTGGCGTTTCGAATATGCCGAGGCATTTTGTTAAACAATATTGCTCCCCGTACAGCGAAGCTATTAGAATATTTTGTGGCCACAGCTTTTGCACCATCTCTGCTTGAGATACGGATATCACAGGTCCTTCCAGTTTTTTCCGAGTGTCTGGCGCAAGTATAAGAGCAGACTCTCCTGTAGTTCTTTGGAAACTGTCTTAGTATGTCTGTGTAGACTGTTGTTTACACTTAAGACAACTTATACTATCATGTTACTTGTGCATGCTTAGTCTAAAAACTTCTCTCAAAATCTGATAACTCTGTTCTTGCTGCCTGTGCAGGAGCTAGAGTTACTCCATCCCAGATTTTATTTCTAAACCTGATGGTTTTACGGCGTCCGGGCGCCATCTTGGAATCGTCCCAGATCGAGAATCATGTCGATTTGAGCCTTCAAACTTTTGGAGAGCAACCCAATAGTTGGAAAAGCGTTCTTGGCGGTTTAGATAAGCCAACCAAGAACCAACCAACATGCTTGACGGACATGCGAGGACGCATAGCCTAACCAAGCAAGTATAATGGATAAACTTGGCGGATTCTTAGGGCACAAAGGCCTACCAACCAAGTGTGTAGTGTGAGAGTGTGTGTGCACTTGGCGGACTTGTTAGGGCCCTAGAGCCTAGCTACCAACCAAAGTGTGAATCTCTACGATTAGCGGCCTTTCGATACCGTTCGGCCTGACAAACCAAGAGATAATAAGTAAACTTGGCAGCCTTGTTAGGGCACTAAGGCCTACCAACCAAGTTAGGAGATATATGCATGGCGGCCTTTCGTAAGCGTCCAGCCTAACCAAGCAAGTATAATTATATATGCTTGGCTGAATTGTTAGGGCACTGCAGCCTACCGACCAAGACTTAAGGCAACAATATATTTGGTGGAATTCTCGGGGCACAAGTGCCTACCACCTAAATGTATCGCTGTGCTAGATGGTATTGTTAGGGCAACAAAGGCCTACCATACAGTCTTTGATGTTAACATGTGAAACAGAAAAAGGTCGTAAGAGCTAATACCACAAAGGAAGCAAAACTCCTAGGGCAATAAACTTTGCAGAATTGTTAGGGCCACTTGGGCCTACCACCAAATATTTGGGCAAACAATATACTTGTTGGATTTTTAGCGGCACAAGTGCCTACCACAAAGCATTTATTCCTCTATTCCGAGGACCACAAAGCAACAATATATTTGGTGGAATTCTTGTGGTACAAGTGCCTACCACCTAAATGTATCGCTGTGCTAGATGGAATCGTTAGGGCAACAAAGGCCTACCATCTAGTCTTTGATTTATGTTAACAGGTGGAACAGATAAAGGTTGTAAGAGCTAATACCAAAAAGGAAGCAAAATTCCTAGGGCAATAAACTTTGCGGAATTGTTAGGGCCATTTGGGCCTATCGCCAAATATTCAAGCAAACAATATACTTGTTGGATTTTTTGCGGCACAAGTGCTTACAACCAACAAGCATTTATTCCTCTATTCCGAAGACCTCAAAGCAACAATGTATATATTTGGTGGAAATCTTAGGGCAAAAGTGCCTACCACCCAAATGTATCGCTATGCTACATGGGATTGGGCAACAAAAAGCCAACCATCCAGACTTTGAAGTTACGTTAACAGGTGGCACAGAGAGGCCATAGTGACCACCATCGCAAAATTAGCAAAATCATAAGGCAATATACTTTGCAGAATTGTTAGGGCCACTGGGACCTACCACAAATATTTAAGCAAACAATATAACTTCTTGCAGGATTTTTGCGGCACAAGTGCCTACCACCACCACGTATTTATTCCTCTATTCCGAGGAAAAACGATTTACGTCAACTTTAAATCAAAACACAAAAGCACAAAATACCAAGACTGTCACTGGTCTTCATGAACAAACAGCTGCTGCTGCTCTAAAAACACAAGGAGACATGGGTTAAGGATCATAGAGGGCGGCACCCTAGGCCGATCACATACCAAACACAGTCTCCAAAACGTATCACTAAAAAGGGTAAAAACACATTTCCAAACAGATAAAACAGTATTAGAGCACCAATAAACAGTAGCTAAGGAAACTATTTCCCAAACTCTAAGATCGATAGGTAAATGCAGAGCAGCAGCTGAAACCAGAGCGCAGGTGGAGATGTTAACAGTAGTGCGAGTCGTAGCAAAATGAGGAGTGTTGCTGCTGGGCTGCTGAGGTACCAGGTGGGCGGGGCCTAAAAAAAGGTAGAACACCGAAAGCTGTCTACAATAAGGGTTACGCCTCGAAACGGTTTGAACGATAGCATTTATCATAATGGATTCATTAGCTTGTGGTAGAGGTCACATCTGAAAAAAAAGACTTAGGAGGCATTTCTATTAAATTCGCCGCGAGGTCCCTCAGAAAGCATTCCTCGGAGCATGAACTCATCATTCTGACCATGTAGGTCCGGATTATCAGTCCCTCCACTCGTTAGAAAAATTGGAACACTCGACCATCAAATGCAAGACAGTGAGAGGTACGAGACAGTCGTCGCTATAGGGTTGCAGATGCCTCATCTCCACATAGTAGTGTGTAAGTCTCGTGTGCCCAGGCGGCACAGAACAAGGTCCATTTGGTAGCCGTCGCTATTTGACGAGGGGTACTATCAGACGGTTTCTTTGATTGTTTGTAATTGATAATTTCTCTGGGCAGGGCACATGCTCAGGGCATATATATACACTATATATATGAAAAGAGAACACTCTGAGAGTGCATACCTCCGCCAAGCATGGCAACCGTAATGAAAAAGTCATATTGGTAGTGAAACCAAGATTTTCTTTGTATGAATACCAAAATCTAATAATTTGTGCTTTCCGATAGGTAGCATTAACAGTTTCCGTAAATTTCTTGAAGATCCGTTCATAAGTTTCTGAGCTATGCTGTCAACAAACATTGCGACAAACTTCAGTCAAACACAAAAACGGACCAACCAATCACCAAAATTTAATCATTTATGTCTTTTGACATATATATTGATGTTGACCTGTTTGAACGGCACTTTAGACCATTGGTTCCTACTCACTTATATAATACTCGCCACAATATGTTTAATTTACCTCAAGTAAGACTTGAGGTTCAGAAGCGCTTCACTATTTA
>LQNS02278143.1:24156707-24172645 GCA_001587735.2 Parhyale hawaiensis | reverse complement strand
TAATAATAATAATAATAATAATAATAATAATAATAATAATACTGCATGTTTTAACGAGTCATCCCATGTACCAAAAAAACGACGTTTTAATTAGTTGTCTAACTGTTCGCTCTTGTCCCGGCCGTAAGGACCTCTAAGTTTTCCCATGTATTTTTCTTTCTTTCTTGGTGTACCTCCCCGACTGTGTAGTTCAAATACCCAGAACCCTCCGCTTTAGCTTCAGATGTGTAGCGACGAACGCCCATCTCAAATGTCATGAAACTTCGGATTCTGGGAGTTGATCCGCCTCCAGAGGTACTCTGCCTTCAAACACCACTACAAAAGTGTCATTGCATCATTCCATCTATTTGTAGTGACTCGCTTCGGCAGAGTACCTCTGTCTGATCGCACGACTTACCCCAGGCGGAGTGAGAGCAAAGATTACGGAGACGAAGCTGTACTCTCACGGAGCATGGAGAGGTTTCATGGTTCCCTCCTGAGGCAGCGGGTGCAGACAAGTAGATTATTCTAGAACCATATCTGATCTATTAACAAGGTTTCCGTTTACTAGTAACAATTGTCCTCCTTCGAACGTATAGGTATACCCTTACCTTCGCTCGATCCTCACCACTGAGCTAGTTGTTCAAAAACACTTTCGGACAACTGTTACCTGCCGAACTTTTCCAGAGCCCGGGGCTTTCCGTACTGGTATCCCTTGTGAATCAGTCCTTCGCCGTGTTCTCTTGAACTGTTCTCGGTATTCAAGTTAACTTGATGTATAGCCTGACCGTTACCTTTGCCCAGGACTGCTCAGAGTATCTATCAGGTTCCTCTCGAGGATTATATGTACCTCACACCAAGGCCTTCTACTGCTTTTTCTCTGTTTACCTGCTTCATACGAACCTGTAGGTTCACTTAGAGTAGAGAGGGGAAGACCTTGTATGTACTTCGAACCCATCGAGTTCACTTTGAGAATCTTAACCAACGCACTTCCGTCAAAATCCCGTTAATTCCGATCGAACCGTTTCTGTACGGAGAAGTCATACCTTCTAGTGACGCGAATATTATGCGCCAGGCTTCTAGTTTACCCATTCTCATCTCTGAATTGCCCTTTCTGGTGTCATCGTACCCTGAGCCATTCTGGGTGTACTGGACCATCCCCGGTTCCTTTACCCCGTCTGGTTTGTGAACCCGGTTGTCATACTGAATCCTTGAGTTAACTCGAATGTCAGAATGAGTATGATTTTTTCACCATGAAAACCTTGTGTAGATCGGCCTCCGCCCCGTCATTTGCCTTCAACTTGATTCTCGTTGCGATACCTCCTACTGACCGTATCCGTAATTATCGTCGATTTTCTTGGTTCGTGATCCTCGTTGTTCGGTGGTCCCGATACTGCTCGGTTCTCAAGACCACCTCAGTGCTTCGATTGCCACTTCCAATTCTGTTGTCAACAATAAATATCTACTAGGTTCATAAAATTAACGTCTCCTGGTTCTAATGAACTTGTCATAACTCCAAAAATCTTCCATTCTGAATATCAAAAACGGCGAATCGTGTTGACAGAGACCTGGCTACTTCCCATGCATTGACAAGAATGTTAATTAATTCTCGCCAATCGTGAAAATTTATTTTGCCCTATCTATCTGATAAATGTGCATCTGTAATGGTATCTATAACTAATGCCGAATGTACTTTCATCTATCGGAAAAGATCTGTAATAGAACCTCCGGGCTTCATCAGTCCCTTAAGGGGTGTTTTCTTTCCTATCTTCGATCCCTAGAAGTGTCTCCTAGTTTGGAGAAAAGAAAAAAAGGTGTCGGCTTGGACCATCTCGTCCGTCCATCCTAGGTTTCTACAGTTATTCCCTTTCTCGGGAAACTACTGCCTATGAGTTGACTAGGGTACTTCAAGCTAAATCAATTTCCTCCATACGTTAGCGTTAGCCTGCATTGGGTTACAAAAACCATCAAGATTCCTAAAATTTTAGTTCCGGACTCAACAGTACGCTCCTTCGCTCGATCCTTGTCGCCCCTCAATGTCTGTGCCTGTCCTATCACTGCTACTATCCTCTGTCCGAGGATTGGAAAACGCGCACTCCATCCGAAATCTTTCCAACCTTCAAGACATTCTCTCATACGGTGTAGAAAAACGGAATCTTGTCAGATTCTCCATTTGTTCTATCTCGTGGAACTAGCTTATTCTAACTTCCAGTCTCGGAGTTAACCATCCGCCAAATATGGCTGACTCTAGCTTAGCACGACCTACTACGCCAATCATATTATCAAACATCCTCTGGTTCTTTTCGTAATATTCGAAAGACCTCAGAGACATTTCTTTCTCGGCAACGAAATGAGTCTGTGGATCTTTTATTGACTATCATCTATTCGAATCACCAAACGCTTCGTTCCGAAGTCGACCTTTACTAGTAAATAGATGCAAAAACTGACTGTAAGGAAGCAAACGTCCCCACCGACGATCTCAAAACGGTTTCTCACGTGTCTAGCTCTTTCCCAGCATATTCTCATTCTCTATACTGAATCTCTAAGGCAATGAAAATTGAAAAGTCCCAAGCTCACCATGGTTGCAGTATTTAGCACTGCTTTATGCTATGACCCAATTGAAAATACCACGTCCCCTGAAACCCGATTCGTAGTTCCAATATATAAACGGGACGATGTAGTTATAGCTTCAAGCCGAAGTTTCAATTCAGACTAAAATGCTCGGGGCATGATATATGAGGCACTGCTGCTAGCCCCTTTCTCGAACTCTGTGACAACGTCAGTGGAGCAAGCACATTCGTGCAAATCGTCTTCCGGTCCCCGAACGGACCCGCATTAACCGATGAACGTTTTATTCGGATTACCGGTACTCCATCCAGACGATTAAGCCTAAAAGCTTCACTTTGACTTACGTTACAGCCGAAAGTAACCGTTCGTATCGTACAGTATGTTTTAGCGGCTAAGGAATAATAAAACTTAGTATAGTAAGATACACGAAACGTGTATCCGCTGAAAACCTGGAATTCGCAATCCAGGTTCAGCACCCCTAGCCTATTGTGCCCTGCGCAAGTTCTTATCTTAAGCACCGCGCGGGACCCGACAAGAGCTACGATGAACTTCCCGCGCATTAGTTCCTAGAAGAGGATCTCTAATTTTTTTCTCGAAGTTATTCTCTTTTCAGAACTGAATGACTTCTCTAAGATCTGAAACTCCTGCTATGATTTTGTCCGAGTTCCAGGAAACCATACCGACAATTATTTGTCTCTACCGGGGAATCTAGAAATCGCTGTCCATCTCGAATTTCTCACCAATAAAAGACGAAGTTCATCATCAGTTCTTCGACGTTAAACAAGCACTTTTGACTCTGACAGGCGTTTCCCCGTCAAAGCTAGTTCCTTGTTTCAGAGGTCGATCCTCCAATCCTAGCTCTTTTACGTTCCCAGAGGGAACCTAGGATTTATCCCGGCAAAACAACCCTTCATAGTCTTTGGGGTCACGTTTTCCTTAGACTAATCTCGAGAATTCCAAGTTTCTCATTCTGGACTTAGTCTGCTTTACTAATTCCGGCCCTACTGCACTGAATTCGAATCAGCACAGGAAACTACGCGGCAAGAGGTACCAGAATCAACTTGCTCCTAGCGTCTCCAATGCCTGACACATCCTGTGCACAGCTATCTCAATGCTGGCGACTAGACTAGTCCGCTTTGGGGTCAAACAATGCCCTTGTGCGGTCATTTACCCTGCTGTATCAGCCCTTCGAGCTTATAGAATACACTGAGCCAATATCCACTTGGTCTTGATGCTGAAAGAATGTCATGTGTAGTCTTGAGTCTACCATATACCAGACGTACCTTAAGTTGGGGCGTTACCAACCGCTGCTTTTACTCCTGGCTTCACGATCTGTTTCTCTTTAAAAAAATTGGACAATTACCGATTCTCGTCAAAGGTCGTATCCATCCTGAACCCTATACGTACTATATTTGTCTATATGAACAGCGTATTGTCTAGGCTGTTTTCCGGGTACTAACTGCCCATATTTTTAGGGTATATATTGGCTTCACGCACCGGAAACTGTATCTGCCCGCGGCCTTTACCGCGACTGACTGCTACACAAGTGTGCGTAATATCGCAAATAGACGGAGGTTACACCAGGATCTTCCAGCAACAATCCCCCTTTAATTTAAACGAAAAAACTCTCGAGAACCTTAGGTGGGCCCCACTAAGGAATCGGAGATACACCATCGTCCCTCTTGAAGACACCTCACGATTCTGAGATAAGTTCTTTATTTATTCACTTACACGTCCAACTGGATACCGCCACCTCTTATATGTACCAGTCCTCAACCAGGACTGCCGCCCCATATTCCGAAGTATTCAAACTTCTCTCCAGTTGCTATATCTAAATCTCTCAAGGACCGCTCTGATAGAAACACAGGTTTCATCAGGGGTTCCACAAGGTAGCGTGCTTGGCCCACTCGTTCTCAATTAACATCAATGATCTCGATCTTAACATCCGTAGTAAAATCAGTAAATTTGCGGATGATACAAAATTATGTCATCCTACAACGAAAAGAGCCGAGTTTCAACAAGACCTTGACCACCTCATGGAATGGAGCGCAACGAGCAGATGAACTTTAATGTCGACAAATGCCCAGTAATGCAAGTAGGGCTGGTGAACTCTTCCACCCCATTGAAAATGAATGGGATGGAATTGGCTACTGCCACCCAACAACGTGACTTAGGAATCACTCAAACAAACTACAACACAGTCAGCAAGTTGACAAGTGTGTGAAAATTCCAAGCAGAGTACTCGGATTCATCACCAAAAACTTTGAATACAAGTCAAGGACATCATTGTTCCCTTGCACAAGGCATTAGTGAGGCCACACTTAGAATTTGCTCTTCAATCCTAGTTGCCGTATCTCTGTAAAGATATCGATAACATGGAAAGAGTCCAACGCAGAGCAACGAAATTGATACCTCAGCTGAGAAACAAGTCGTATGAACGCCGCTTACAAGAACTGGGTCTGATCTCTCTCGAGCAAAGACGACTCGGGGGGCAACTAATAGAAACATTGAAGTACTTGTATGGCTTCAACGACGTATCTATAACGGGACTCTTTGAAAGAGACATTAATGATCGCTTGCGAAACGGTCAAAAACTCAAGCATAAAGCTCTAAGAACAACCTCAAGTCAGCAGTTTTCCCTATTTCATAGTCAGTATTTGGAATAGACTACCTTCCGACGTTGTTGGTGCGGAGTCGGTCAACTAGTTTAAAAATCGTCTTGACATACACTGGGAGAGATATCCTCTACAGCTAAGAACTTCTCCACGAGTCGCAAGCACTGAACGGCCAAAGCTTCCCAGGCCATTTTAAGCTGACTACTTCTCACTTCCGCTCCATCTATATATTTAAGCTCCGCATGTCAGCGGCTATCGACCATGCTTGCGGGCATTCACGACCGTC
The DNA here is from genome assembly GCA_001587735.2 of Parhyale hawaiensis. Lineage (NCBI taxonomy): Eukaryota > Metazoa > Arthropoda > Malacostraca > Amphipoda > Hyalidae > Parhyale > Parhyale hawaiensis. Next base: position 24,167,197 of record LQNS02278143.1, on the reverse strand, counting down.
TTTTTGGCGGGGATTTTTCTCTCCCTACTTTTTTATTCTTTCTTTTTTTCTCTTTCGTTTTCCGTTTTTTCTCCTCTCGTTTCCCCAATTCTCTACATCCTACTAACATAATGGCAATAGCTCAGAGTGCCGGGGTGTTAGTCCCGGGTGTCTCTTTGGGAATGGGCCTATTGGTTCGTCTACTGGCGGCTATCTAATCTAAACTAGAAATTAAGTCTTTCATCGTTCAGATACCCTTATTGGGCGCTTTTTGAAACTGAATGTCTGTCAATTTCTAGTACTTTCCTAATTCACGTTATTCTATACTCGAAATTCCAAAGTAAAACTCAATATTCCATGCTACATACGCAGCATTTATTCACTGTGTCTGTCTTACGGTGCTTTGTGAAAATTTTGCAATCCTCAGCGCTTTACAATGTACCAGCTTAGTTTCCAGTGCGCTGATACTTTGTAACGCACTGGATATCCTGTGCCGTCTGTACGGTTACTCGCACATTTACTAAATGTCCTTGAGATTTTACTGTGCAAACCTCCGTTTCACTGTGTGTTAGTGCGTTTTATAGAGCACTTAAGAAACGTATGTCCGAATTCTTTTATTGTTCTCCGGATCTGCGTTTAATGCACTCGTCATCTTCAGGCATATCTCTCTAGTTTCGTTGAGTGTTTCCTTCCATAGAGCCCTCAATACCAGTATACTTGAGCTACTCTCGTAAGTCCTATAAAGCACTATATGTTGCTTCGTTCTGTACTGAACAGATTCCAGGGATATTTCCAGTTTCTCAAATGCTCGGGAGTTTTTACATACTCTGTATACTTTAAGCGCACCTCATAATTGTATTATGTGCTCTTATATGGTGCTCCTGGTTCTTTTGTTATTCTGCCTAAGGGATTACTAGGCAGCCTCTCAAGCTCTTGTTACGATATAGTTAGGATGTGGGAAAATCAAACGTAATCAATTTGAATAAATATCAATATACGCGAAAATGCTAGGATATCATAAAAATTAAGGTAATTAACTAGACTAATTATTAATATACAGGTCTATTCTTTTTTCAACTTTCTGGGAAATTTTTTAGTTTTCTGGGAAGCATTTATTGAATGGGGGTTGTTTTGAAGAAAAAGCTTATGTTTAGACACTGACTCAGGGCAGCTATGATGCATAGACACTGGCATATAGGAGGGAACCATAGGGCGCGCAGTGGACCGATGCTTCGGCAGGAAGCGTCACCACAGCGAAATTCTAGCCGACCAAGGCAGTGGGCAATTTAAACCAGGCCATTTCGCTTGTCTCCAAAAATTGATTGCTTCTAACGGAGCATAATAATGTTACTTCAAGGCGAGAGAAGAAATGTCCACGTGGACTCAAGATGAAACAGCCAATGACAATAAAAGAAAATTGTGAAGGGAAAGAGATCAGCGGATATTGGTTCTCTAAAGCACTCTGCCAGCCAATGAAGCTGGCAGATGCAGGGCGTGATAGGCCAAGCTTTGGGAACAAGGAGAGGCTTTCGTAGGGGTTGTTCAGTTTGATAGAGAATACAGCAAGTGCATGTTGCGACGTGTGCTCCGCGAGTGTTAGGTTGTTGCAAAAGATTTTGATCACAGCCAAGTGCATTCATTGTCTGGCAATTGATAGCCATTGTTTTAATTATTTTGGGACGATCACATCGAGAAATGTCTGAGAAGCTTACAATTGTCTTATACTAGATTTTTTTTTTTTTCTTTATTTGATACGAAGGGATTTAATTGGGTCGCTGCGGCAAAGGGGCCGGAGTGAATATATATAGAGTATATAGTATATTTAATGGGGCTCTTGGAATTTTCTGTAGTCGGAAACTCTGTGTTTCGAGTACTGAAGTTGGATCGAAAGTACGTCGCTTAATTTTGTCGTTGAGCACCGAAGGAGAGGGAGCAGCGATAGTTGGATTTGAAACGTCGCTGTTTGGGGTAAGTGAATGTTGGACGCGAGCATCATTGACCATGTTGAACACTGAAATTCACATTTTTGTAACGTAACTGTCAACTAAATATTGATGTTTTCAAGTGATGAGTTCATATCATGAAAAAATTCATGCATTGAAATTGAATTTGTCAAATATTGCAGCATAATGCAGATGCGCAAAATAGTAATTAATGGGGGCTAATTCTACCTCTCAACAGAGGGCAAAAAGAATTTAACCGATGAGTTGGACAGAGAAGGCTACATAAACATGTAGACTAGTCGGAATCTACTCTGTGACTGGAATCAACTACTAACAGCCAGCATAGCCAAGAGTGGAGCGAAAAACAACCAGAACTCCCTAGAGAGATTGTCTCCATTCTAGTCTGTCAATGATGCTAACGTCCAAATATTTAATGCAGCTTCGTTATGTATAACACTAGTTTATGTATGTGACAGTGTTAACAGCTAGGTCGTGTACCGCTTTATGTCCAAGTGCCAGGTTTTCTCATGAACTTAGACGTTAAGTAAATTTCAAAGTTCGCCTGTCTTGTGTCCGACTTATTTTCTTGCTACGCATCATGTTAATCATGTCGTAGCGTAGGCTAGGGAATCAACGTGTTTGGTATAGAATAAATGGTAAACGTTCATATTGGTGCTTTCTCCCACAGCATATTATCGCGGTAAGCACGACGTGTTTTCCGAGTGATATCAGAGGTGAGATACTATGTTCTAATGCTGTGCATGCCATAGATATTAAGAGTACACATGTGTCCATTCTGTCTTGTTCACTCTTTCAGACTCGCCTTGCATTTAGGTTTGTGAGGGCTCCCGCTTCACCCACACACTGGAACATATTCCATGCTGCTGATGTTCTTCATTATGCTGTCGTCAATTTGATGCTAAATTCCCTTTCTTGTACACTTGGTAAAAATTTATAGGCGGTTAGTTAGAGCTGCAATTAATTACCGAAATTTTGACTGGGTAACTGAGTTAGTCAATCTAATCGAATTGTGCATCCTTTTGTGTGACTTATCAATGCAGACCATTGCAGCGTCAATTAGTGTCCCATTCATAATCCCTGTCCAGTTAATTAGTATTGTTGTATATTTTACGTGAACACTCAAATTATTGTATGCACGCACACACACACACAGACACTTAAAACTAATTATATCCCTACACTCTCAGCCTCTCATTAAGCGTTCCGCATCTCTATCAAACACTAATCAACATAGTTTTAGGCCATTTCCTATCGCTTGTAATAAAGACTATCAGGCATTAGATGATTAAAAAATTTTTAGTTTACTGTGTGCTCGGAAAGCTATCAGAGCATTTGTTAAATGTATATCTGGTATCTTCAGTACTGCTCCAAGCTTCTTCATCCACACTGTTAAACGACTTTCCTACTTCAGAACGTTCTTCAACTCAGAAAAGTTTTCAAAAGACTTGTACCAGTCGACTGTACCCGTTTTTTTTTTTTTTTACTTTGCCAAATTTTGACTTGTCTTGACAAAGTACAAGACAGAGCCTCTTTTTTTCTTTTACTTGATCCAGGACTCTCAGAACCTGCCGGCTTAAAGCAGGGCCAGCGCCATCTGGGGCTCGGGATACACGGCCGATCTGAGCTTTTACTTAGGCAAAACCACCCTTTGTCTTAACAGGGCTTTAGAACGTTGTCTTAATAGAGTACTTACCGTATATCGTGTTCATAGTGCACTATATTAACATAGTTAATTTTCTGACAAACTCAGTGTATTACAAATAACCAGATGGGAGCCAAAATTGGCGATATAGCACTGTCTTGACCTCTGTTTTATATAGATTGTGCAGGATTGATAATCAGTGCATTGTTCATCAGCGCATTGCTTTTTAACCGGGGGGAGCCTTCTGGCAAACGTTCAGCAATATTGCCCTGTGTTGAACACGGTTTTATATTGGGTGTGAAGGATTTACACGCAGTACATTGAGCATTGCCCGGACGGAGCCTCTACGGCGATGTTGCCACATGCCTTGCAAAGAACAAAATTATCGGTGGGTACATTAATGGCGTTGCCCACTGTTCAATCACCCCACTCTGGCTACCAGACAGTATTTCCGGTAGACCTGCACCCCTGCCTCTGCAATCTCTCCAAGACCGAACTTCTTACCGTCTTTAGAGGAAGCTAATAAAGACGCTGATGCTGCTATAGTCCCGCACTATGTAGACTAGCAGATTATACGGGCTGAAGTTCCCCCCTCCCCCCAGGGAGCCGAAGGGAGACGACGGTGCGGATCTCCGAGGGCAGAAAAGGAAGGGCATCTTAAGGCTCTTCGCCACCTGCGAGGAGAGGCTGTGTCGTCCCTAAGGCATATTCTAAAGATGCCCCAGGAATGCCAATGTATTTCCGATGCACAGCTTTAGCCAGATACCTTTACTAAAGTCCGAATTACGGTCGTTGCAGAAAACATCCTCCAAAAAAAGTTAAACCAAGGCTCGAGCCATGAACAATATTTGTAAACTTAGGTGTCACTTCGAAAAACGTACAACATCACTTTTTGGTTTCATTGATAAAAAATTCCTCTATCACTCATTTTAGACAATGTAAAGCCATACCTTCGCCCTCGTAAGATTCTTTTTGCCGAAGTACGAATCGCCACATCCGACATAGGTAAACCAGGGCTCCGGAATTTGAATAAGTACCCAATTTCGTATATTTCATTCATAAAGGTTTCTTTCAAGTGCAAAGAAAAATATCACGATTTTGTACTTAAAGCCAGATATTAATTACCATGTTCACAATAATTGAAGGCCTATCTATTCGATATTCAGTTAACCGACCAAAGTACACCGTCGTGCTTAATACATATTGTATCTACTTTAGTGTAGACCTATTAATGAAAGGTGTGAGTTGAATTTCGCTCTAGTTGCTGAATCGTTTGTGGAAGTTATACGATGGCATGTGAGCAGTAGCTAGGTTCGAACAAGCTGTGTCACGGGGAGTTGCGCCTGGAACGACCGGCCGTTGTGACATTGTTTGATGGACCCTCAGAGTGTCCTTTTGTTTTTTTTACCGTTATACTCCTATGCAGTTTTGCGCTTCAGCTTGTGGAAATCAGTTGTAAAGATATTTTAGTTCTTCTATACCTATTCTGTGTTTTGGGTGTAGGAAATGAACTGTGCTCTTGCCCGCGTACTGTGTCTTCCCCTCTCTCCTGAACCTTGATTTCTGCTTATTGAGAGGAATATGATGCGTTAATTGATGGTCGATGATACCATTGAAGAGTCTTGACCTGCCCCTCGCCCTTCTGATGATGCTACGGGGCTTTCACGTCCTTAGTTCCCCCATCCCTCATGGAGCATACGATGGGCCGCACGCTGTTGACTTGGGCTGCTGGCTTCAACCGTCCATTGCTGTGGGAAGAGGCAACCTCGGTGGGACCTGCAGTCACCTCAGCCGTAAGCTAAGCCTGCGGGATGTCTGTCTCCCTGCCGGAAAATTTACGGCGATTGTCTGATGTAATCTGATGCCACTCGCAGTATACTCTCATAGTTATAGGAGAGATTCCTATAATTTTCCCATGGGTCTTTTGAGTCCTCTCGACTTCCCTTCTGCTTTCATATACCTACTGCTTTTACTTTTCTCCGTTCTTCCTATTCGTTCCCAACTCGCTGTTTCCACGCGCGTTCACCCAGTACGGTAGCGCCCCTGCCCGTGGGTTCCGCGTGTATCGGCTTGCCTTGTGTCCCTTTTTTTTCTTTTTACGTTAGATTGCCGTATTATGGAGGCGGCATCCTGGACTGTTCTATTCTATAATAATCCACTACTTTCCATAGAATGCGAGTATACCCGACTACAATGAAAGTTTTGCTAATGAGTGTATGAGCATTAGTCTATATGTAGTTTTTCCTGAATAGTTAAATCTTAATGAGCGATGTGTTCGAGATCATTTAAAGTTGTAAAACAGCAAAATGTAATATTTTCCATGATTGTGCTGAATGATTTCAATAAAATTATTATTATTATAGTGCACTCTAACTCTGCTTCACGTCATCTAGTGAAACCAGCTCCCATCTCGGACTTCCCCGTCCAGCCTTAGCCCTTTTACATCACTTGGACTGAGCCCAGAATCGACAAAAACCGGCACCACGGGAGCTTAAATTCAATGTTAATTCACTGCTCCTCTCTTTCATTAAGCAATTCACTTCTCAAAACAACACTGTGCACCCGATCCTATGGGTCACTCGCATCTATCACTGATCCCAGAGCACCAAGCTAGAAGCGAGAAGGCTGAGGTGTGAGATCGCAGGTGCTATCCAACAGAGGTACTCTGCCGGAGTGAACCGCTGCAAAATAATTGTAATTTTTATTTGAGTGATTCATTTCGCTTAATAGAAAGTTTTCAGCATTGAATATATCTTTGAGTTTTGCACTAGAGAAGAATAAAGATTTGGACAAAGAGTGATGCCAGATACCGCCACACGCACTCCGTTGCTTTATTTATCGCAATTTGTTTCCCTAAAGTCAAAAGAGTTATTAGAAATTAGGAATCGCTCAGTATTAGTTGAAATTTCTGTGGAAAACTCCACCCATGTCATTGTTGTAAGCATAGAGTGACTTCTGATATCTGATATCAGAAATGCCACACTCATTGGCAATTCATTTTCCCATCATAGCTGTCCACTACCGCAAGCTCGGTCAACTCTACAAAGAGATTACCATTTTCGGCGAAAAGGCAACTATTTTGTAAGATGACTGTGGAAGCTTCACAAAATATTTCTACACCGACTAGCTGCTACTACAAAATTTGTATAGGTGCTTAAGACCGAAAATCAGGGAACAAAACAGCATAAAGTTGTATTAGGTTGCAAACTGACCTTATATTTCAACCACGTGCACACGCTGCAGCTGAGTTGCGCTTCTAATTTACATAATTTTCGGAAAGAAGACGCACACAGTTGCCAATATTATAGCTAAATTATCGAATACAATTGGGCATCCATCTGAGAATGACTGGAACTACTGTTGACGATTAAATGTTAAGCTCATAGAATTTAAAAATAGTTAGAAAGCTCAAATGAGCAATTTTGCAGTGATAAGCGGTAGGCAGAGTAACTCTGGCATTAATATCAAACTTGCATAGCCAGAGGCTTCTCCAGTCAGGAGGATCATTCCGAGATGATAAGACTGATGTTAATGACAGAATTAGGTGCCTATTTTTTTTTTACTTAGCCAAATTTATGAAGTCTTACTCTTGTGTAGGTATAGGAGTAGACTTCATATTAGTTCTCTCATAATTTTGCCTTGTATCTGTGTAGTATCTAGTACTATATAATCCTTAGTCCCTTCATCTCGGATACCTTTTTTTGCTGAAGCTACACAGGCAGAGTTCTCATTTAGTATATAGGCAGCACCCTCACCCTCCAGTCCTCACTTATAAATGAGCGACCTTCTTATAATTTGAGTCGGGAAAACCATCGGGTTTTGGTGTTGCTCAGTGTGTATTATTCTTCAAGACTTTGTTTTTAGGCTCGCTATTAAAAATTTTCACTCCGATAGATCGAGCACGAACTAGCGGCCCTGTTTACTGATTTTTGTCCCTGGTCTAGGCCTGACGGAGCTGTTGTACCCCTGGTCTAGACTAATGGAGACACCCTTTGAGGGAGATTGGAGTTTTTTGTACTCTTAGGCATTGGCTCTTGTGTACAGAACTGCAAATTAAGAATTATAGCTAGAATTCGTCTCTTGTTGTTAACGAACTAGTTCTTTGCTTTTAGTCTCAGCGGGGCTTCTGTACTTTTTGTGTTCTATTAAGGTTAAATTCTAGCTTCCCAATATGAAATGTTGTGCCGCTTCTTCAAAGGAGTGGAGATAGGACTCCCTGCAACGATCACTTCAGTCATATCTTTGGTAGACCGAATACCGTTTTTATATGCCAGAAAGGTAAGTCAAGACTTGGTATCATCCGAATTCTAGCTCTTAATTGAGGATAGGACGAGGCTTTGTTACAAATCCGAGGTGTTGCCTCATTCGTTCGAAAAAACAGACTTCCACCGGATAGCTATCCCCTTTCTTCGAAATCGTCTGATCCTGAAGGTTCCTAGCAGTGTTGCTAGATCCTTCGTGCCATTCGGGCCGTTTATAGGCGGCCAAACGTACCTGGCCTGGAAAAACTGAGCTCCTGCTCTATGGTATCTGATCGCACGACCTTCCATTAGGTTCCGACAGTATCACCGGTTCTGGAGATCTTGGAGTTACGTTCTTGTTGTGAGTTTGCGTCTGTTTTTACCCCCGTCTCAATCGAAGGTGAATGTTGTGGGTAACTATGACGATGTTCCTTACTAACATGGCAAAGGACTAAGATATGAGATCCTAGTTGAAAGTAACCTGATATAAGCATAGTCGCCGGAATTGGCGTCAACAGCCGAAGAGTATGGTATATGGTATTAGCGCTCCGCGATTGGGTATCAGCGTAGGGGCGCGTCCCCTGGGTGGCGGATGGGGGTGCCCTCGTCGGGCAACACCTGGCGAGGGTTGTGCTTCAGTACCGTGGACCAGATACCCTGCAGCCGGCCGACGGCCAAACGTCTTGGTCTCTCCTTGCCACTGGATCACTGTCGGACTGGTCAAGGTAGTGGACTGGGAAGTGTGCAATCTCTTTCCACTATAAACTTCATTGCACGTGCCTTCCTTCCCTGCTCCCTCTTTTTTCTCCTACCGTTGTTTTCCTTCTTTATGTATTCCTTTCTCAACAAGTCCCCCGACGATGGGGCGGGGGTGGTGGGGGCAGGTACGAATGCTGCTGGAGGCCCTTAGTTCTCGCACTACACGGTGGGCGGCTTCAGGAGAGTGGTTGCTGGTGGTCGGAGTTGGAGCGGCGGCTACCTTCGGCAGCACCTGGAGCGACTGGGCAGCCCTAATTAGGATCGCACTGCCCACCGCCAAAGGGGGAGGGGTCTAGAAAAGGTGACCCAAACATTGCCCGCTCCTTCTCTCCGCGGGCAGGCAACCGCACCTGTCGCGGCATTCCTTTTGCGGTCGAAGAAATGTAAACAGAAGTCGAGATGGTGGTGAGGAGAGGAGTGTCTGCAATTTGACTGTGGCTGCGTGGAATATCAGGACACTTATGGACGTAGACGATGCTGACCGACCCCAGAGACGATCTGCGCTGCTGACATCCAAACTGACTCGGTACGGAGTCGACATTGCGGCTCTTTCGGAAACTAGGCTTGCTGAAGAGGGGTCCCTTGTGGAGCAGGCCAGTGGCTTTACCATTTTTTGGAATGGACTAAGCCAGGAAGAACGCCGTGTGTATGGTGTTGGTTTTGCGGTGCGCACAGAACTCCTTGGCCGTTTCCCGGATCCTCCCACAGGTCTTAATGAGAGAATGATGAAATGGAGAATACCGCTGTCAGGAGACCGTTATATGACTCTTTTATCTGTGTATGCGCCCACTCTGAACGACGATGATGGAACAAAGGATGAATTCTACGGCCAGCTTGATGAAGTCCTGAGAAGAGTCCCTCGTGAGGATAAACTGCTCGTAATGGGCGACTTCAATGCAAGAGTTGGCAGAGATCATCGGGCGTGGGAGGGCGTGCTGGGGTGAAATGGCGTGGGAAAGATGAACGAGAATGGGATGCGTCTCTTAACCCTCTGTTCTGAGAGAGGCTTGGTCTTAACTAACACCAAGTTCCGCTCAAGAAATATGTACAAGACCACGTGGATTCACCCCACTCCAGACAGTGGCATTTCTTGGACTACGTCATTGTCAGGCAGGGGGACTTTCGTGACGTCACTGTCACCCGTGTAATGAGGGGAGCTTGCTGAGACACAGACCACAGAATGGTACGGTCGGTGCTCCGGTTACGCTTGCGGCAGAGGGTGCGTAGAAGCTCCCCTCGTGCTCGCATCAATGTCGGCGCTCTGCGGGCGGAAGAACGGAGAGCTGCTTTGCGGGAGATGCTGGACTCTCTCGAACCCTGCCCGGGGGAGTGCGCCAGTGCCGAGGAGGTTACATCGGAGTGGGACCGTATAGCTGCCGCTTTGCTGGATGGTGCACAGGCTGTGCTGGGTGTCAAGAAGAAATTTAATAGAGACTGGTTTGATGAACAGCATGCTGAAATAAAACCACTACTGGAAGAGCGGAATCGCGCTCATGCTGCAGTGCTCCGCCGTGATACCCGCCAATCGCGGGCAAGGTACGTCGCTCTCCGTGGGAGAGTGCGGCAAATTCTTCGGGAAATGAGGAATGACTGGTGGGTCAGACTTGCAGAAGAGATNGCAAATTCTTCGGGAAATGAGGAATGACTGGTGGGTCAGACTTGCAGAAGAGATACAGGGTTATGCCGATGCAGGAAACCAGCAAGAATTCTACTCTGCCCTGAAGACAGCGTACGGCCCCGTCTGTAGGGCACCCACGCTAGGGTGGAGCGAAAAAGGGGGGTTTTGCACTTTTTTTCGAAATTATGTTTGTAATAGTGATATTTTCTTGTCACGTCATTCAAAAATAACTGTGCAAAAATTTGAAAGCATTTGATTAATATCTTCAGGTGGCACATCAATGATGA
>LQNS02278143.1:24141229-24154094 GCA_001587735.2 Parhyale hawaiensis | reverse complement strand
GTCCGGTTACACACTGTAATACACAGTGTGTGTGCGTTTGTGCGCTATGTGCCACCAGAAGTAAGTTGAGTAGCGCTTCCAGATTTTGGTTATAGATGTATTAATATACATCGTACATTATAAATACTATTACAGAGCATAAAAGTCACTTATTCGTGAATAAAATGTCAAAATGTGAAAAAATAAAGATTTTCCAATATTTCAGCGACAGTGTGCCACCTGAAGATATTCGATTTCATGAAAATAATCTTAACACAGTGTATTTTATGAGAAAAGGCAACAAAATAACACTATTACAAAATGAAAATCAAAACTTTGTGTTTTCGCTCCACCCTAACCCACGCCGGTTCGTAGTGCTGACGGTCGGGTGCTGATAACTGACCAGAGCGGCATCCTTGATCGGTGGGCTGAGCACTTTCGGGCCATCCTAAACCACCAAAATCCAATAAATCCCAATCTGCTGGACGATATTCCGGTATTGCCAACGCTTTGGGTGATGGATGATGTACCAAGTAAGCAGGACGTTCAGAGAGCGATCTCGGGGCTAAAGAATGGCAAAGCACCCGGACCAGACGAGTTGCCAGCGGAAATTCTAAGATACGGTGGGGAAGCAGTGGTGGACCGCATGCACGAGACCATCGCCATAGTGTGGAGAGCGGGAAATGTGCCCCAGCAATGGAAGGATGCCAACATCATCAGCATCTTTAAGAAGAAGGGGGACAGAGCTGTCTGTGACAACAGCCGTGGCATCTCCCTGCTATCAGCTGCCGGGAAGGTCTTGGCGCGGGTGTTGCTTGTGCGGCTGCTGGAATGTGTAGCGGAGGAGGTGCTACCTGAGACGCAGTGTGGGCTTCGCAAACGTAGATCGACTGTTGGTATGATTTCAGTGGCTAGACTCATCCAGGAAAAATGCAGGGAGCAGTACCGGGACTTGTTCTCGGTATTTGTCGATCTTGCCAAGGCCTTGATACGGTGTGTCGAGTACTGCTGTGGCAGGTACTGGAGAAACTAGGCTGCCCGCCTCGATATCTTCGGGTGTTGCGTGCTCTGCATGATGGCGCTATGGTGCGGGTCCTACATTCTGGAGGGCAGTCTGCCCCCTTTGGAGTCGCAGCCGGAGTAAGGCAGGGGTGTGTAATGGCTCCAGTTCTTTTTAATGTCTTTATGGCCGTGGTGTTTCGCATTGCTTCGCGTAACATTGCACCGGAAGACTGCCTATCCCTTCGCTACAGACTGGATTGTAGCTTGTTTAACTCCAAAAGATTGAGAGCCAGGACTCTTACGTCAGAGTAAAGAGTTTTCGACCTGCAATATGCGGACGACGCTGCACTCGTTGGAGCGAGTGCGGAGGGGCTTCAGCGGTCTGTGAATGCACTGGCTGGTGCAGATACTCGCGCGGGGCTGCGAGTGAGTACGACAAAAACGGAAGTGATGAAGCAGCTCGTGCAGCCAAGAGAGACGTCTAAGATAAAAATTTATGGATGTGATCTGAAGGAGGTAACTCACTTCAGTTATCTTGGCTCTGTGTTGAGTGTTGGATGTGATCTGGAGAGCGAAATACAGGGGCGCATTGGACAGGCGGCGGCGGCCTTTGGGAGGCTGATGAACCGAGTGTTCTGTAACAGGAACTTGACACTCTTCACGAAGGTCAAGGTATACAGAGCGGTGTGCTTGTCCGTTCTCCTGTATGGGTGCAAAGCGTGGGTTCTCTACAGAAAACATCTCAAAACCCTGGAATCAATTCACAAGAAGTGCCTGAAGCGTATGTTGGGCGTCAAGTGGTGGCACAGAATACGTCATACCGAGATCAGGAGAAGAGCGGAAGTGGAGCCTGTGGAATGCATAATTGCCCGTTGGCAGCTGCAGTGGGGTGGGCACGTTGTGCGTATGCCTGAAGAGCGGCTTCCCCGCAGGGTGCTGTACGGGGAGCTGTCGGACGAGCGGCCAGCGTTAACGGTATAAGGACCACATCGCCACAACTATACGGAGGTGTCATATCCCCATTGATAGCCTGGAAGACCTTGCGAACGATCGCGCTGAGTGGAGAGCGGCTTGCTGTGATGGGGTGACGCACTATGCAGAACGGCTCAGAGACGCGCATGAGGAGCGTAAAGCCCGCAGGCACCAGCTTGTCCCCGGTTGGGGAGACCACGTTTGTCCCCGGTGTGGGCGCGGCTGTGCGTCGGCAACTGGACTTCGGAGTCACCTCGATGTTCATCGGCGCAGGGGGGACCAGTGACCAATCGACTGATATTTATCTACTCCAGCAACTTTGCTTCCTGAACGGGATGGAACGTCATCGTCGTTTTCGACGGACAGCAATAAGCAGTAAGTATGGCTTTCTTCTCGTCCCGTAACAAGGGTTTTCTGCGAATTATCTTCTCTCTCTGCCGAAAGATGGAGATTTATCAAGCGTCTCGAAGTCGGGGTGTGTCCCCAGTCCACTGGGAACGCCCGTCTGTAAGACTGGGCGTGTGTCACCTCAAAAAGAGTCTATGAGCCGTTAGCCCTGACAGCAATGTCTAGACCTAGGTTGCCTCTGTTCGCTTGATCCACGGACTGTATCCTTCGTGGCGGTGTTCTGATGGTTCTCGAAACTCTAGGGCCCCTTTCCGAAAGCGTTTCACCTGTTTTGAAGGGAGTTCGTTGTGTATTTCGGAAAGAGTTCTAACGGCGGCGTCGGTCTACCGACTGTAGCATCTGATTTGGATCTGTGTATCGAGGTAATTTATGAACTACACTTCTTCCTCTTGATCGTGAGATTGCTGACGTCTCTTACTGTGTTAAAGACGTTTAAAGATGACGTTTGGCTTTTTCTCTTCATCGGTGATGATCGACTCCGTGGAGGAGAGGAAGGTCTTGCTCCCTTTATCGATTATACATGTTTGAACGGAGCCACCTAGTGTTGTTTACCTTCTGCTAGAGTGGAAGTACGGTCGGTCTTCCCTCAGGGGTATCACGTTCTTCTACGTCTTTTATTATTGCCCAACCCTTAGGTGTGGGGGCATGAGGACTGTGCCAGCCACCTGTGAGACCATTTGTGCTCCATGTTCTTGGAATTCAGTTGCTATGCCTGGGTCATTCGGATGTGGAGCCTGTAGCTGGATACCAGGGGTGACCCGGCTGTGATTTCTTTGTTATCCCTTCTCGTCAACAGACTAGAGCTTAGACCTTGCTAGTGTTTCTGGTAGGAAGGTATCTAAGTAGGAACATCTGTGGTTGGAAAAGAGGGAGCTGGCCTTATCAATACTTCAAGTATACTCGCCCTAATGTCTTTGAACTATTGTCAATGGACTGGTGTAGCCATTGTCTGTACCCGGTATGAGGGGCTGAGAGGATAGGTTATCTCTCGACCTGTGGCGAAGGGCCCAAGGTGTTAATGTCACTCATCTAGTAGTCTTGGCAGGATCTGAGGTTACGCATCACAGCCTCTGCCACATAAGCGTCTACCGGCTGTGACCCGGTAGCAAAAACAAGGCGGTAGTGCACCTTCCCTGGAAAGGAGTTCCTTTTCTCTCCCTGCTTTCTGGAGTTTCCCGACTACGTGGCCACTGTAGCGATGGGCTGTGTTGCCCGTATGGAGGTCGTAATAGCGAGACAATCTTCAAAGAGTTTGAGAGGAGCGTTTCAAGAAGTTCCTTGACACCAGTTACAATTCCTCAAACGATAATAGGTGAGGGAGATTGTCTAGAGTTAAAAACCTGCCTGTCTCTAAGATTATATATGCTTGTAATTCAAAAATCGACCTTTTTGGGCTCGTGCTTGAGCCCCTGTGATTGTGTTTACCACGCTGCATGTCGTAGGACTCGTAGACTGCTGTAGTTATCCCATAACTAGGCCGAATGGTATTGTGCATCTCGCTGTTGGATTAAGCAGATGTAAACGTTTGTGACTTTACTCAGGTAAATCCCAGCTGGGAATGGCCCGGTGTGGGAATACCTCCTCTCTATCTTATCGAGGTATTTAGCCCTCTGCCTATCTGACTTCATTCCTAATTCATTGCTCGAATATGCTCCGGAACCGAGATAATCAGCACTCCATAGTATAACCTTAAGGCTTCCATTTCTATGTCTCTAATCTAGAGGAAACCCAAAAAAAGGGGTTATCCATATCGTACGTTCTCGTTCTTCTTGATGGTTCGTTCGTGTAGCCGACTTCCGCCCGGAACCCAAAGTATTACCTGTTCTCTGCCCGGGATTTGGGTTATTTTTTGCACGGGGTTGTGTAGAGGCTTGGCGGGTCGTATGTAGCTTAATACCCGGCCTAAACCGTATTTGCTCATTATTTTGAGAAAGGTGGCATAGTCTTGGGAAGAAAACTCGTCCTGTTTATATCATAGCCTGTTTTGCGGACATCACAAAGGGCCCTTTGGTCCCCCTTCCAAAGTCGGTAGTTCATTTAGGGGTCAGTACTCAGAGGCCTCATTGGAATACAGGTACGTTCCCCCTGTTTGAATATACGAAACCGGCGCTTAAACGCTCGGCCTATAATACTGAACTTGAGGCGTTGATTTGATTCCTGTCACTTGACGTCTTGCCATAGGTTCCAAGTTAGATGCGGGCCTATCGCGTATGATACATTATATCGGAAGTCGATCGAACTGTCGCCTCCATATTTGCGAATATTCACATGGCTTCCCATATTCGGGTTCGCCTTCACAAGTAGACCTGTGAATATTTGCGAATCTCTAAGCATCTACACCGATATCTTTTCCAATCCTGTCCAAGTTTTACTGCAAGCCTAGTACCGCTCAGGGTCTCGCTCTTGCTCCTGCGTAGATGCAAGGAGGCCACCTTTGTGAAGTCTTACTCTTGAATAAGTAAAAGAGTAGACCTCTGAATAGGTCTCTCATATTCTGCCTGTATATCTCTCCGTGGGGACTGTAGCATCAGTACTTTCCCCGCTCTGTGCTAATCTCATCGTGCGCATATTTCAGCCTTGTGTTAGAATCTCTCTTAACTCAAGAATCAGGTTCCTTTTCGTCTGTATGCTTAAGGCTAGACTAAGGAATAATTGGGGATCTTGCCTTAAGATTAAGCGATTAATGGAAGTAAATGCTTCCTTTTTGACGGGGGTCCATAGGTAATCCCTGTTCTATGGACAAGTGATTCTCTTATAAGACTGATTGCAAATATATCAAGAGCAATATAGATGTTATACGACTAAGGACAGTTCAGAGTCCTGATCGTATATGGGTGCCTGCGTCGACCTCAGTAGACAACAACGGTTCCTGGACCGGTCTATTTATAAGATTGGTCTCCATACCCCTGTAGATTGTTAATGTAAGCTCAAGCACATCCTTGTGATTTAAGTCTTGGTACTGTATAGGTATATGTATAGGACTTACAGAATTTCAAAATTGTGTCTCTACATTGGTACAACACTGTACTTAGTCCAATTTCGAAATCCTGTATCAGCATACATTGAAGCAGGATCTTAGTCAAATTTGAAGTCCTGCTTTTTAGCTATAGGTATAATACCAGGATTTTTACCAGTCTAAAGTCCTGTGTCTCTATGAAAACCAGGAATAGGACTCAATTAAATTTCAAAGTCCTGTTTCTGTTTAGACATCCGAGCAGGTAAAAACTGAAGTTCTGATCTTGTATTGGTACAAGACTGGACTTGGAAATTTTTGAACTCTGCCAGACTGATGAAGTCATGCCCTAATGCGGGAGTAGGAGCATGCTTCGTAGGATTTAACTTTCGACTTGTATCTTCTAATACACGTATTGCTCTAATTAATCAAACGTAGAATACTCACAGGTCGGCTCGCCGAAGGAAGGTATCTAGATAGATAACCTTCTTGTCAACTAGCTACTTCTGGTGTGGTCATAGGGCGCTTCCGTTAGTCATGGACAAACTCTATCTCTCTATCGGACGTAGTGCCGCTGGCATTGCTGTCAACCTGCTAATTCGAGGAAACTTTATGATTAAATTACAGTGCCTTCAGTTAGTTATGGGTTGATGCCCCTGGTGGAGGGAAACCAGTCAGTGTTAGATAGTCGAGATTAGAAGATTGGCATTCCCGCCTTCCTGTTATTCTGGAGATACTTTCCATGTCAGATTATAGAGAGCTTTCATTGGACTCTCTTAGATATTCCAGATTGTAGTCTTCTTCCATTAGTTAACCATAACTCGCCTTCATGAGTACCTAACGCTTAGGAAGTATTTCCGCGAACCTGCGACAAGCGGGAAGTCGATTGGAAGCGTCTCTGCGATCCTAATTATACTAAGAGCGCTTTTATGTAGCTTATGAAATCTATCCATAGTTTAAGCAGAGTATTGTTTATAGTGCCCCTTCATACAGGTCTCTGATCGAATCGTTATGATGAAAGGTAGCAATCATATATTATTAGTACTGACTTTATAATGCACTAGAGATTTACGAGGTAAACTCGAGTTCATTGCGTGCTAGTATTTTTATATAGAGCACTTATTAATCATATCTACCTTATAAAGTGCTCTTAGCACTTCCGTGATCCTGAACTAGAGGTTTTAAGGGGATCAACTGCAATTTTGGCCAAATTCCATTTTAGTCACTGGATTTTCATAAAATTTTGATATGACTTACTTCTCAAGAAGAACAAGTCATATACCGAATTTTAAAACAATCGAAAAAAAAAACAATTTTGAAAAAAATTTATTTTTTGAAAATTTCGAAATTTTTTATTTCTCTGATATTACTTAAGTTAGAATCACCAAATTTGGTGAGATAATACTACATACACTGGGCGCACGGCAGGTGTTTGGAGCTCAAGCGGAGTGATTGGGCGCTGCGCAGCAGTTCATCTTTCACTACGATAAATAAACAGAACAGTAAATAGCCATATTTAGTAATCACCAAGACTAGTGACTAGTGGGCGAGGCGGTAGAGCAGGTGAGCCAGCAGGCGGCGAGGGCAAGGGCGGAGGGGGCGAGGGAGGTGAAGGTGCAGCAGGAGACGGAATGCAGTCACAACCACGAAAACGAGCTGCAGAGCGACCAACACCTCCCCTTACAACGTTCCATACAGCACTGACGGTTTTTGTTCATAGTAGGGGGCCTGCAGCTAGTGGCAGCGCCCGGCTCACCCCTGAAAACCCCCATTCTCGGGCCTCCTGCTCCTGGCTAGGGGCTCGCTGGCCATTCCGCTTATACGGTAGTATTCCTCAGACCCTGGGGATGATATTTAGGCAAAAAAAAATTGAAAATTTTGACCCAAACCTCGCAGTCGATCCCCATAAAGGGTAAAACTCTATAGTAGATTGCGTGCATCATAACTTATAGGGAAAGTACTTGAGAAAATTTCATCTGAGCAATGTTGTATTGCTCTTAAGGTAACATGTCTAGTATCCGTCCACCGTGCTAGTAGCCGTCCACTTGGCACAAAAACCTTCCTGAGCGAAAACTAGCAGTGCTAGAAAGCCGTATATAGGCTCAAACTGTAGGCTACAATTTATCTCACAGTTTAAGCCTATCTACGACTTTTTAGCACTGCTAGTTTTCACACAGGAAGTTTTAGTGCCAAGTGGACGGCTACTAGCACAGTGGACGGGTACTAAAGATTTGCAAGTAAAATTCTCCAGTTCAATACATGTTTCATTATACAGTATAGACCACTTAACTGTATTTCTGAGCATTTTATATCGCTAGTACGTTATCATGCACTAGAGATTTATCAGCAAATCTCTAGTTTCTTTGTGTGGTTGGTGTACTTCAGCACACGTTATAAATTGTATACTTGTGCCATTCTATAGTGCTCGGTAAACTTTTTCGAACACTTGATACCTGTGGATCTGTGCCTTTACTGTGCACCAGGGTTTCAATGAGAGCTTATAAACTGTATGTCTGAGAATTTGTAGTGCTCTCACCAAATTCTTCTCTGTTACAAGATGCCACTAGGAAGCACATCTGCGACCCTGGCTACTTGGGGGCGCTATAAAGATTACCTACCAGGATAGATTGTAGGGCTCCTTCAAACGTATTTAAGGATATATTATAGGGCACTTACATACGGATTTATTGATAGATTACAGAATATTTAAAGTTTAATTTTATGTACAGACTTCTCAGTAAAATTTAAATTATAGTGTGAATGCTGTTTTTCTTATATGGTTGATATAATGCACTTTCATTGCTGTTATGGGTCGACTGTGAGTAATAGATCGAATACAGTGCCCTTCCTGGGTCGACACCATATCTCCAGATGAGAAGCAATTCTACAACTCTACTGCTTACCGGATAAAGATGGGAAGCTTTCAGAAGCCCTGACAACTCTGAGGGTGCTTTTAAGGTTTTGATTATAGTGCACTTTCATTAAGGTTATGGGTCGACTCCGAGTTATAGTTTAGATTATACTGGTATTCCTTCACGACAGCGACACATTTATCCGCTTGGTTTTCTTATCGCGGATCTATTTTGTGACGACGATACTGCAGAAAAAGATCTTATTCTGTTGTTTTTGGAAAGCTGCCGGCCACAGCATACCAGCAGTTCATTACGAATTTCCAACATTTGGCCTTATTAAAAAATGGATCAAAAGAAATGCATTGCAAAACATTGTGAAAGTCTAGAAGACTGTTTTAGTAGTTGATGGTGCTATGAGCCACAATAAAACCTTACACGATGACAGTAAACATTAACTTGTATGCCAAGGTTCTGCTTTCATTACGTAATTGTGGTATACGTATTTGTGTGCATGTATTTCTACTAATCCAGTGGTTCCCATTGGGGGTGCACATGAACCTGTTGGGTCACACACGATCCCCCTACTGGTTCATAATGTTTGAAGCTTCTGTGGCAATATTACATTATTTTTATTCCATAGATGATTATAATTACGGAATATTTGAAGGTTGTAGGAGGAAAAATCAGGGTTGCGGAGTCGGAGGATTTGAGGTGGAGTCGGAATCTCACTTTCTCTAGGAGTTGGAGCCCGACTCCGACACCGGAATCCCATTTATAAAAAAATATCATTCAATTCTTAAATTTCAGTCACAGGTTGGAGAAAAAATTTGTAAATGTGGATATATTTTTTTACATTTCTTTTTTATAGCTATAGCTACCATGTATTTTCCTATTCCTTATGATGAGGCTATTGACAAAATGTAGAGTAGAACTTTCGCACCTGGTAGATTATGTGAGGAGGGGCATGGGGGGGGGGGGGAAACTAATCAATTTTGGACCGATTGTTCTGAAATTTGCATGGTATAAGTTTTTTTGATAAAGAAACACATTTTGCTTCCACAAATTTTGGGATTTAGGCCTTAGTTTTTGAGATAATGAAAAATGTCTATAAATATAGCAATATGCATTTTTTTCTAAGTTTCAAAGGCATAGAACTCAACGAGTTTTCATGCTAGAATAACAGCAATGACAGTTTTGGAATCCTTGAAACATTCCTAACAAAACAATTGGGCAGGATATTCCATTTTTGCCCCAATTTATTTATTTATTTTTTTTTTCAACGCAGCTTAAAACCAATTTCTTCCCCTATATTTTAGTTAGGTAGTGATTGGACAGACTAGAATATGGAAAGGCCAGCTCAGTAATTTTGTCAAGAATGTTGCAAGGATTCCAAAACTGTCATTGTTCTTATTGTAGCCTGAAATCTCATCGAGTTCTATTCCTTTGAAATTTAAAAAATGCATAGGTATATATACCGGTATGTATATATTTCCATTATCTCAAAAACTAAGGCCTAAATCAAAGAAATTGTGGGAGCAAAATGCGATTATTATTCTTTTTCAAAAATACATATACTATGCAAATTTCAGAACAATCTGTCCAAAATTGATTATTTTGCCCCCATGCCCTCCTCACATCATGTACCATGTGCAAAAGTTTTACCCAAATTAATTTAATGTCCCCATGTCCTCAATTTAATTTCCCAAATGATGCAAAATATTGTATATGTACAATACACCTAGCATCTTTAACTTGACATGTTTATACTAGCTAAAATTATTTGGACATGTTTAATGTTTACATCTATCTACTTGTTGGAACCAAGGAGTCAGAGTCGGGAATCGGAAATTCTGGAGGGCCAGGAGTCGGAGCCGGACCTTGAACCATCCGACTCCGCAACCCTGGGAAAAATATAAGCTTAAGTAGCTTATAACGATTCTCTACATAAATTTATTGAAATTGCAAAATTTTCAACTCTGTTACAGTTAGCTACCCTTAAATGTAAATTTCACCACGCTTAATAACTCCAAATAGTACAATTTGTGTTTTATGCAAAAATCTTCCACAAGCGTAGTAAAACCACTTCCCGCAGCACTGACATCCGTCTAGCCATGCCTTTCTGGTGTAGTGACAAGACAACATGCAGATGCACGTCAATACTGGTGAACTTATATCAGTCTTCCTCTTGGCAAATGTACTTAATCTGATGATTTTTAGTCATGCATTATATATATCATCTGAAAGATCTTGAAATAGGCTTTCATCTTAGGCGGTTCGTTTTTCACGAGTATGACAGTTAATGTGTGTAGCCTATTTTGAATTTGAATGTCAATTCCCCATTATTTTACATTTTTATCAAATTTCATCAAAATTGGTTGAAATTGAATATTTTACAGCGAAAATTGTTTTTTGGAATAAAAATTATAAATACTATCATATACTGTATATATATATATATATATATATAAAAAAGTCACCTCAATCCTCTCTGCTAAAGTTTCGCAGCTACTAAAGAATATGAATTTATCGCTACCCATGCTCGTCTCGGCATTTGAGAGCCGTTGAATATCATGCTCGCCTATAGGAGTGCTTGCAGTACCACTGAAACTGATATAGCACTTAACAACAAAATCAAAAATGCACCGAGTGCTTAGAAAGAAACAATTCTAACGGGAGACTTCAACCTTCCCCAAATTGATTGGAGTACATTGCACAGCCCAGCTTCAGGCAGCAAACTGCTCTAACTCCTCAGCCACCATCACTCGACCCAGCACGTTAATGAACCCACGCGATACGGTAGTATTCTAGATCTGGTATTCTCCACTCCTAATTGTGAAATTGTTAACCTAGCCATCCTAGACTGGCTTTGGAAACCTGCCTAATGGTGGATCACAGGGCGGTTACGTCATCTTTGCAACTGACGATAGCGGAAGTCGCTGTACATTGGACTGGCAGAAGGTGCGCCGGGTCGTTAAGTCCAGCCCTGGCGCTGCTTTATGCTGCAGAAGCAGTAGTTTACTATGCCCATCTCATAGATGAGTGTCATAATGCTTCACCGGCTTCGTTGTTGGTCAAATGTTACGTGGATAATAGATCGCTTGTGGATGCTGTATATTCTACAAAAGCAGTTGGAAGATAAACTTAAACATTGCTGCTTTGAGAAATATGATTATCAGACGTGACGTGGCTGATGTTTCTTGGGTTCAGTTTACTAAGCAGTTGGCTAATGTCCTGACCAAGAGAGGAGCTTATGGTGGGCAGCTCTTGAGAGCACTAGGTGACTGCCCACCCGATGCCTGTGCGTCTTCATCGTGGGTGGACCCTGCGGGAGTCTCTGCGCTGCGATGGGGACTTGCGTGGGGCAAACGCATGCACTCACCGTTTCGAGTGGCTCCGCGGGTCACTGTGGCGCTCCTTTCTCTCTCTCTCTCTCTCTTTCCCTCCTACTCTCTTCTCCCGCTATTCTTTCTCGCTATCTCGTGTTTTTCCCTTCACGGACAGGTCCTTTCTGTCGACGACCTGCCCGCTCTTGTCTAGGCAGCCTCTTCTTTACCTGTTTCCCCCTTCCACTGTTCCTTTTCTCCCCTTATCCATTCTGCTAAGCGGTGACATCCACCCCAACCCCGAATGTCCCTGCTCAGTCTGCTCGCGGAACGTCACCCGCGGGTGGTCTTTCCTGTGCTCCGCCTGCGCGCGCTGAGTCCACATTCCCTGCTCTGGCCTTTTCAGCCCCGCCAGCTACCACCCAGATTGGAGGTGCCCCATTTGTGCACCTCAGCCCCCTGAACCCCCCTCACCTCTTCCTACCTCTCCCCATCCCACTAACGCTCCTCCGTTCATCGTTATGCAATTCAACTGCAATGGACTCATACATTGCAGATCCGAACTCTCCACCTTCCTACATAGCAGCAATATAGCCATCGCAGCCCTCCAAAGACCAAACTCACTCCCAGCTCTTCCCTCCCCCTTTTTCCCGGCTACACTCCAGTCAGGAAAGATCGTCCTGCCACCAACGGCGGTGGCGGTCTCCTGTTCCCAATTAGACAGGATATCCCCTACCTGCAGGCTACCACTAACCACCTATTCCCCAACGACCACACAGTAGAAAACTTAGGTTTCACCGTCACCCTTTGCTCCTCTTCCCTCACTCTGCCAGCAATGGAGCAAACGGCTATGAATGTCCCTGTGGCCGCCCTCTGTAATCCTCAGATGTCATCCCTTAGTGGTATAAAGGTTGGGGATCCCAAAGGAAATGACGGCACAATTATCGCCAATTCGCTTGACACGGATGAGGAGGAAATTACTCCAACTCCAGATGCATCCGCGCAGATGGCACGTTTAGGTCCTTCAGCTCTCCTTCCATCCTTAGTCCCTAAACTCTTATCAACAAACAGCAATATGTCTAAGGGTACTGATGTACCACAACCTACCAATGCCCGCCAAATAGATCTTGACTCATCCATCACTGAAAGCGGGAGTCCAGTAAGAAGGAAAAGTCACAGTCTCAGACACCTGTAGCGAAAAAGTGTGGCCAATTACCAAGGACCTCAAGCGTACCAGCGCACGAAGGAAATCGCAGCTCCAGAAAGTCAGGTGCTAGGAACAATCCTTCAAAGACGAAATCTTGTGAGCCACCACAAACCAGAATAACGAGAAGCAAGGCTACCTCGGCGGGAAACGATCTATAGTCCGCCAAATA
>LQNS02278143.1:24064559-24077131 GCA_001587735.2 Parhyale hawaiensis | reverse complement strand
AGAGCCTCCAACCTGGGCTAATTTCCGCCTATCTATTTCGTTAAGAGCGTGACACCAAACATATAAATATATATATATATTTATTTATAAACACACGAAGGTTATTCTTAGTATTAGATGTTTATTAGAGTTTTGTGTTAATAAGTCATTTCCATGCTGTATACGTGAGACCAAGAACTGTTTAACCCCGAGTATGTAAATCTTGCCTGACAACATTACAACAGTTTCCTCTAAGGCTAGGATAACACTGGTTCAACAAGCAATGCAATGCATATTTTGCACTAGAAATGTCTGTGACCAACAGTAATGCATGGTGTTTCGGGAACAGTAGGCTGTAGCTACCTGACGTTGCATTTTTCCGTGTATGTACCAAGTTTGTTGCGTTCCATGTTGTTTGATGCTCTTTCGTGGAGATGGCCTAATTGAGGCTGCCTTGGGCCTAAGTTGTGTTGGAGTTGTGGTAATAAGCCAGCCAGTGTCACTAGTCGTGTTTGATTACTAACATCATGACACCCATGTATCTACCACACAACACTGCCGAGAACGGTACTGTTGCAAGTATCTTATCAAGTAGATAGTGGCATTTTGTTGTGTGTTAGCAGTTTCCACTTTACATGCCAGAACTGCTTTTTGTAAACTGGGTATGAAAAGATCCAAGTGCTATATGATATCAACTCCATTCATATCAGCCTTTCAGTTGTCTTTGTTTCTTACTTGAGAATGGATGTTATGAAGTCAAATTGTTACTCGCTAATTATAGTGCTATTTATTGAAGTGAATGCAGGGTGTCTGACCAACAGTGTCACTCTCTGCCTGAATGCCCATGCCCCATGAGCTATGTCGGTTTGGGCTTGGTACCTGTCACCCCGTTCTGTGTGGTTGTCCTGTGCTGCAGCATGTATATTTCATGGGAAATGGTGGGCACTTATGATTTATGGTGATTTATTTGTGATATAAGTTCAAAGTTGCGAGCTTGCTACTGAAATGTCATCAAAGCGGGATAGAATGAAATAAACTCTTCAGCTAGCCTACTGTTATTTTTTCAACAAACATGGTTGTTAGGCTTTATGATAGCCAACTGGTCACCTTCAAGCTGAATTCTGTGTGGGCTTGTGTGTTTCCTTTTGCTGGCGCGTGGGGCTGTGCTTGCCTCCTTATTCTGGTGCCCCTTACTCTGGGGTTGCCTTGGCTGTGGGGGCTGCAAAGGTGAGTTGCGGCTGTAGTGTGGCTGCCGGGACGCTAGGTCCGTTATTGTTTAGTGATTATGATTGCGCTTGTTGATTCATTCAGCATTTAGCTACTAGCAGGACCTAGGTTCTGATGTGCATGATAAATTTAACTTTTTTTGTAGAATTTTTGATACAATGAAGGAAAGATGCTCCTGTGTCTCTATAATCTTGAATTTTGCTAAAACTATGTGCAACTGACGGTTTAAGAAGAAAAGGAAGATACTAATATGGTAGTTAGCAAATAGAATGTTCATAGGAAGAAGGAACTAATTCACTGGGGCGTTCCCATATTGGATCAGTGTGAATGGGTCCAGAAAATCTGGGAAAATGATACAAAATAAATGTTGTGGTGTACCCCGGTCATAATAGTACCGTAGCTATAAAAATAGTGGCTTGTTGAATTGCTAACCATATAGGTAGTGCCTAACTAAAATTTAGTGGCATGTAGGAAGAGTATAGATTACTAACACAAAAAAAAATAATAGTTACTGCATATATATTGTTGTGGGTTCATGCACAACAAGGTGCAAAAATGCAAACACAACTACAAACATGCACCCTATAAAACAACACTCACTGTTCCGGTAATGTGGTATTGGATATAAACGATACTGCTATCGTTTCCCAGGTGAAGATTAAAATGAACCCCAGCGAAGGCTGAAACAAAATGGAAAGAAAAAACTCGAGAAATGATTATGACACCAAACTCAGAACAGAACACAGGTATGTACAAAAAGGACAAATGCCAAAAGTCTAATGAGACGTGATGATGGTTGTTGCACTAGTAAGATTGTGAAATTGATTCCAGCAGTTGATGGATGTATAGTAGTAGTAAACAAGTCTGAAGTGGATTATGTCAAGCCGTCAAAGCAAGTAAGCAGACGCTGCAGGTCCAAGACTGACTGTTCCCATAAAGGACAATGCAATACCGTAATAACTAACCTACCAAGAATATCAAGAAATAGATGCAAAAATAGAATGATTATAATCTTACTGCATAAACTAGATAAAAAACAAAAATAAAATAACTCAACGGAAATCAAAGTATTGAGAAGCATGATTTGATGTGGAATACAATCATAACATTAACATAATTCACAAGCAAATCATTGACTGAATGAAAAGCACAGTGTGCAACTAAACAAATTCAGACGAGCAAGGAAATGAAATGAAAATAAATAGCAACACTACCTAATTGAGGGACACAACCAACATGTTATGGGGCCTGGCAATCTCAGGGGGCTCATGTAGGTTACCTCAGCCATTAGCTAGGCCTTCAGAATGTCTGTCTTTCGTGCCCTCTTTGCTTCCTTCCCGATTTCATACACTTCAAAACAGAAATAATAGCTTTAGCACATAATTGACCATATCTCATTTTTGCATGATCAGATTTTCATGAATTTTGCAGGGAAATCGTGTCGTCTTATGGCAACATTGTTGAGTTTGTCTATTGATTGACAACTCGTATTTTTTCTCTTTTTCAGGTAAGCATCTTGTATATTCTGATAAATGAGACTTGGAAAAGCTCTAACTAACGAGGAAAAAGAAATTATCAAAGAAATTGCTGAAAGCACCTCTTCTGATGATATTGCCTAAAAAGTAGGACGCCATATTAACACAGTGACAAGATTGTTGAAGGACCCTTCACCATAGTAAAAACGATCAGATGCTGAGCATTCAATGACTGTTACTGATGGGATAGAAACATGAGAAATGTGGTTCATCAGCTATGAAAAAGGCCCGGGCAAGCAAGTAAATCAATTTTTATGGATGCTGGGCCTCCTGAAGGGCCTAAAACCACAAGAAATGACTTCCTTTGGTCCATTGCTTCAGTCAAATCCTCAGTGAAATTGCTTCCTCTGACCATATGGTATAAAATTTTGAGAATTGAGTTGGCAGAGATATACATAAAGATCAACATGAATCATGTACTTTTCACTGACGAAACTCGGGCGACCCTTGATGGACCTGATTGGTGGAGTAAGGGTTGGGTGCTACCTGAAGATGTCATCAACACATAAGACGTCAACAACAGGGAGGTGGTGTTATGATATGGGCTGGTATCATAGGGGATAGACTTTTAGGTTCAGTGAGAGTACCTGATGGCGTGTAAATTACATCTGCGATATATATTGACATGTTAAAGGACGCCTTGGCCCCATGGCTGGATGATATACTTTTGTTTCCTCAAAACTTAATTTTCATTCGTGATAATGCACCTTCTCACTCTGCCCGTACTACCACAGCATTTCTGGACTCTTTATATACTCCTACTTGCTCATGCTCTATTTGGATCTTCCTCTTGTTTTCTGACTTGCTGTTCCCATGTGCATTGATCCTGTGTGGGAACACCTTCGTGCAGGGGTTCCCCATATTTCTATCGTCATGCTATATGTCCCTTGCTTCTTCCTCCATTAGATCGCTGTTGTTGTGGAGACGGAGGCTTAAACTAAATATAATAATTTTGGGACTCTCTGGGGTTCCATGGAGAGAAACTGATGGTTTTGCCACTGTACTTACCTGATCTAAACCAGATCAGAAACTTCTGGGCCCTTAAAATGGAAATTTACGCAGATGGAAGGCAGTACAACTTAAAATCAGTCTTGTGGGATACTGTTGCTGCAGCAGCATGGGCAGTTCCACCTTCTGCAATAAAGAAATTAACTGACTGCATGGATCTAAGGATTATTGAAGTTATTAGACGTCATGGGGTCATGTTGGCAAAAAAGACTTTCTCAGTCATTGTAAACTTTTGATTAATGATTTCTTTCTTGTTTAATACATATTTTTTTCTAATTTACGTTGTTCATTTTTGCTCCTTTGGTGATATAAAACTGTGAATACATATTTTTTAGTCAAAAAGCTATTACCGCCGTTTAGTGAAATTAGTAAAATTCCCCCCCCCCCCCAAAAAAAAAAAAAAATCTCTCAAACCAGCACGATTAGTCATTTGAAAATTCACACTTCACAGACACTATAAGCATCATAAGTTTAGTTGCTGTGAAATTTTCACTAAAATTAGTAGCCAAATAGTCGAGCTGTGGTCAATTCTGAAATAAAGCTATATTTCAGTTCTAAATATACTCCTGCTTGCTCATGCTTTATTCCGTTCTTCCTCTTCTCTCTCGACTTGCTGTTCCTATGCACATTAATCCTGTGGGGAACACCTTCATGCAAGGGTTCCCCTTTTCTATCAACATCTGTGTGTCCCTTGCTCTTTCTTCTGTGATATCATTCCGCTTGGAAACGGAAGCTTAAACTTTCTGAGCATAACACAACCAACATAAAGATATTGAAAACACTCGAGTGCTGACAAGTAAAGAACTTACCTCCAGACAGCAGGCAATTATAAAGGCAAGAAACCAAGCTGGAAGAAAAATACAGGGCACCGGCAAATGCGCTGTCATGGATGACTACCGAATATAAAAACGGAAGAACTAGTTGCAAGCAGTAAAACAATGAAGGTAATTTATTTTACCTAGAAAACTGCTAGCTGAAACAAAGCAAACGCACAACAATTAAAACACAAATTTAAGGCCTCTCTACAAAATATTTGAGCTTAGTTCAAACATTCAAGCATATGGCACTCACTTGAGGTGGCGTGCAGAAATGGACAGATAAGCTCTTGCTCTTGAAAACCTCTAGTTTCTAGGAGTTAAGAGTTGGACTGTAAGGTTTGACTCTCACTATTGGATTCCAGCTTGTTTGGCGATGTTGGGGATGATAAATTGATATTTTTACAAGTTCACTGCTGTAGAAGTTGAAAGAAAATGAAGCAGTGTCATTACCAAAACTACCGAAAGTCATCTGTGTGTAGCTTGTAGCTACTCTACAGTATATTTTTGGCTGGTAGTGGCTGTATAATAATAAGTGAACTACCTGCCTGAAGTGACGTTCCTTCTACCCTTTATGATCCGATTTATTTTTTTTTTGCTTTAGTGTTTGAAGGCTAGTCGTAATTGGGGCTGTTTTAGCAACCCCGTCATAGTTGTGTTGCTAACAGGTCCCATCCCTTCCTTGTGCCCTCTATGGACCATAAATGAATGAAATGCTTATTGTTTACATGATACTTATTAAGTGTACAATCGTGTGTTTCTTATGGTTACAGGTAAATTCGGACCCCTGGACAACTCAGACCCCTCAACTCAGACCCCTCAACTCAGACCCCTCAACTCAGCCCCTCCGAACTCAGCCCCTCCCAACTCAGCCCCTCCCAACTCAGCCCCTCCCAACTTAGCCCCTAGTAACTCAGCCCCTCCCAACTCAGCCCCTCTCAACTCAGCCCCTCTCAACTCAGCCCCTCCCAACTCAGCCCCTCCCAACTCATACCCCACCGACTCTGACCCCACCTCAGACCCCTGCCCAACTCAGACCCCTGCCCAACTCAGACCCCTGCCCAACTCAGACGTCTGGACAACTCAGACCTCTGGACTACTCAGACCTCTGGACTACTCAGACCCCTGATAATGAACATACTCTGAAAATGAAGCATACATTAGAGATATTAGGCCAAGTACGGTATAAGTATACCTAACATTTTTTGAAATTGTTCAAGCATCAAATAGTTTTCCAATGCATCCAAACCAACGATATATTGATTTATTATCTTTATTTCTGAAAATAGAATTGTTTCTGGGAAGTCCTACAAGAAACTTAGCAAGCATGGAACAGACTCTCATACGCTACTGCAGGACTGAGTTAGGACCCCTTTCTGTACTGTGTACGCTACTGAACTTACATCGTACGCGCAGCTATAATCATAAATGTCTTTGAAATTCAGCGTCGATACACAAGGAAAAACACTATTAATGGGTTATTGTGATCGGCAGCACAGCCGCAGAGAATTGAAGTGAAGGATTGAGTCTTGTAAACTTACAACAGACTAAAAGAAATTATACCAGTTAATTATAGCTCAAAGTATTCTAACTGGCAACGACAGACAAAAATAAAGCAAGAACATTTGCCTACGGCCACGTATAATGTTTGTTTTAAGTATGGTATGTGTGATATTGTTGTTGTTACTTACGGGGCGGCTCTGGAGGGAGTCGTGCGCGTGGCGGAAGGTATGAGAAGGAAGGCAGGGAACACGAAAAGTCTGTAACAGATAAAGGGCTGTCCCATAGAGAGGTAGGAAGGAGGGCGGTATCGTGGGCCGGACACTCAAACAAGTGGTTTACGGTATGGGGGGCGCGGTGGCACTCGGGACAGGAGTCGGAATCCGCCAGTCCGATCCTATGGCGGTATTACATTAGGGCAGAGCAGAAACCTGAGCGCAACTGTGATAGAGTGGAACGGGCCGCACGAGAGAGAACCTCCTCGTCGGGCGAAATCTCCGGCGGGGCATAGCCCAAAACCCTGTTGACGGGTAGGCGGTCTAGTGAGGCTTGCACGGCAGATCGATGGAAGGAGGAAATCGCTGAGCGGTACTCTGGGGAAGGCATGATGTTGTCAGTGAGTAGGTGGTTGATGTCGGGTTGGAATTTGGTTGCTAAGTTATGGCGGATGAGACGGGGGCTATCCTTTGCGGTGACAACAGAGTGGGCTGGGTGTTCGGGACGAAGGGCGGAAACGAGGTATTGACGGCACTGGAGGTCGAGGGATTGATCTATCCTCAGCATCTTGGACTCAGTGTGGAGATGGTCCACGGAAGAAATGCGGAGGCAACTGGTCGCGGTGCGAAGAGCGGCGTTTTGAACCGTCTGCAGCTTGCGAACCGCGGACTGGCGAGCCCCAGGATACTAAACTGGAGCCGCGTAGGTGATGAGAGGTCGGACAAATGCCCTGTATGTGAGAAGCAGGGTCTCCTTGCACTGACCCCAGTGAGTGCCCGCCAGGGCCTTGAGCAGTCGGAGGCGGCTGGAGGCTCGAGCGGCTGTGAAGGTGATGTGCGGTGTGAAGGTGAAGTGGGTATCAAAAGTGACGCCGAGGGTTTTGGGGCGGCGCTCCAGAGGAAGGGTGGAGTCATTCATAGTGATGCCGGGGTCAAATGTAGACTGATGGGTGTCGGTTGTAAATAGAGTTGAATTGGATTTGGAGGTTGATATGGTGAGGCCCTTGTTTGCTGCCCAATGGCTCACCGAGGCAAAAAGAACCGAGAGAGCGGTAGCAGCGGTGAGAGGATCGCGATGGGACGCCACGACAGTGAAGTCGTCGGCGTAAGATGTTACAGAGGGGTAGCAGAGCGGGTCTCGAGTGATGAGAGTCAGAGACGTAGAGGTTGCACAGGGAGGGCGAAACGACCGAGCCCTGAGGAACCCCCGCCTTGACAACCCGGAACTTGGAGCGCGAACCGTTATAGAGACAGCAGGCCACTCGACCCCTGAGGTAAGCCGCGAGCCATCTAACAACGTTGTGGTGGAGTGTGGTGCCGGAAACTGAGGAGAGAAGGCTCTCAGTGGGAACGGTGTCGAACGCCTTGCTGAAGTCAATCAGCAAGGCCACTGTGCGGTCTTGGGGTTTAGGTTTATTCATACTGCGGGTTGCTTGGAAGGCCAAAGGAAGTAGAGTAGATGTGGTTGAATGCATGGGCCGAAAACCGTATGATAGACTGCGATAACGCACAAAACCGGAGTGAATCAAGTTAAATTTTGCTGAAAAATGACTGACAGAACTGCTGTTGACGTATTTAAAGCGGCAACTCTTCCATTGAAATGTTCAACGTGAACGCGGTGCTTCAGCATGCAACGTGAACGCATAAATACTGTGTCAGATGTACGATGAAGCAACTTGTTATCTCATGCTGCTTTTTTACTGTGCCGTAACTAGATGAAACAATCACGCATCGCATCAGAGACATAGCTACCTCAAATTCAAATGATTTGAAATGAAAAAAATTGTGTGTTTTCAATGTAATTTCTCCTATAGTGTACGTTTTCAAAAATGTTTCTATCAATGCATTTAATCTGTGGAGAATCCTAGGAAAAGCATTAGTGAAATAGCTACCTATAGTAGGTAGCTACCTATAGTAGGTAGCTACCTATAGTCCCATAACTTTGCTCCTATATGATAAGTGTAGCGTATGTAGATAATTTTGTGTATCACTATGGCATGCTTATGTTTGAGGATAAATGAGACTGAGGGGTGTGATTGTGACTCGAGAGTTAACAAAAAACACGATTTTGGCACTACAACTTGAGCCTAGGAAGTGGAATATTTCAAAAGTTGATCATTCTCAGTAGATTTACCATCGTAACAATGCACGAAGAAATTATGAACCAAGAAGCACGCGAATTAATTTATATATATATATATATATTTGGTTAAAAACCTTGCCGAATTGTAGGTTTACTATATCTTTATTAAGTTTCTCCAACTGTCGTACCAAGATAAAATCTGAATTCTTGGATATTATTGGCATAGAGATGTAGATTATGGAGCGCAAGCAGACTGGTGGACTCATGGGCGATTGGTTGATAATAATCTCCAAGAATTCAGATTTTATCTCAGCCACTCAGCGCAATCACAATCCTGTCAACTGCCTGAAGATGACCAATGTTTAGTTTAAACGCGTCGCAGAAAGCTCTACAAGAAACAACAATGGAAGATGCAACTGAACAGCAGCAAGACCAGTATGAAACATTCAACACTGGACAACTATTTCACCTTACCGAAGATACGACAGTTGGAGAAACTTAATAAAGATATAATAAACCTACAATTCGGCATTGTTTTTAACCAAATTTATATAAGAGAGAGACTGCTACCGAACTTTTCTAATATCAGACTGCACGACCCAGCAGTCCGAGAAGCTCGATTCACCCATTAGTATCGTTGGCAAATAGTAGAATTTCAGCTGGAGAAACACAAACGTGAACTCCCGATCGCCAAGGAAAAGGCCGCTCTGTTGAAAGCGGACTTGAGTGAGGAAATCACCAACGACGCACTCCGAACTGCGATCTTCAACAGGATCAGCGACATCGCCTACCAGCATGAAGCCTCGGCAAGCGCAAGAACCACCAAGAAACTAAACAGTCTGTACGGAGGACAAATACTTACCCCTCAAGCCAAAACCGCCTTCATCAACCTGTCTACTCAGGAGGTCGCCGATCATCAAAAGGAATTGCTGTCGCTTGGTACAAAATGTCATTTCAAACCAAAATTTACCAAACTGAAGAAGCTGTTGAACTCGAACTTCTCTGCGAGAATCTTCTCTGGTTACAAGATAGGAATGTTATAACCCTTAATGACAACATTCGTGATCAACTCAGGGCCGAGAGCCCTAAACGACGGGACTTCAACCGTAACAGCACGCTCCTCAACCAGGACTTACGAGAAGCAGTTAAACAATTAAAGGCACACTCATCAATAGTCGTCAGGCGAGCAGACAAGTCAAACACTTTCGTCATATTAGATAGAGAAGAGTATAAAGATAAATTGGATCAAATTCTCGCAGATACCACCAAGTTCCAGAGGATCACCCGAGACCCAACAGCATCACTAAAGACTGAAGTTAACAAACTAATTGGAGCGATCAACAAAACACAGCCCACCAAGATCCTTAAACCTATCGTCGGCGAATACACTCCAGGCTACATATACAGTACAGGAAAAACCCACAAATCTGGAAGCCCATTGCGACCGATCATCTCGCAAGGCACGACCCCACGTACGGAACCGCCAAAGATCTCAACAAGCTCATTACGCCGTATCTTCCCAGTAAATTTACCGTTGCAACTACCGATGAATTTCTCAGCATCATTAGGGCAACTGACCCTAGCGGTATCGTTGCCTCGCTCGATGTCGGATCGCTATTCACTAATGTACCAGTGCACGAGAGAATCGACATCATCTGCAACGCTATCTACAACCACGAAGAACCCGCACCACCACCCATCGAACGCGGACTACTAAAGATACTTTTTCTGGCCTGCACTTCAAAATCTCCCTTCTCGCTCGTCGATGGCACGTTGTTCCTACAAAAAGACGGAGTTGCAATGGGTTCACCGCTTGGAGTAACTTTCGTGTTACATGTGCCACTTCGAAAACACTGTCATTAGCAACCATCCCACCAAGAAACCTACAATATACTGCCGATACGTAGATGACTGCTTTCTGGTCATCGACAGCCTCCAGCAACTGCAGGAATTCAAATCCCTACTAGAAACCTCCTCTGTACTCAACTTCTCTCAAGAGCTAAGCGTCAATAATAAAATCAATTTTCTGGATGTTTCAGTCGACGGCAGCAACAACCGTTTCATAACATCACTCCACCAGAAACCAACCAACACTTGAATATACCTCAACGCCAGAAGCGAATGTCCACAGAGGTACAAGAATAATACTGTCAGAGCATTAATCCATCGAAGTTACAAAATATCATCCACCTGGAGTCATTTTCTTGAAGCTGCAAACAAGATCAAGCAAACACTCATTAACAATGGCTACTCCAACCATCAATTTGACTCAATCCTTCGCAGCTACATCGGCAACGCTCTAAAAACAAAAGAAAACAACGTTGCAGCTCCAGGAACCACCCACACAATCTAATATGAAAATCAAATGTCTAAAGCTTACCAAACGTATGAACGCATACTGAAGAACATTATTAGAACAAACACAAGATGCATCAACGCAGTAGATGACTTGAAATTCTGCATTTACTATAGGACCCCATCCATCAGCTCGCTAGTAATGCGCAACAACCCAAATGCAGTGAAACCGTACCTCAAACGCACCAATGTCGTGTATGAATATACTTGTTCAACTGGTGACAGTAGGCTAGGCTCCAGAAGTCTTCTTACATAGGCATGACCACCACCACATTATCCCGACGGTTAACGCTACATATGAACTCAGGAGCCCCCAAAACGCACACCCAGCAGCACCACAACGCAACTTTGACCCGCGAAATGCTTGTTACAGGTACGAAAATAATACAGCAGCAAAAAGACCAACAGCGCCTACAAATAACCGAGTCCCTCCTGATCCGAAGCCTGCAGCCTATTATCAATGGTCAAACCACTGGAACACACCGGTTATTAAAGCTATACGGAGAATTCAGCGTTTGAACCAGCGGCTGCACACCGATCAGTAGGTCAGCAACCATAGCCCATCAACCAATCGCCCATGAGTCCACCAGTCTGCTTGCGCTCCATGATCTACATCTATATGCCAGTAATCTCCAAGAATTCAGATTTTATCTCAGCCACTCAGCACAATCACAATCCTGTCAACTGCCTGAAGATGACCAATGCTTGGTTGAAACGCGCTGCAGAAAGCTCTACAAGAAACAACAATGGAAGATGCCTCTGAACAGCAGCAAGACCAGTACAAAACATTCAACACTGGAGAACTATTTCACCTTACCGAAGATAGAAGAATAGTTTTTTAGCTATGCCAGTTGGAGAAACTTAATAAAGATATAGTAAACCTACAATTCAGCATTGATTTTAACCAAACTTGTATAAGAGAGAGACTGCTACCGAACTTTTCTAATATATATGTACATAATTTGGAGCACTCATCTGGCGATTGATAGTCGATAATATTTTATGAACAAATATTGATATTGTATCTAATTTCATCAGGTATCTGAGTTGTCCGGAGGTCTGAGTTGGGCAGGGGGCTGAGTTGTCTGGGGTCTGAGTTGGGGGACTGAGTTATCCAGGAGTCTGAATTGACATGTAACGATTTATTGGTGGAAATAAGATGGAAAGGTTATTTAGTTAGCCTATAGCTAGGTACTGTCAACTTGACCACACCCTCAACTGGGAAACCCACACATACTGGTTTGTGCTGCAAGTGTAGGCCAACATGTCCCAGGGGAGTATACAGCTGCGGTCGACCACCATTAGAGCTATGGCACCAGTGGCGGAAGGCTCCATGCTACAATCTGTACCCCGACCCTTAAAATTGCTGGCAAAGGTCACTGAACCCACAACAGTATGCAGAGTGGGTGCTGACTGAACATGTTAAGTACCACAAAAAACTTGACTCCTAGGTGGGGAGGTTTGAACATGCGGCCTTGAGAGTCAATGTCAGAACCTTTAGTTTGCAGCTACTGCAGATCAGCTACTGTTACTGACTACAGTTGACTTGAATCATTCATTAGTGATGAGTGGGATATATGACTTTGACATAATGTACAGTACAAAAGCAGTTGCCACATAAACTAAAGCAAAATCTCATACAACTACACAAAACTGTAAAAGTATCTAGTGATAATTGATTAAGTTGACCTGGTTGAGGGAAACCATTATTATATGTAGACTCAGTGTATTGATATTACTCTAAATAAGATGAAAGTCCTTAAATCTTATTTCTGCTCTTGACTAGGTAGTGAATTCATTGATTTTGTCAGAAGTCGAGCTTTTTCATAATCGTATATATATAGTGCAAGAACTT
>LQNS02278143.1:24039107-24057538 GCA_001587735.2 Parhyale hawaiensis | reverse complement strand
CCTCTGTTTCTGAAACTCGGGACTCAGTATTAGTGTTGACCACAAAAGTCCCGTCACCGGTCGCACGTCACGTACCGAGAAATACGGAGGAGGCCCAGCAAATACTAGAAATTTCAATGAACTTTCTCAAAGTTTTGGACACCAGGAGTTCAGAATATGGCCAGCTCTCTCTCTGGTCAGCTCGCCGGAAGGGAACCCTCTTCGCAGCCAAAGCTTTTCCCCTCGAGGAAAATGCAGGGATATAAAACTTGGAGTAAACCTAGGAGATAGTTGTGCAAGCCTAGTCGACTAGGCAGAGCTATATCCCTCCAAGAAGCAGTCGTTATCAGCTAGTATCAACTTACGATCCTGCTTCGGAAGTACTAGTAGGTGTCCTTTAGTAGTATTGTAGTTATAGTCCAACACTCAGCAGACTGCTTCAAAAGACGCCGATGTGTTCCCTGTGGCGTTGTCTGCCATAGGGAGACCGTAGTTGTTCACAGAGTTCCCCTTTTTCTAAGGTAAGATTCACTTGGTCGAGCTGGAGGGTAATTCCAGATATAAAGAGGGGCAATAAGCCTGTGCCTCCCCGGGTTGGGCCTGCTTATTCTCAGTCACACAGCTCAAGCATCTGACCTCTTCAGGAAGCTCCAGGCTAGACTACAATACAGGTTTTGCAGATTCATGTTTGCAGTCCCTCCTCCTAGAATGGGAGGATGTCTTAGTCAAAGGTCACAGATTAAACGTTGTTCTCTTTGGGTCTCGGTCCGAGCCAATTAGTAAAGACGAGGACTTTCCTCCAGCTCGGGAAGGAGACTCCCAAGAGCAGATTCTCTCAGTTTCTCCTGAGTTGCGTCTACCTAATCAAAGCTCGAACAGGACAACAGCTTAAATCTACTGTATTGAGGATTTAGCTACACTAAAATGGAAGTGCAACAGGCTTAGATACTGGGGCTGTGACCAGGAGGAGACTAGATGCAGATAAAACCTGGAGTGGTGGGGGCCACCATTCAGAAAGAACTAGAGAGAATCCTTCTCTAGGAGTTCCAGGTCTTGCCTTTCTGATCCAGGGCCAGAGCCCCAGATAAACTCGAAGCAAAAAAAAAAAAAAAAAACTACAGCCTCACCCACTCACAGGGTCATCATGACCTTGTGCCGAGGGGGAATAGCTTGATTAACTAGAGTAATTAGGGTCAGTCCTAAGGGTCCTGTCCAAGTTGTTCTCTTACGGCGGTAGAAAGCAACGGAGCTACAAGCAATGCCATCTTCTACATCAGGGAAGGGTCCCTCTCTATAGCTAGCATATAAAAGATCAGGCGCTAAGGTTCCCAGGCCTAAGAGTAACTTCCTCGGTCTTCCCAGTGGGAAGATCACCATAGTTAAAAAGTTCCGGGAATGGAAGTGTGAGCTTCCTAGGATTAGGAAGGGTTATTTCGCCTCTGAATCTACTCAATCGAACAGACAGTTCAGGAGACGAGTTAGTCTAGATAGTGGCCTGGAGCCTCTGAGGATTCCTCTAGGAACCTAGAATCCAAACCCTTAGTAAGATATCTCAGCCTAACGGCAGAAAAAAGCCAGGGAAAACTACCACAGTAGGTCTGGGTTACTACAGATACCGGTAGTCATCCCAGCAAGAGACCAGTTAACAAGGTAAGGAAGGTGGAGTGGGGTTTTTCAGCCCGAACTGGAAAACAAGCTCTCTCGGAAACTGACCTATGCCACAGAGGGGCAATTTTCAGAATATTCCGAAATGGGTTCTAGAAAAGACTTGAAAGGCTTCCGGCTCTAGAAAGAACCAGACAAGGCAATACCAGTAGCCCAGGGGGCACAGAAGTATGCGAACTACAAGCGACCTCGTGCGCTGGCCAACCTTCAACCCGCACGTAAGGTAAGGTTGGAGCAGCAAGAAGCCTGGTCAGAACAGTATTATCCTAACAGGAATTTTACATAGATCTTATCTGAGACAATCCAGGAAGGCCTGTTATAAGTCTATATTTTAGCTAAAGGTCAAGGGTACGGCAATGCACTAAAGATGGTTACCAGGTACCCTCAAGGCCAAGACGTGACTTACAGTCACTACCAGGCCAATGTTAAAACATCTGGATTGTCTGAAAGAAAGATCACGAGGTAGTACAAGAGAATAAACTAGTTCAGATCAGGATCCTTTGCACCAGCAACTCAGGGGAGGCCATGAAACCCCTCCCTGCTTCGCCTTGGGTATGTCGGTGCTACCGTCGGAAGGGGTTCTGTCGGAGTGAGCCACTGAGAATGGATAGAGTGTTGCAACAAATTTTTCTCAGTGGCTCGCGAAGACAGAACACCTCTGGAGGATCAATAGGACCCAAAGCCTCTTTAATTTCTTGGCCTAAGGGTGAAGTTGATGTGTTGGTGCGCTCGTCGTGCCAGAATGAGGAGTGCTGCTGCTGGGACCCTGAGGTACCAGGGGGCGGAGCTTGAAAAAAATATAGAACACCAAAAGCTGTCTATAATGAGGGTTAAGCTTCAAAAGTCTAAACTACCATTTAGACGCCCCAGAGTTGGGCGCTGACGCGGGTCTGGTGCTACCAACAGGAGGTGTTCTGTCTTTGCGAGCCACTGAGAAAAATTTGTTGCAACACTCTATCCATTCTGTACTTCTGCGCCGCTTCACGTCCAAGTTACTGAGATTTGTCCAAAGCTGGCAAACCACATGTTCTGGAGCATCACCTCAGAAGGGGTAGAGGCGTTAGTCTCCAATCATCGGCTAAGTCTCCGAGCACTTTTACACTCCTCCATTAAAAAACTGCTGAAATAATTTTTTGAGGGATTTGCTTGCATTGAAGTCGCAATATCAGTGTTTGTCATCGTAGTACACATACCGTATTGGACTAGCATCTGATAATTTTTTCATGAGTCCACTCATCCCCTATGGGGGATCGGACATTGCAGGGGAAAAACATGCATGTCGTTAGTCTCCGATCAAAATTAAAAAAAAAAATTTTAACCACGATTATCTGAAGTTAATTGTAGTTAGCTGGTGCACTTGGTGGTGCACTTGGTTTCATATTCTAACATCTGTACTTTTTTTGTTTCAGGGTGGCGTTAATCTCTGATCACCGTAATGGCCACTGTGGTCGATCGGTCGACCACAGAAAGCGCAGTGATTGACCGATCGGACCTTGTGGTATATTGATCGACCACAGTGGTCGACCAGAAAACCGCAATGATCGACTGGAAGGTGCATAAGATATCAGCTACATGTGCGTGTTGTGTATCATATATTGCATCAATATGCAGGGCGCTCAAGATACTAGCTGTCTATGCATGTTGTGTATCGTATATCGCGTCAGTACCTAAGCACGGCGTGCTTTGTAATCCCTCCCTTAGCCTAACCTGGTGTGGCAGTGCAACCCCACAATACTCCCTGAAGGTAGAGCGGAAACAGGACTCTGTGGGCTTCATAAATAAGTCAATCCCCCTCACAAGGGCACAAGTGCCACTGTAGTTATTGGGGGAGATCCTTCTCCATGGTGTTTGCCACCTAATGTTGCTGTGAACAGGTCAGTAATCAAATGGGTTAGGCCACAGAAGTGACCGGTGACCCATCGAGATCAAAGGTGAAGTAGCGTGAGGCGGTTAAGAGAGGTTAGGAGTTGAAGTTGAAGAGAGGGTCAGTACACAATAAGGTTAGGTGAGACCAGAATCGGTTGGAAGTAAAGGGTGCTTTGTGTGGCCGTAGCGTGTGCTGCAGCAGTGGTAGCTGTCTTGGTTTGTTTTGGTTGCATAGTACACTCTACCCGCCCCTTAACTCCAAAAGCGTACCACCTGACCACGACCCCAGTATGCACGGCGCATGAGGTACCAGCTGTATTTGCCTTTTGTGTATCGTATATCGCCTCAGTATGCACGGCGCATAAGGTATCAGTTGCATATGCGTGTCACGAATCGTAACACCATAGAAAAAAAAACATTCAAAACGTACATCCTCATTGGGGGTGCTACCCTTATGGACTTATTTCGCTAACAAACAATCAAACCTCGGCAAAAATATAACATCCCAAGCTATGTTAATATGTTTTCACGCATGAACAATTCACAGATTTGACTTTTAAGTGCATGGTTCTTGCTCAAACACGTTTTTTCATCAAATTAATGTGATTGGAGTTAAAAGGTGATCGGAAAAATGGTCGTGTAAATATCTCAAAAACAAAGTTAAACTGGAGCTCAAAATGTTTCTAAAATATTTATTTTGTTGCCCAAGGAAGGTGCAATACACAGACATTCATTTTTCAAGCCATAAATATGCTATTCCAAAAGTTGACTTTTGTACTATTTTTTGGGGGTCTCGTTAGTGTTACGGCACAGGGCATAACTCCATGTATAAGAGTCAGATCCATATGAAAATCACTCCTATAATAGAAAACAAGTTTATCTAGCAGCTCCTGTAGCTTTGTTTATTTATCTCAATGTTTTCTATTTTTCCTTTGATCCGATCATTAGCGGTCAAAATTGATCTAGTTACTGGCTTGCTCAAAGTGTCCGATCAGCCCACTATAACCGTTATAACAAAAAAACTATTTCTCATATAATAATGTACTTAGCCTACTCTCAGAAGAAAGTTCAGTTCATGCTCTTTCTTTTGATACATAACAATTATGAGTTATCATCATTTTCATGGGAAATATAAGGCGTGGATATTTTTTTTTTGCAAAAAGTGATCAGAGACTAATGCTCCTACTCTAGCTGATATTTCTGACTTTTCCTTGAGTTTCATTGACATCCGGAACATTACCCCATTTACTCAGACGAAAAGTCAGAGGTTCGGAAAATAAAAAAACCGGGAATATGGGGTTTTTGGGTAGCTAAGTGGGGTCCTTGTAAACGGGGTTCGACTGTACAGCGTGATAAAGCTCAACTAGACAAGAATCAATTTCCAAATGTCTTCCAGGAAGGATGGTGGGTCATAGAGGACTAAGGGAAATTCAAATGTACTCTAGTAAGTCATTCTGTATCTACATCTTATTGGTATTAGTAGAAGATTCTCTAGCGAATGATTTGGTATTCTGGTAGATGAAAATACCGCTGGTGCTACCAAAATGACCGAATTTCATTCAGTAGCTACCTAGTCCCAGCTCTGTTCACTAGGTCCATTTTTCTATACAAATTAGTACTACAGAAGTTAACTAGCATGTTGGTTAAAAGTCTTTGTGTAGTTAGCTAGGACACCGTATGTGTTCTAACATTGTCACATGGTGCACATCATGACCTAGCTACATAGTAGTTAATGAGATCAATTTTCATTTGTAGTTGATCAGATTCTGAACATGTGTGGCAATTTTTTTTTTTTTTTTCAGATTTTGCTGAAGGTTCTGCACTACTCATAGCCCACCTGCCCCGTCACGGAGAGCCAACCGTACTTCCAGACCTCCCAGCTTCTTCCATCACTGTCAGCAAAAACATGTCGGAAAATGGAATGTGAGTTTTAGTGACGTCCAAGTTATACTGGTAGCTTTTTATTCAAGGTGGGATGAGTTGATTTAGGGCTTATGTCATCGTAAGGGATTCTTATTGCTTGCTATTTTCCAAATTGTGTGATCTGACTTAGAGGTTAATTGGGAAGAGAGCTTTAGAAAGTGCAACTTTGCTTTATGTACATCAATTGGATTGAGCATTTTCATTTGAATTTCTATTTTCGAAACTAGCTAAATTAGGCACTCATGCACATTTATGATTTAGCTTAGTCACATTTCCTACCTTACAATGGCTAGGGATTAGCAATTTCTTTATTCAGTAACAACTGTATTGTATCGTTTAAAAGAGTCCATGTATTCTTAAATTGTGTATGAACACAAACATTTCCATACCTACCGTACTTCATTTTGTATGATTCTTATATTTGTTCCAAGTTGTGCCAAAGTGACTGTGACTGTGGTTGATACTCCAGGACTTCGATTTCCAATATCGAAAATTATATTTCCGATGAAAAGGAAGTTGGTTGAATTCAGCTTTTGATTAGAAATATTCAGTAACCTCCAGCTGGGCTCCTGTTCTCTGGTAGCTAATATGCTAAACCTAAAAGCCAGGCTAATTCCACCTGGTGGATGGAATTTCAGTATGTTTGCCGAATTAAGAAGACCAAGAACGAAGTGAACACTTGTCCTTTTATCCATAAATTGTTCCAAGTATTTTCATTGTGTCCACAAAAATCCAATTCGCAGTGGTTCGCTAACGCCAGAGTACCTCTGTCATTTGCACCACAACTCACATGCTTTGTGCATTCTCCAGACAGGAGGATCATTCCGAGTTGATCAGACTCATCGTAATGACAGAATTAGGTACTCTGGATGTTTTTTTCCGACTTAGTCGAAATTGAGGAGCTTCACTCTTGTAGGTGTAAGAGTGAGCTCTTAGTTCTGTATTTTTTTTTTCTCAGCTTTTTTACCGCAGCTGCACCAGCAGAGTTCCCCTCCACTATATAGGTAGGTGCACCACCCTCCAGTCCTCACTTATTGATCAACTCGGCCATGTAAAGACCTCCTCTCCTCAGCTGCCAGAACTCTGAAAATGTTCAAGATACCAGTTTCAGAACTTGTACTTT
Organism: Parhyale hawaiensis; assembly: GCA_001587735.2. Classification (NCBI taxonomy): domain Eukaryota; kingdom Metazoa; phylum Arthropoda; class Malacostraca; order Amphipoda; family Hyalidae; genus Parhyale; species Parhyale hawaiensis. The sequence continues at coordinate 24,050,982 of LQNS02278143.1, read as the reverse complement.
TTACTGAGATTCCCTTTTTGGACTCAAACTCAAAATGAAGCAGTACCTTTTAGATTTAGAAAATTTTCTGGGTTCCTCTTTTGGGACTTGAAAAATTTTTGGTCATACCCTTTGACACTTAGTCTCAGTTACTCTTAGAGGCTTTTGAACTTAGAATATTTTCTGGATCCCTCCTTTTGGACTTAGAAAAATTTTCTATTGGTCTTTTGACACTTTACCTCAGATACTCAAGATGATTTTGAGACTTAGTATATTTTCTTGGTTCCCTTTTGGAACTTAGAAATTTTCATCCCTTACTCTTTTTGGCTAAGTAAAAAAAAAAAAAAATAAATAAATCTGATCCACAGTAAACAAATTTTAAGAACGCTTATACTAACACTCATAAATGAAGCGATGGTATAGCTAATACAGCTGGTGCTACAAGTCTAGGCTAATATACCAGACTAAAGTGCAGATCAGCTACCAACAAGATAGCTCTTATACCTATGCAAGAGAAACACCTTGCATAGGGGCTAAATGAGACAACATAGTCTAGACTACATTAAGTACTAACAGCTACTAACAAGATAATTTTTAGACTTCCATAACAGCGTACCTTGCTCTTTTGCTAAGTACAAACGAGCAGTCTCAGAGTTAACAGATTTTAAGAACTCCTATACTAACACTCATAAATGAAGTGTTAGTATATGTAATACAACTAGTACTACAAATCTAGACTAATTTACCAAACTAACGTGCAGAACAGCTACCATCAAGATAGCCCTAATACCTATACAAGAGAACACCTTGCATAGTGGCTAAATATAACAATGATACAACATAGTACAAGTCTAGGCTCCATTACTAGACTAAGTACGAAACAACTACTAATAAGATAAGTCCTTAGACTTCCATAAAAAACATGGCTTGCTCTTTTGGCTAAGCCCCTCCCCCCCCCCTTCCCCCCCAAAAAAAACAGACGAAATAGCTCTATTACCTGAAAAAAGGAACAGGTTCAGAGTTAACAGATTTTGATGCACAAATGAAGAGTTAATATATTACGACATAGTTCAAGTCTAGACTACAGTGCTAGACTAAGTACAACAACGGGCTAACAAGATAACTCTTATGCTTATACAAGAGCATGGCTTGCATAGTGGCTGAGTATAAAATAAGACGATATAGTACAGCTCTAGAATAAAGAACAGCTGCAAAGATAAGATATATCCTCGCCCAACACGGAACTATATCCTACAAGTTCTGCAGGGTACTATGATACACTGCTTGTCTATACCAAGACCCAGGGAATAATACCAGGAGAACTAATAAAATTTCGAGCCCCACTAGCAACTTCTCGTGGAGGTGTACTAGCAAACTAGTAAAAAGTACTAGTGGGGGTGGGGGTGTGTACTGTCGAAGACAGTACATACCAGAACACACCATCATCTAATTATAGATAATGCTATCAAGTACTATAAGTACTAAGACGCCTGAAAAAATTTCGGCCATCTTTATGAAGTCCCAACCAAACTCTCGAGCGTAACTAACCTAAGATAACAGACAAATAGACCGCTGAAAAAATTTCGGCCATCTTTATGAAGTCCCAACCAAACTCTCGAGCGTAACTAACCTAAGATAACAGACAAATAGACCGCTGGTAGCAGCGCAACACGCTTAATTGCGAACTACAATCAACCTGTTGGGCTCTAACGTGTTAACCAACATACCTCAGCCTCATTACTTCGACACAGGCCGAACCTACGGCACGCTAAACGAGACTGGGAAATCTTTACCAGGTCCAAAGTCTTATGACACTCAATGTCACAAGACATTAGAGAGCCAAGTATTGGCCCAAAACCGAGACAAGAAAACAAATAAACTCAGCCAACACGTTAACACGGTCCTTCTAAATATCGGCTATTCTACACTGAAGCAACTTCAGACAACTACAGAGGAATTGGCTCTCAGACAAGAACAATACCTCACAAGAGGACAACCAAGAATTAACGTTACACATTCTAGATCAAGTTGACCAAGAACAAGGTGAAGCCGAGTATTTTTATAGCCGTACTGTATAGCATATGGCTCTGTATAAAGGGGCACCTTTATACATCTAGAAATTCTTGCAAATCTATACCAAGTCTCAGGATTGGAAATAACTTCCAAGGTCCTAAGAGAACGATCTTACACCTGAGATCTTTTCGAGGCAAGAATGGGAACAGACGCGGCTTTACAGAAACGAACCGGATGGAAGAGTCATAGAGACCCATCTACTTTCCAAGTTGGAGAATCTATACGATGAGTAACAGAACGGGATACAGAACAAAGTGGCTCGGAGCACATCTCCCCAAAGTCGGGAAGGAAAAACATACACCACCCGTATAACCAACACACAGCTCGTTAAACGGGTACACAATCAGTAACCGAGAGAGAGTCCTCCAAATAGACGAGACTACTTCCGCTCCAATAAACGCAGCTAACCAAAGTTACCCGGTGGAACAGAACAAACCGGGTATAATAGAGAAACAACGGACTCAAACGAAATCAAACAACCACCGAATGCCTAAAAGTCACAAGAGAGAACACGGACGTGACCTGAAAACCTCGCAACCGGCTCCTGGTGCCTAACCTGAGACCAAAGCGGGGTCCCCGTAAGGGGAAACGAAGAAGATACAATCGGAAGCTACAATACGATTCCTACAGCGAATCTTCCATACAAACAATCAAAATTGAGATGCCGACGATCCTCATAAAATGTCTCCGAACAGAAATCTCGACGCCCCACCAGATACCCACACCCGACCAGAAAACCGAGTGCTAGACAGACCGGGTCTCTCGCTCTTGAAAGACAAATCTCAAACCGCCCCTGGGGAAATTTCACTACCCACTAAGGACGAAACTAGTTCCCTTACTTTGAAAGTGTTCAGAAGAAACCCAAGTGACGGGGCTCACGTCACCCCGCACGTGGGGAGTCACTCTGCTGTCTCTCTTCTATGTTGCCGCAGTTTGCGACCAGGAGTGAGACAGCAACGAATTATTTCCACAGGGCACACAGCCTCTGGCCACTAGACTACTCTATATCCACCTCATATGTGGATCCAACAGGGTTTTTGAAAACTGCAATTTTGTTTTCAGTAGCGTCCTAAATAGGTCGAGACAATTTGTCAAACAAGCTTCTCTCCCGTAGAGCAAGCTAGGTATTAGAATAAGTTAGGGCCACAGACGCCCATCATCTCAGCTTGGGATACAAAATATCACAGGTCCGTCCAGCTCGGGCGGAGTGTCTGTCGACAATCCGCGCATTCACGCTCATAGAGATTCGCCCCAGAAGTTTTCCAAGCATATATGCCCGCAAAGCGTTCGAATCGGCGCCGCACCGAATACAGTGCAAGCGGCGGAGTTTCTTGTGGGCCTCGAATGTTGACCTGGAGCGATCGTTAGGTATTTTCAACCTACTCAATCCCTCCTTGTAAAAGGGATCTCCGACTCCGATACCACGACAGGCCCCGAGATCGGCAAATTACCGATCCAACGCAGTCAAGCCTAACCAGAAAATCAGAGAACGGAAAAATAGCAATCTACCCCGTTCTGTAGGAGGAGACATGAGATAAACCTACCGGAATATCTACGGCTACCGACGTAAGGACGAGAACCTACTCTCGGACGCACTCATACAATATATTTAACAATAATATGAAGCAAAACGTTAGAAAATAAGAGAGCGTAAGTCAGAAGCAGCCTACCTGCAGGCTACACCTGTAAAGAGAAACGTCAGAGAAAATACTAGGCTCTCATGCCACGTACATAAGCCAACCGGCCTACAACCAAGGAACAGGACATAACTGAAATTTCAAATCACGAGACAACAGAAGGGTTCCGTAGGAGCTCCACTGAGGACCGACGAAGTTGGATATACTAAACGAGGTACAGATGAACCAACACAAGAATATACTAACGGAATTTCAGTCACAAGAACATGAAATAATATGATAAAGAACAGAGCTCTAAATAGCACCACCGCCAGCACAGGAGCCGGAAAACCCCTCCGCTGCTAAAGCTGTGGGTAGGTCGTGCAAACGACAGAGGTACTCTGGCGTTAGCAAGCCACTGCAAGTAGTTAGAATGTTCCAAAGAACACTTTTGCAGTGGTGAGCGGTAGCCAGAGTACCTCTGGAGTACAAATACATCCCAAAACCCGTCTGTTTTCCTGACTCTAAAAAGCGCTCGTTAAATAAGTGAGGACTGGAGGGTGGTGCACCTACCTATATAGTGGAGGGGAGCTCTGCTGGTGCAGCTGCGGTAAAAAAGCTGAGAAAAACAATACTGAACTAAGAGCTCACTCATACACCTACAAGAGTGAAGCTCCTCAATTTCGACCAAGTTGGAAAAAAAAAATCCAGAGTACCTAATTCTGTCATTGCGATGAGTCTGATCAACTCGGAATGATCCTCCTGTCTGGAAAATGCACAAAGCATGCGAGTTGTGGTGCAAATTACAGAGGTACTCTGGCTACCGCTCACCACTGCAAAAGTGTTAATTGGAACATTCTAACTATTCGCAAAGATATTCCAAGTATCACCGGGCACTACGCAATAAGGGACCAAGTCCCTATTACTGAAAATTACAGTTGCAAGACGTTAAAGTTGCTTCACTGAATTAGAAGCTAGGGCTCAATGGACTTTTTCAAAATATTCCAAGTCCCAACGTCGGGACCCAGAAAATTTTCAAAGTATGAGTGCTTCTATGTACCTGAGGCTAAGTCTCCTAGGACTAGGTACCTCAAAATTTTTCTGTCAAAGTAGAATGCAAAAATTTTTCCAAGTCCAAAGAGCTGCCCTGTTTCAGAGTTTGTTTCAAAAGGGAACCAAGGTAACCGTACGATCTCTGAAACTAGTATATTGAACATTTTCAAAGTTCCTTGGGCACTAGAGGAGAGGAGAGCTGGAGCTGGGAGATGTTGACTCGGCCTTGACGAATGCGTCTGGTGCTAGTAGATACCGATAAGACAGTTGTAGAACAATGCTCTTTATCCTTCCCTGTCAGGCCGATCAGGTAGGATAGACACACCAACAGGTTCACAGTGGCCGCAGGTTTTCCTCTAATAAAAGGTTAAGTAACAGGCACGGAAGCAGATACCGACCACACGGGTGCGATGCGCTTCACTGAGCTGAGACTAAGACTCAAAGAGGGGCAGTTGAGAAATTTCTCACCACCCAAAGGACGAATTTTGACTTCTTTTTCAGTGTCAAACATAATTACGTTCCTAGCGTATGGGCCTTTCTCCTTTCCCAAATCCTGAAGTTAAGCGTGCTTGCACGTCAGTGTCGCCCCACCTTGTAGGCCTATAACGTCTGGCTCAAGTCGCTCTCAAATATCACCATAACTGCCGACAAGCTAGGAAGTTATGAGCGAGACTTCTAGTTAGTCTCTGGTTCTCTTCTCAGCTATTGCACGAAACTTCCAAAAATTTCCCATTTTCAAATTTTTCAAATAGCGAATCTGATTCCGAGAGTGTAAGCTCAAAAATCCAGGTTTTCTTCTTTCCACAGTTGAACATTCCAAGTGGTTTCAAGGGGGTAAAACGAATTAGAAAATCTCCCAAAACTTCCAAGTGTTTCGGTTCAGAATTTAATTCAAAATGAATTTAAATTAACGTCTTTTTCAAACTATAAGGCTTAGAAGATTTCCAATTATAGACGAAATCAATCAGTATAAGTGCCATCAGTATCTGGTGGTGTTGCGACCCAGTCCAATTGAAGGACTAAGTATAAACTCCCAAGTTCCAAAGGCCGTCAGGAACTAAGGAACTTCTGAAAAACCTAAATCCCAACCAGGGTTTATGTTAAGTGTAGACCAGGTCATTCATTCTGAGGCTAAAGGTCAACAGGGCCATCCATTGTAATGGTAAGTGTCAACAGGACCTTTCATGCTGAGGCTAAGTCTTCACCTGAAACTTCAATATGTACTTTCTAGAAGTAAGTTATGCCAGTGCACCGTCCTGTATTAACGACTAACTTCATTTGACCAAAACGTAAAAATGGCAATCGCCCTCATTTAATGAGCAGCCTTATTCAACTGAAAGGAAATACGTGTATGTTTGTTAGAGAACAACGAGGAGTTGCCCCTGAGGGAATTCTTAGTCTTCACGATCTCTCGCTCTAGGCTCCGCACGCCCGCGTAAACGTCTAGTGCCTCGGATCGAGCCGCTAAGTTGGCATCCGATCGTATCTTCTTTGAAGAAAACATTTCCGTTTCGTCTCTTACGCTGCTTAGAGTGTAATTTACTGGAGCTATATCTGAAGTTGTATGCTTTCCGAGGACTGACTCTTTCTTGAGAGTAACCTCGTCTAGAATGTAGCCGGTCGCTTCTTTTTCTATAGCATAATAACTGCACGATGTACCCTACTCGTATTTTAGATCTCTAAAAAAAAAGGTAACGTCGTTTGCAAGCTGAATCTAAGTTTGCCACAGTATCATCAATGTGGGATCAAGTAGAGTTACGTCATTTGCGTCAATGTGTAGCCCGTCATAAAAATGGAGAATAAGTTAAACAAGCTCTGCAGAGACCTTTCTTTCAAGCAAATAGTGTGGAGTGCAGCCAACGGCCTGATCCAAAGCAGCTAAAGCAGTTCATCTCACGACCGAAGTTTTACTCAATCAAGTAAAAAAAAAAGACAAAGGATGCATTCTACTGGGGGCCGCACTCAAGCCTTCGAGGCTTGACTTGTTTGTAACTTCAGGCAGGTGCGTTGGCTTTGACCTGTTGAATAGAGTTTGATCTATCTGATTTTGAATGGATACCGTAGTGTCCGGTAGCATCCAGAGTTGCCATCGACTGATCATCATTGAATTCTGACTGATCATTTGTTTCAGATTCATCACTGATTCATATTCCTCATTTTGAATCTGATTAATCGTTAGATCTGATTCATTGCTCGGTGTGTTGCTGGTTTCTTCGGAGTGTTGCGTTTCTTATAAAAGCTGCACTTTCAGCCTTGAAGTCCTAAGATTGTATTGTCCACTAGATAGGTCCTGACCAATCTTAGGTTTCATTCCTTATAGATATAGGCAACTAGAAGGGAAAAGCAAAGCGAGCAGGCCTTATTAAAGAACCTTAAAATTTTTTAATGTATGACTGATAGTCCAGATATCAGGACCTATCCCTGCATTTGTAGCAGCTCAGATCGTAACCAATGCTAGATTGTGAATCTCTGCAGTATACTACACAAGTCCTTTACCCAATTTTCTTCACCTACTTTGTCACACTCTTTCCGAGCCGTAAAATTAGATAGGATGTTTCGAATTTTGTAAATAGCTTCCGGCTCGGACTGTGTGAGCAGTTTGCAGTGTATTTTGTAATAGGTAGCAGTTTTCCCCAAGGGGAAGCTTTGTCTGTAGCGCAGTCGTCAGTAAGAGACTAACTAGCCCCTGGGTCTACCTTTGAGCCGTAAAGTAATCAGCTGCTTCGGTATAAGACATTCAGAGAGACAGAAGTTTGTAAACCTGGGATCGTGTGACCCTGAGGGTTAAACCAGCACCTTCCGGTTTGCTAAGGCTCTTCTCTAAGGAGAATTTTCGAGTATCGGTGGATGTCCGTCTTTCCTGACTTATAATGGAGAGGCTTTCTTTTGATTACCTGTAGAAGCCTGGTGGGCAGTCGGCTCAGTGTAGCTATAGGGCGACGAGCCAAGGAAGTCTAAAGGTTTTAGGCCTCTCGGGAGCTCCGTTCTCGTAGGTTAAGAGTCAAAACTGAAGTCATCCCTTCCATTAGCTACTACGAAAATACCCCCGATTTTACTACGAGAATATTTGGTCTCTTAGTGTTCTTGGTAACCTTGTAGCTACCATAAGAAAGTGTAGATTTTGCCTCTGCCGTGCCCTAGGGATTTTACCCTGTGTGTCTCAAGGGTTAGGACCTTGGACTCCTGTAAAGTTGGCTAGCGGCATTGTTCGTAGTGTGGCCCCAAGAGGTAGAAAATCAGAATTATAGCCTCTTTATGGATCGATAGAGAAAAGATCAGGGCTATTCCTTCTCAGGTAAATCTCTATTATGAGGAAAATTTGGCCTCTTATAGGGCACCGTATGATTTATGCGGGTAAGATTGTTACCTCTTACTTTTACCCAGTCGACTTTCCCTTAATACTGGCGATAACCTCAGGGGGTATAGGGTGATAGGATGGGCCATAGGGTTAGGTTAGATAGGTTCGCCCATCCTATGTTATTGGGCGCGGCGACCCCATGGGGCTCGTGTAGGTTACCTTAGCCATTAGCTAGGCGTTCAGGACGTCTTTCGTGCCCAATTTGCTTCTTTCCCTTTTCATACTCCTACTTGCTCGTGCTCTATTCTGATCTTAATCTTCTTTCCCAAGTTGCTGTTCCCATACGCCTTGATCCTGTGTGGGAACACCGTGCAACTGTTCTCCATTTCTATCGTCATACTATAGCTATGTCCCTTTTCCTTAGGGAGGCTTAAACTCTCTGATACTACTACTAATTCGGGCGAATCAGGAGTTTTCCGGCTTAGCCTATTACTTCTGGAGGATATTATATTCCCAAAGCCCATTGTTTTGGGCGTAATAAATAGGCAGATGTGTACGCTCGTCGTCCAGAATGAGGCTGGGCCGTCAGGTGCTTGTCTATATTCCTATGAAAAAAATTGAAGTCAAAGTCTTGCACCCCTAAGGGATCACAAGAGTGATACCGTACCCAGGATTTTGATCAAGTCAGAGAAAAAAATGCAGAGTACTTACCTATCATTTACATAAAGTGACTAATCAACTGTCCTGATCTGGAGTACCCTTCAAAATGCTCGTCATGGTGCTGACCAACAAGTTTTCTACCTCCCGCATACCACTGCAAAAGAGTTTATTGGAACATTAAACTATTTTGCAGGGAGTCTGGTGGGTTGGCGCCCTCACAGGTATATCTCACGGGTTTATTTTGATGGGCTTTCTCCCTGCCAGAGTATCTATTTGTGGGCTTTACGACCATAGAGGCTGACCAGAGTGCCTTTTTTGTATGAGATGCTGCAGCTTGCTGCAGTACCTGTTGAGGTTAGTTTGGTAAAGTTAGGTAGGCTCTCAATACTTTCTCTTGTATTTCGGGAGGTGGGCCGCTGATCGAGGTGGCCGACCTATTCCGCTAAAATTCTACCTTCTGGTTTTTAGTTTCCTTCCCCTGTGCTGCATACCTGAGCTAAAGCATTCAGCCGTTCCCGGTGGTTTGAGATGAACAACTTACTTATTTTTCCTGTCTGTAACACACTGACCACTTAAAACTCATCCGAATTTGCTTATAATCTGAGACCTACCGGCAGAAAAGCTAAGTCAAACATTGATATAAAATAATTGAAAGGGGATGTACTTTGCGCCTTAGTAGCGCACGGGCCTGTGTTAAGCATCAGGAATAGTACGACGCGATATAGACATTGTGTCCCTGATGCGCTATTAAAAGTTGCTCTACTACTACTGTGATTGTGGCACCGTTTAGGTTCAAGTCCCTCTTTGGGCGCCAAATATATAGACATATTGTTTTGGTGGGACAGGCTTTACCCAAAGGTTTCATCAAAGGGTCAAAAGACGAGTGAAACACCTTTGTTTAGATGGTCTCCTGCACCCCTTTGAACCATCCCTTACCTCCTTTATTTTTTCTGTTTTTTACTTTATTAAAACTTTGTTGATAACAATAGTTAGCTACTGTACAATGGTTAAACTCACGAGTAACTATCACAGATAACACTGGTCTGTACACAAACAAACCGAGAATTAGGTATGCACACAAATGAGTACTAGTTACATATAGCTACTAACCGAGTCCCAATATCACAGTTCATGATTTTATTCCATCTGATCACTTCGGTCATATTAGTGTTGACCATCTGCTAGACCTGATGAGGGAAAGAAGGTTACTCACATAATGATACTCATCCAATGTTACTCAACATTGTAGTTAATGACTTCAGTAGTAATTATTTAATTAAGGTATAGATACTTTATGTTGATTACTACAATGGGCACAATCCCATTGAAGAATTTCAAAGCACAAGAAAACAAGTGCTTGGGTCGGGGGGTTGCAGGGCCCCAGCAGACAGAATCTGCCCTCTGCAAGAACTTCACACTGCAACACTACCTACTATTGGTGGGTTGATCTAGATGTGACCAATGCTAAGAAACTAGAATAAGCTGGCCATCAAAAATGACGGTGATGAATTTAGTTATCTGTCCACTCGAAAAGAGCCAGGAAGAGTTGAGTTACCTATAATTTTATTTTAAGCTGTCGATGGGTTGACTGAGATGTGAAAAATGGCAAAAATCTTGAGTAAGCTGGCCATCAAAAACGACGGGATTGAATCTGTAACTCAACCTGCTGTAGCAGCAGACAAAATGTTCTGACATTGACTCTCAGAACCGCACGTTCATACCTCTTTACCTAGTAGGCATGTTTTTCATGGTGCTTGACGTGAACAGTCAGCATCTAATCTGCTTACTACTGTGGGTTGACCGACTTTTGCCAGCAGTGGGGATGATTGTGGGTGCAGATTGTTGCATGGCCCTTCTGTCACAGGCGTCATAACTCTAGACGATCTGTGGTTGGTTGCAGCCTTTACTCCTCTGGGGCCTGTTGGGCTATAGCTATCTGCTGCACAAGCCAGTGCATGTGATTTTTCCAGTTTGGGTAGGGTCAAGTTGACTTTATTTACCTTTTACCACCCAAAAAGAGGCGGAAATAGTAGAGCCTTATTGCAATCTTTTTAGATAGCCCCAGTGGATTGACTGAGATGTGGAAAATGCCAAAACTCGTGTAACCAGGATGTAAAAATAACTGTTGAATTTTTCCCACCGCGGGTGATTGTCTTTCGCCACGAGGCGTTCTAGTTCTATGTATGTCTATCCACCCAAAAAGAGGTAGTAGGATTTGAGCAATGTTCATATTTCTTGTAGGGAATCGGGTGGCTTGACCAACACATGGTAGAAATGGCAAAATCTGATTGGCTAGATCTTTTGTTCTTTATAGGTACAACTGCTACCCAGTTTGTGAAATGCTCAACAACATCAACCAAACATCCTATAAAACCAGTCTGCGTGGTAGGAAGGGAGAGACAGTCGGCAGCGAGAAACTGAAAGGGATAGCTATAGATAATTTTCAGAACAGGTGGATGCAATACAGGAGAGGGAATTTTGGAGAGCTGACAGGAATGACAACTACTGCACACGGTAGAGATACCTGTAATATGGTGCCTATTTGGAAGGATGACATACCAAGTTGTACAGATTTACAACTTTATCTTGCCCAATATGAGCAATGTTTTAGTGAAATTTAAGAGCAAGTTCTGTCATTAGCTAATTTCAATGGTCCAGGGTTGCGGAGTCGGAGGATTTGAGGGGGAATCGGAGTAGGAATCTCACTTGCTCTAGGAGTCGGAGTGGGAATTGTTAGTCTGACTCCGACTCCGGGATCCCATTTAAAAACAAATATTCAATTCTAAATTTTCAGTCACAAATTAAAGATAAAAATTAATGCAGATATTTTTTTGCACATTTCTCTTTTACAGCTATAGCTACTATGTGTTATCCTATTCCATATGATGAGGCCATTGACAATATGTTGGGTAGAACTTTTGCACCTTGTACATTATGTGAGGGGGGAGGGGGCAAAATGATCAATTTTAGACCGATTGTTCTGAAATTTGTATAGTATAGTAGTTCGGGGTAAAAACGGGACACGAGCTGTTGGGGGTATAATCATCTTGAGTCATCTTGAGAGTCTTCGAAAGAAGTCCAGGTGACGTTGTTCACGTCACCCCACGTGTGTGGAGTCACTCTGCTGGGTGTCTTCTGTGGTGCCGCAATTTGCGACCAAAGAGAGAGCCAGCAGCGAATTATCTCCACAGTGCAC
>LQNS02278143.1:23895459-23906459 GCA_001587735.2 Parhyale hawaiensis | reverse complement strand
ATGCCCGGTCATTTTCCCTCCTCCTAATTTTCCGTTTCCACTTCTTCATTTTTCCTCTAGCTACTAACCCCTCTCCGACTATCGTCTATTTTTCTCCTCTTCTTCACTCCACTCACCGACTTCGTCTTCCAGAGCCATAGAGGGATCTTCCAATTCCCATGTAATCAGTACTGCTCGATCCACACTGCTATCAGCATGGAAGTCCTTCTATAGCCGTCAACACCGTGACCACCACCGCCACCGCTTCCTGATGATGATTGCAGCAACGATCGAAATGTTGAAGATACCATCGGTGGTCTACTGCCCAGCGCCAGCAATAACCAGTGCACAAAATGTTTTAGCCAATTTGAGAAACTTAATAAATGTCTACTCAATCCCAATCTCTCAGTCGCCTTTTACAAAACCTGCAATTGGTTATATATATACACATAAAAGTGCGCATTTATAATATATAGATATGATGAATGCAATAATTGATAAATTTCAGAGTGGATAAATGACATGCAATTAAATGAACAGGAATTATGAATGGAAGTTATTATTGATACAATATTTGACAGGAATATATCTTGTAAATCAGACGCACAATTTGTTTAGTTGATAGATCGATTGACATTGGCACTGTTTATGCAGTATGAGTTATGCATATAATATCGTCTAAGCTTTGCAGAATTTTGCAAACATTGACTTCATGAAGAACACGACAACCTCACTCACTGTCTGATAATGACTTATATCCAACTTTGGAAGGTACTAAATTCATTCGGAAATTAACGACCAAACAAATTAAAACAGCAACAGAAGCCAAGCGCCAAAAGGGAAGCCTTAGGCATGAAATAAAATGCAGCAAGCTCGGACAGCAAATCTTAGCCCACGCACAGCTACTTATCATCATTGGCATGCACATTTGAGACATTTCTTACCTTCTCTTCATATCAAAGTTCCACCGTCATTCTGGCGAGAAATTTAAATAATGGAATTCTAATTCACACTATTTATTCTAAGCAAACTTTTGTCAAGGAATGTCTTAAGCACAAACACCACAGGGAACGAAGATTCAAGTAGACATGAGAAGGTATTACTTTCAACATTTATACTTGAAGGAATTTGATGACATCTGTTCTCTCGACCAAATGTATTCACACAAGAACACGTTCATCCGACCTTCGGATGCACCCATAATATGTTACACACATGGACGAAATACAGACTCAAACTTGCACCAACAATTTAGTGTTTCAGGAGCTAGGGGTCGAAATGAGATGAGTTAATCCTGATAGACGAAACCGAAACACCAGGCCGTGGCAGGCTTATAGGAGAAGAGCACAAGCCGATAAGAACACCGGCATAAGCGACATCGGCCGCCAACAGGAGCTGCACAGAAGTATAATGCTTTATTCGCATATGGGTAAGTTAGTTATGTTTGTCAACAATGAGGAAGGGACTTCTTTAGAGTTTAGCAAGGGGAACAACTATGAGAGAACATGGGAAATATTGAATAATAAAGTTAAAACCCACGCATTAGATCCGTAACATTGTATAGGCAAGAATTGAAACGACAGTTATTATCGATTCCGATCGCAATTCTGTCAACCAGCATCGGAGCTATGTTGCAAAGCGCTGGGCGACAAAGACGATAACTGTGCCTGTACAGGATAACGGAATAATTATCAAGGCAACTCGATAGAGATCATAAGTGCGAGAAAAAGAAGAAGCGAGGGGCGGCCAAGGGCCGTGTCGCAACAAGGGTTGGCATCTCCACAGCGAATCCAGGCAATGGTACTGACGAAATATAAAAAGAGAACCGCATTAGCTAGCCTACTTAAAGAATGTGCTTCTAGGGAGACCTATGCTAGGCGGTAAAAGAATGAATTAGAAATGATATGGAATTCCTAACCATATGGGCAGATATAAAACAGTTTGAAAGGGAATTTACTGGAAAATCACTAGGGATAGATACCTTACAACTTGATGCTCGGCATCCAAAGCAAGTGATAGTAGATACCAGGAGAAATGGAGGAAAAACTAGCGCGTTCTTGATAGGAACAAGTAAGAAAAGGTCTATAGAAGGTAAAATATGCGATCCGAGTAGGGGAAAGCAGGAAAGAATTAATTGCTCGACGCCCGAAGACTGATGCGAGTTTCCACACCAATCAGTTAATTACAGTGGGCGTCGAGAAGAACGAGCTACATTAATACAAGAAAGGGAAAATGACGGAGGCAACACGTTTACACCACTTGCACACTCTTAATAGTACAGGGGAAGCAAAACAGGGGTATCCACTTATCCACTTGGACACTGTAGCCCTTCGCAGGATACTCGACCCGTTATAGCTGGTAGCCTCACTGAAGCTGGGTGGGTACGAAGCACTCTGGGTTCCACACAAGTTAAGCCAGATCTTTTAAAGTAGTGAAAGGCGGGCGCTGCCCTAAATTGATAGCCTTAGTAAAGAGACTGCGCTAAATGAGGGAACTCCTGCATAAGATGGCTATTAATGTAGCAGTAATGATTAAAAAAGGTCAAAGCGGCCTTGTTAAATGGCTAAGAAAATAATGGGCGAGTTCCAGGAATAAATGATCCTCACGCAGTGACCAATGAACAAAACAAGATTCGGAAAAGAACTCAACTGAGCGACGAGGCAACAAAAAGGCAACTAAAGGTCGACGTCACGTAAAGGGTATGGCGTCACTACTGAAGGGAGGAGCTATGAGTAAGGGATTTATGCTGAAGGTTGAAATTAGCCCCTCCTTTCGAGGGTAAAATTGTATATTTTCTTGAAGCAAATGTCTCACTTGAGTTATGAGATATATATTCTTAGCTTTGCTTTTTCTGTAGCAGAATGTATATATGAACAAAGATTGGCTATCAGTACACACACGAGTTTTCTGCCTTAAGATTGACACATCCAATGACAAGGCACTTGAACACTGCTAGTGTACATTTTTTTTCTCAATGATCTGATTGTGAACGATAAGTGCCCAAACATTGACAGCGTAGCTTCAATCGTGAGCAGCGCATGTTCTGCAAAATGGGGATCTTCTAACTCCTAATGCAAAAACCACTGCGCAAATCGTTCACGAGCAGTATAATCTATGGGAAGAAGACCCTGGACTGTCGGTAAGGGATGTGGGTGATAATTATTCCAGTTCAGTACGCGCCCCATCTTCAATTCCCATAATTTTCTAAGCCCAATATCTCAAAAATAACCGTTTTTCGAATTTTGTTTATTGATGAAAAAGTGTTTAGCTTATTTTCTACTCGTAGCCGAAGTTTCTACCAACAGCTTACAACACCCTGTAGCTGTATAAAGACGAGCCGTTTTTTTTCTTGGCTCCTAGCGACGACTATGACGATAATTTCTGACTGGGTGATCAAACTTTCTGTACTTGATAGCAACCATTTTACCGCTTAGTATGTAAGGGCGCAGCTCAAGTAGTTGACCAGTCAGAAGCGGGAGGCTGAGTGGATTAAGTCAGAAAGCTACAATGATATGGTTGAAAATATTTCATGAGCAGCATTGAGAACGGAATATAAAGTGTAAATAAGGCTTCACTTTAAAGAAGTTAACTCAAGGTGCCATAGCTGCCCTGATCTTGCTCCTGATGCTGTAAAAGCCTTTGCCGGTCTTCAAGGTACTTTTTATAATTACCACCCGCGAAAGAAGTGAGAAAGGTGACAGTCTTTTCTTTGAAAATTTAAGTATATAATTTTGTGAATATATATTTGTCTGTCCACCCAAAAACAGGTAAGAGGAGTCGAGTAATCTTCATAATTTTTTTGAAGGAAGTTTGGTGAGTTGACCTAGATGTGACCCATACCAAAAACTAGGCCTAGCTGGCTATAAAAAATAATAGCGTTGAATTTGCCTCCACTGCGGTTGATCGTATTACGCCACAAGGCGTTCTATTTTCCCTGTGTTATTATTAAGAGATCTGAACGAGGCAGTCTGCGGTAGCCTTGTTGGACACAGCATCAATATGAGAAACTAGAATTAGCTGGCCACCAAAAATGACTTCAATGAATTTGCCCCCCACTGCGGGTGATAATCTTACGCCACGAGGCGTTCTAGTAATATTTATATTTATTGTTCAATTAGTATATGCTCTCCTAATTTATCTATGTGCTTAAGAGCTTGAAGTTTTCTATTAACGACTTTTTTGATGATTCTTATTACAATACTCTTAAGCTTTTCGTCTGTACCGTTTGACGATATGACGTCACTGACGACGCCACTTTTCGATAATAGCTTTACGTGAGTCCTCTTGTTATTCTCTTTGCTTCCTGGGTTCACCCATCATATGTCATGGGAGCAGTGCCCCAAAAAGACCCTCTGGGCTATTTTAGTCTGCTCTAGCTAGGATTTTGGAAAGTTTTTTCTGTATGCCCACTTTCTTTTCTTCCGCTTTCGTACTTTACTGCTGTTACTTTCCTCTCTTTTTCCTCATATTTCCTGACTTGTTATTTCCGTGCACATTGATCCTGCGAGAAGCCTGTGGGGGAACACTCTCGTGCGGGGGTTCCATGTTTATATCAATATACTGCATGTCCCTTCATTCTTCCTTTGTAAGATTGCCTGTGTTGAGGAAACTGAGGCCTAACCTACTCAACATAGCTACAATACGTAATATCACATGAACCGGTCTTCAGTTGTGATTCAGAGTTTGAATATCTGGGCAGAGATCTGCAGCAGATGGATCCTGATATGGCTGTGGCAGCGTCGGACGTGATGAAGAAGTCGCTGCCACCGACGCCGGAAACAACGAAGAGGAGCAAGAAAAAAGAAAAAGACAAAAACCGCCACAAAACTCTGGAGTGTAACACTATATCAAATCCAACAAATATTCAGCATCTCATTCACGCAGTCGTGGATCCGAACACCGGTAAAATTCATGTAAGCAAACGTATTCTAATGAGTGAAAATTTAGTTCTTTGCGTACTCCTGTGGCAAATGGATGCGCTGCACCAAAATACAGTATGTATCGCTCACTGGCTGAGTGTGGCATTGCTGGCTGCCAACTGCCTTACATAGCAAAATCTTTTAATATTGTTTTTTTCCTAGAGTGCCCGCTCTGCCAAAATGACAGCCAGAAAATTTGTGATGATCCTTTTCCATTGATCATACTTTCGTTACTAGTATGCCTCTGAATCATACAGTACAACTGCTAAATAAAATTTTCATAAGGATGAGTGTTCTCTATCAATTCATCTGAGCAGCACACTCATTTCTTCTCTTAGATGATATGTGGACACCTCAATTTATATTACTAAGTAGTGAAACATCTGTGAACTAGAGCCCTCTCAGAGCGCATACTTCCGCCAAGCGAGACAACGGTTGCAAAAAATTCAAATTTGCTCTGAAACCATGATTTTCTTTGTATCAACTCCAAAATCTAATCATTTGTGCCTTTTGATAGTAATAACAGCTTGTGCAATTTTCTTGACGATCCGTTCATAACTTTCTGAGTTATGCTGCTAACAAACGTTATGACCAACATGAGTCAAACATATAAACGAACGAACCGTCTGCAGCAAAATTGAATCATTTATGTCTTTCAACGTTACTAACAACCCCTACAAAATTTCATAAAGATCCATTCATTGTATTTTGAGTTATTGTCCTAACAAGTATAATATTAAAAACAGTGACAAACAAACGAACGAACGGATCATCAGAAATATTTTGTCATTTACTCTTTGTGATATACCTAACAACTCATATGAATTTCACAAACATCCGCCAATAACGTTTTGAATTATGGCATTGAGAAAAAGAGGCACACAAACGAACAAAAAAACAAACGGATGGATGAATCTTCACCAAAATTGAATCATCTATTCCTCCTAACATACCTAACAATCCCTGTAATTTTTGTCAAAATCTGTCCATAACTTTTTGAGTTATCTTGGTAACAGACAATTAAAGAGCCAGAATGACAAACCCGACGAAAACATAACCTCCTTGACGGAGGTAATTCTTATAAGTTCCCCATCGCGTATCCAAACAGCATGATACTGCTTCAGTGTATGAAAATTTTTGTGCTCAAGTAAAAACTGCTTCGATCGTCTGTGGAGGAAAGCAAGCTGGAAAAAAATAATTGGTACGTCTACAACACCTTTAAAAATTACTTCTCCTGTGCTTTGTTGATCATCTACTAAATGTGTATGTTGTGAGCGGAGAGCAAATATAGTTTCCTTTTATGGAGAAAATAATAAAAATCAGACTTCTATCGCAGCGCTTAGAGAAGCTGTAGATATCCTCATTGTTTGCATTTCCACGTTGGCTGAGCAACAAGTGGTATAATTATCAGATCAAGGATTCCCACTTTGGCCATCTTCTGGAATACTGTCCATTTTCGCTTATCGATCTGAATCAAAAAACCAAATTTTTTGCGATTTCTACAACCTGGACTAGTTTTGCCTATCTACTTCTTTAAAAGGGTGATGCGAGACGTACAAAAATATAAACATGTCTATCAATATTATACTCAAACTCTGTAAATGTTATTTATTTACTTACTTGTTTGCACACAGTCTATGTTATTAAACGATGGGAAATATAAATTTGAGTACACTAGTTGGCGGAACCTACTGACAAAATATAACGTCAGATAGATATTTAGAAGCGTCTTACCTTGAATACAACTGGCTATATACGTCAAGTACACTAAGGAATTGAAATTGTGAAAGTTTAGTCGCGTGGCCAGTATCAGTAGTTAGGATGACTGAAAAATAGCATCAGTCTACTGTTTTTAAAGTTAAAAGGATTATAAATATTTCCCAGAAGATAGGAAAACATTCGAGGGTTGAAGATTTAATGACACTATATCTGGGGGAGGGTGAGGGGCACCAAGAGTGGGGTGACGATTGCTTGAGCTAGGCTACCTTAACATCTATGTTAAAATTAAATGTAAAGGTGATACGGGAAATATAATTGGACTACTTCATATACTGTATATTGTAGAATTAGATGGGAAGCAAGGCAGTTAGTTGAAATTCTATAACCCAGGACGCGCGTTTCGCTGTACTTCAGCTCATCAGGTGGGAGGCTCAAAGATGACAAAAATTTAATCATTGCATTTTTAAAGCAAATGTTGTAGGTCTTGCTTCTCGTCTAATTCGATAATCTTCAATTGTTGTGCCATCTACAAGTAACAACCACATATATAACCACATACACGATATATATATATATATATATAGCGATCTGGGGGTTTAAACGTAAGCGATTATTACTAAAAACTACGTAAAGTGTCATCATCTGACGTTAGCTGTAGTTTTTACTAGTTTTACTATTACACCTAAAGAACTAAAATCTACGGGTTAAAAAAACACTTTTCTCGATAGTAAAACGCTCAAAACGGGCCGGTTTTGGCTTGATCCGTCCCTATCCCCGAGCGACCACCCCTACTAGAGAACGCCTTCCAATGTGCTGGCCTGTGTAAGGTTAGGCGATCTAGGACTGGTTCTGCTAGCGTTCCCAAGTGTTTTTAGTGTATTTATGTCAGTTTTTAGTGTTTTTATTGGTTTTGAATGTTTAGTGCAGAGTTTTTTTTTATGGTATAAGTGTTTTTTCTTTACTTAGCGTCAATCTTTGATTGGCCTTACTTAGCGTCTTTTTAAATAGTTTATTACGTTTTTTTGTATAAATAACTGTGTTTGTTTTAGCTTTTTGGACGTTAGCAGAACCAGACCTGGCCTAACCTAACCTTACACGTACGTATTCATTTGACTGTAGGCTATTTACACTTAAAAGCGTATTAAGCCATAAATTACACCTAATGCAAAAAAAAAAAAAATTACACTTAACGAACTCTCTTACACCTAAACCCTTCATTAAAAGTGTATATATATATATGTAGATATATATATATATAGCGATCTGGGGGTTTAACTGTAAGCGATTATTCCTAAAAACTACGTTAAATGTCATCGTCTGCCTTTAGCTGTAGTTTGATTATTACACCTAAAGAACTAAACTCTACGGGTTATTAAAATATCCATCATCTCGATAGTAAAACGCTCAAAACGGGCCGTTTTTGGCTTGATCCGTCCATATCACCGACCGACCACCCCTACTAGAGAGCCCCTTCAAATCTGCTGGCCTGTGTGAGGTTAGGTTGGCTAGGACTGGTTCTGCTAGCGTTCGTGTTTTTAGTGTATTAATGTGAGTTTTTAGTGTTTTTATTGGTTTTGAATGTTTAGTGCAGAATTTTTTTTTAGGTTATAAGTGTTTTTTTTTACTTAGCGTCAATCTTTGATTGGCCTTACCTAGCGTCAATTTTAAATCGTTTATTACGATTTTTTAGCATAAATACCAGTGTTTTTTCAGCTTTTAGGACGTTAGCAGAACCAGACCTGGCCCAACCTAACCTTTCACTTACGTATACATTGAATGTAGGCTAATTACACTTAATAGCCTATTGTACCGTAAAATACACCTAATGCAAAAAAATTACACTTAACGAACCCTCTTACGTCTAAACCCTTCATTAGCTATATATATATGCTCTCAGGCGCAGTGTTGAATATTCTTTTCAGAAGCAAAGAAGATGGTGACGATGACCCAATGGGCCAATGGCCCATTTTGTAGGGAATAAGCTGAGAGTAGCTGGGATATTTCAAAATAACAATGCTTCAATATGTCATTTCAATCTATAATATTAATAGCGTTGTTCTTTCGTACGTTCGTTCGTTTGTTCATTCATTCGTGTGTTACGTTCTTCAATAATAGATAGGGGAAAATTCAAATTGTAAGAAGCTCTGATTTTCGCTAGGGGAAGTTCAACCACAGCTGTTTTCTTTCAGCTCGCACTTGAAAAAATTTCAGTGAGTTTCGAAGCAAAGACATAAGGTTCACATTGCACGTATCATACCTACTATGATACCAAATTTAATTTCGTGTAATATTCACGTTAATGTGTTGCATACCGATCCAAATATGGGAAAATCAGGTCGTAGCCATCATACGCTTCAAACGAAGCTATTCTCAACTGCTTCATTCTAAAGTGCATTTTCAAGTGCAAGTGCAAAGTTTAGAGAAATGACGAAAACAGAAAAAGTACTTTCAGCGACTTGAATAAATTTTTTAAATGGACCGAGTGGTGTATTATACTGGCAGACCATGGCACATTAAGTGTGAAGCAGCCGCGGGTCCCGTAGTAGAATTGAAATCATCAAATACACCGTTGAAAATGGAAGCGTTAAAAATATGAAAGTCTAAATATTGGTATCTTCAGACGATGAGAAACAAAGGATAGCGAAGGCGTATAATTATTGTAGAAAAGCAATGAGAAAAGTACCTCCTAAAAGTGAGATTGCTATATTTGCATATGCTGTCTTCATATCTCTATATCATGATATACAGGGGCGAAAATTTTGCTGGTACAATATCTGCAAGATCCATCAGTAATATAGTGTCTAGCTATGTTGTGCATGTACAGGGTGACTTAGGGCGCGCGCACGCCTACGTAAATGTTGCATTGCCACGCAATTCTGTATCTGATTGGACATTGCTATGCCTCTAAAAAGAATATCTGAGGTTTGAGTCGTTTCAGGCAGTTTGTAAGTTATAACAAACAGCAATGGCCAAACTTTGGGAAATGTACCTCCTACTTTTGAGTTAGTTTAAAGTTGCAATGATGCATATTTTGAGCGTGACATCTAAGCGCTATTAGTAGTAGTCACGGCTGCGTGACAGCCAATGCGAAAAGTTAAGTGGCTGAGTAATTATTACGATTATGTGCCCACACCATTGGGCATGGACTTGCTACGAGTTGGAACACTGGAGCGCTTTATGTTCTTGAAACAGATGTTTCTGTGCGCATAATTACGGTTAAATCTATTATGACACATCGATTGCAAAATACATGTACAGTTGTCAATTGAAACAACAGTAATTCAAAGACAGAGTCTAAAGTGAGCACGTGGCTCTCGCTGTTGTGGAATAGCTACCGCGGCCCGGAGTTTGAGCAGTTTTGACGATGATAATATTAGATAAGTCGAAGCTGCATACATAGCAGCGCAAGGGGAATAATGGGGAGCAACGTTGCCGTTTTTCGACTTTCGTGTGCAGGCCACTTGAGGTTTGACGCAGTTCGTTAATTAGGGTTAAGGAGCAGGCGCTATTTATCGGTAGTTTAGGTTGAGAAACTGCATTAGGTGAACTAACGTGAGTTATAAAAGACTAGGTTAAGATTGGTTCATTATAAAAATTGAGGACATTAACTCACCGACAGTGGAATTTCCACGGGCCCAGCTATTTATTATTACTAGCTGGACCCGTGGAAATATTCACGGTTTACTAACTTTATTTTGAGTGTTTGGAAAATTTCCTTTTACCGGTATGCTTGTTGTTGGATTTTAATGTAATTAGTTGCACATCTAACTTTATCGTGTTTATTATTGCAAATCGGTAATTGCCCTCCGGGGGGTCATTGTTTTCCCAGAGGGTAGTTGTCCTTTCAATTTAAAGGGTAGTTTACCTCGTATTGGGACAGTTGTCCTCCTATTCAGGTAGCTGTCCTCTATGGGACCCGTGGATATTCTACGGTTGGTAAGCGTTTTCACTTACCATAGTTTAACCTGAGGTAGTGCCTCTAACTTAATCCAACCCGTCTGAGCTGACGTCCGTTGCTTACTCCTGTCTTTCCTTAAGCAGTCCGTCTACCTTAATTACATCTCGCCTAACCTTTCGTAGTATATTTGTTTGACCTCTAAACATAATCACGAATTTATTCCGCCAGCAAAAAATTCGCACTTGTGTCTTGATAAAGATAGAAACATGGCGGCGTTCCTTGTATTATTCTTTAATGTATTTGAACACCTTTTCTAAGCTCTCTTTCCCACAGCTTAAAGGTAATTTAGCCCTACCTAATCTTACGCATTTCAATTTTTTGTCGGCGTATTCGATTTTTCTCACTATTTTGGGACCCGTGGGTACTGATCAACAGCCCATCATTATTCTGCTTTGTTTGATGCGATTGTGGACCCGCGCGTGAAA
>LQNS02278143.1:23822896-23846859 GCA_001587735.2 Parhyale hawaiensis | reverse complement strand
CAATTCTGACACTGACGGCCCCATTTTCATGCAGGACAACACACCCTGCCACAAAGCCAAAAGTGTGTTGAGGTTTCTTGATGAGGAAGGAGTGGAGACTCTTGACTGGCCTGCTCAAAGTCCTGACCACAACCCCATCGAGAACCTGTGGAAAGTCTTGGGTGAGAAAGTCATGGATCGAAATCCAACAAACACTGAGGATTTGTGGACAAAGCTTCAAGAGGAATGGGGCAGGATTGATATTGAACGATGCCGCAATTTAATTGAATCTTGCCCTCGAAGATTTGTTGAAATCGTCAAACATAAAGGATCGTTCACAAAATATTGATTTAGGATGAAGGTTTTTGTTAAATTTGTTGTTTTGTTGCGTTTTATGTCAAGTGTCCCTTAATTCTGCTCACACTAAATTCATAATTATAAGTTAAATATACATAACTTTTTTCTTATCCTTCGCATTGTAATAAATTCTTAGCATATCATTAGGTATCCCAATACTTCTTTTGTGTTAAAATTTCAGCGTTGAGCCTTTTACAGGTTTCAGATATGAAATTTTTTATTTTTGTCCCTTAATTATGCTCGCAACTGTACCTCAGTCTCACTCCATCGCGCCGAATCTTTCATCTCTTTCATCGCATATTCAGTCTCCTTTTTCAAGTACCTCATTCAACCTCTCGTTCGCTTCCATCGCTCTAGCATTCTCTCTGCAATCATCCACTTTCTCAATCGCTTCCTCTATCACACTCGGAGCCAGACACGTTCAAAGTACTCCTTGAACTCGCTAACCTCAATCATACTACTCGCAGGCTCTTTCCTCAGTGTTTCTCATACCTAATACCGATCTTCCCCGTCTCGCACGCTTCCTTACATTCTCTAATCTTCTCGTTAGTAGTGGATAACGCTGCCAGATGCGCATTTGTGATCGACTGCAGCCGTACCCTACCATCGCGCAACCGGTCACCTCGCCGCCGCCACCCACGTGCTCCCTCCATCCTATCCCCCCCCCCCTCCCGCTGATCCTATTGCAAACGTCCGGAGGTCAGTTGCATTTCATTATGCTATTGTTTAACCTTTTATTGATATTAATTAATAATTTACCACTATTTACCACTAATAGTGTATGGAGGGTCAAACCCGGGAGGGGAGGCATACAGAGGGTCAACCAAACTCGGCCTGATATATGGAAGGTCCAACTGAGTGGCATACGAAGGGCCAAATGTGCGTGAGTGACAATTGGAGGGTCAAACTCGGGTGGTATAAGAAATTTGAATGTTTATCTGGATTTCATTGTTTATATTGTTATGAGATACATAGTAACATTGATGTATTTATTATTTTTGTTAGCTTTTCTATGAAATGGCAGTATTTTACGCACAAATGGAATCGTAGTCTGAGGCACTCATGGTCGGAGAAAGCCGGTCCTCTCATCAGCTTAACCAGTTAAATTTTTATTATCTTCTGGAACAAAAACTGTTTTGAAGTGGAACTTTTTTCTATTGATATGGATTTTTATTGTTTTAAGAAGCTAAGTCCTAGAAATTTTTTGTCGACAGTAACATGAGCCTTAACCATAACATGGAAAGTATGGTGTACAACCTCCAGGTCTCTCCCTTGCGAAAATGATTATTTATGTCAAGAGATATGGTTTTAATTAATTGAAATTTATTTATTTTTTATTGGTAAACATTTTGTCTTTATACGAATTCTAGTGTATTATTGTAAGTTAGGTCATATCTTGGGAATTTTTGTCATTAGTAACATGAGGCTTACCTCTCTCCTCGCCCACATCACCCTCACGTCATAGATCATCCAGATCTCGCTTGGGAAGTAAAAATTTTTGTTAAGAGATACTTTTTGGGAAATGATGTTTCATTTTTTATTGATTTCCTAATGAAATATTTAGTATTTATATCTTTTTTTGACTTATTTATTAGTTAGGGCTCATTGTAGGAATAGATGGAAGTTTACCTCCCTCCACTAACCCACATCTCAAGAGATGTACCATCCCCTCTTTAGGCAAATTGAACGTTTTCGTTGAAACATAAGATTTTAGGTAATTGAAGCCCCACTTATTTATAATGATTGCTGGTGTTGTATTACATATACAGTTATATACCACTTAGATTTCAACTTCAACAGGCACCCGTGAGGACATGCTTCGTCCCTCACCGCTTGGCCACATCTCAGTTTTTCTGCCTTTAAGACGTACATTGTGAGTCTTGTTAACATTTTTTTTTCAATTATTGTAATGCATTTATGTACGGTTTGAATGTTTAGTTATATTAAAACGCTTTATTTATATCACCTTAGGCATACTCCACGGATTTCTCTCGCTTATATTAACCATCTTTCTAGACTCTTCCAATGAATTTTCTCAAATACTCTACAGTTTTTACTCTCTACATTTTACAGCCTATCCGATTTCATTGACATGTATTTATTTCTTTATTTTTCATGTATATGATGATTTTCTTTTGCTGGAAGTACTATTTAAGATGGATTTTTTATAACCTTTAGTGTTTATTGCGAGTTAGATATTATCGTAGGAGTTTCTTCCATTGACAGTGTAGAGGCTACCAGTTCGATAGACTCTCCCATACCAACCACCCTCATACCCACCTCATAGTTTTAACGGTCAAACATTCCATCGGATGTTTCATCCTTCTGGGATTCCCCTTTCAATGCAATTCAATCTTGAACTGCGATTGGTTTGTAGAATTTTCTGACTCCATACTCTAGTCTACGCGATAGAAACTGGTCTCAACAACTTCCGTTGTCTCATAAATTTCGACTCGCAGCTCGGGTGCCCCTCGTTAAAGCCCTCACTCTAACTATCGTTTACACAAGTTTGTACAGGATTCCATACTAGGCTTAATTGCGGCACGGTAGCTCAGTCCCGACCAGTTGACATCGGCTAAGCAACTTGCATATTTGGCACCGTAGCCGCTGTTCAAAAACCGGTTCTTGCGACTTCCAGTCCGCATGCCGGGGCGACACTGGTCATAGTCAGACGTTCTTTTAACAGTTTGCTACAGTAAACTCTCTCGTGAATTCTAATCAAGCAGGTTTCACATACCATTTCCAGCTATTCTCAATGTCTGGCCGTAGCGTTGTATCACATTACGTGAGAATTAGCGCATAGTATTGGATTTAGTTAGATGAATATTATATTTCTCAATACGGTCGTACAAACATAATTTGTATTTTAGGAAAATATTGCATGTTTAGTTAAATTTACTTAGAAATTTCATATTTAATGTTACATTTATAACAATCTTCTTTTGTTTACGCTCAGTATGATGAATGCCTAGCGAGAGATATTCCATGAATCTTACTCTCCCTCCCATTACATGATTCATCTAACGCTAAGGTGTGAGCAGTGAATTGGAATAATCTATATTTCGATTTTTCTTCTATATGTATATATTTTTGCCCATTTATCTTAAAAATTCAATTATTAGTGTTGAAATGTCACTCAGTTCCCGACATCATCTTACCATCCCAAATATTCTGTACATCCTGGTAACCCACACACACGCAACGTCTAACGCTTTTCTTTTACAATTGACTTATACAATATTGCTTGTAGTTGCTCTTATACCCTGTCCCGATAACTCTGCAACTTTTACCACCCATTTCTATTACTGCATCGTCTTAGTTCAAGCTATTTTCCCTCTAAGACGGAAGACTCGATGATCTGTTCGCTTTCAAATATACCTTTGCTTCGTTTATAATTTGTATTGATAGAATCAATCTTGTGGTACAGCTTAGAATTTCCATCCGCCATCAATATCGAAAACTCTTAGAAGGCAGCCCTTTATTCTTCGAAATGTTCATATATTCATGCAATGAGCGAGAGAGGTGGCAACGATTCATCTCTAGATTGCGCGTAACCTCTTGAACACTATATGTCGGCGATTGCTAGAGACGACTTTTCACTATGTAGTGCATAACCACCACACATGCTCGTAGGCGATATAAGGCAACGACTCATCACTACAGTGCACGTATCTACTTACATTACTAATGTACGCAGTAGGTTTGCATAATAGCAGTAGGGTTTCTCTCTACTTCTCAAGTGTTCGCGTTTTGCAATAAATTAACGTTTTTTGTTAAATTGCATAATCTAATAGAAATTCTAATTTTATGATGTAACTCTGCCATTTGTACGTAAAACTTCTGATTTTTGGAGTAAATTCTCCATTTCAATATCTTATATCCCCATTTTTTTTAGTAAATTTCTACGTTCACTGAACATAGTGAATCTTACTTCAGGAATTTCCTTCATTATAATCGTGATTTTCCACTCAAATATAGAAAGCTTGTATTGTGCGTGTGCTCCATAGTCGACCATAGATGTACTCGATCACGAACTTCAAATTCACCACACCCACCAGACGCTCCTTCGCCCCTCCCGACGCGCCACACCCAACTCTCTTAGGCCAACCCAAGAGCCAGTGACGCAATTACACCAGCATTCTCTCATTAGCTCTATGCCCTAGGTGGGCGGAGTTTTACTCCCCACTGTTCCACTCCAGCCAATTAGCGCCCGTCCATTCTCTTAGCGTAGGCGGAGTTACGCTCCGCATTTCCACTAACCAACTAAGAATAACCAGCTCTATGCTCTCCCATTGACAATACGCTAAGCATCCATACGCTTCATCGACCAGCGACCACCCCTAATACTTAAATAGATCGGAAAATTGCTTCAAAATTCTAACTTCCTTGCTCAGCTGCGCATAACCTCGGTTGTATAACATGTTTCATAAACTTTCTAACCCTGAACGTCGCTCACTGCTGTTACGTTTTATGATAATATTTTGTTTTAAATGTCAATGAGTTGTATTATTACATCTAGCTTGCTTGCAAAAATATATCTTTATAACTACTAAAGTTTATTTTGTTATGCATATTTCTGTCTTTAAATGACACATTTTGGTTTTAGTTCCTCATGCCTAAGCCCTCGTTCATTTCTCTTCCAATAGACTGTCGCAAATTTATCTTCGTCATCCAGACAGAGCTTCGTAGGTTATAAGTCTTCAGTACGCCAAACGGCGTGTCAAACAATTTAGGGCAATATTAACTATACCTTCGGCTTCTTCTGAGCCGATATCGTTCATAGGAACGGTAGATATTTCCTTTTCTATTTGCAAACATATTATTTGCTCGGTACTTTAATTGGGAACATACTGTTCTGTGAAGAACCATTAAAGTTCTTAGTACATGCATTTTCACTTTTTGGTAAATTTTGATAAAGTCTTACAATAATATTAACATTTCACTCAACAACTCAGTTCTTTACGAACATTTAGCAATTATTCCATCAGTTGCTATACATTTCTAAAGCCCGGTAAGGCCGTTTCAACTTCAACTCCTAAATCAATTTTACGTACATCTCAATCAACAGGCGTCCGCAAGTAACCCTAAGTATGGTATAGGATATATAACAAGCAACATGACCATATCAGATACTAATGTTATAAACTCTCAGTTGGTACAAATCTCACTACTATCGCCGACACCAGCCAGCATCCCCTATTATTATTGAACTTTTCCGTAGTATCGATAATTTACATGAAGTTATACACGCGACACCACACATTATCCCAAACATTCAACTAAACTGAATCCCATAAACTTTACTCTAACGATATTCATGACGAGGACTATATTTTTTTTTCAACGAAATGAATATAACATCATCCTCATTCATATTCCAACAAACAAATACGCTACGGTCTCAGTTTAATTCATTCTTCAAATTCTGTATCGTGTAAGATAACTTTCATACGTTGCACTGAATAGACATACCTTGTCAGCAGCGTGACAAGCGATTGATGATTTCCTCACTTTGTATCACACATCCGACATTGAACACAACCTAATCATGTTTAAAATAACCAGAAATTCTGTTGATAGTATCACGATGAGGCAAACATGGGTGTTGCTATCAACGTTTCACAGAATTTTATGGAATTTGTTCACATTTGATTAAAAACAATCATGGCACTGACAACTTTTAACCCTTTATGATAAAAAAAACATTGGCTAATCCTCTATCGAATACTTCTTAAAATATGCGTCCTTATTCTTATTTATAGGTTTTCTCTTAGAGACATCGCGTAATAACTTTAGGCTATGGTTTAGGTAATGCGCTAGTTGTCGCGAGCTACACGGTAGGTGTCCTACCTCGCCCTACTTGCATCGCGTCCTACAGTATATCGAGCTCCTACATAAGTGAGTTTGAATGAGCGTAGTAAGCGATATCTGTGACATCGTAATTTTTCTTCAAATCAAAAGCCTACAAGAGCGTCACACACTGACGGAATGAGTTTTGTAGTAATTGAGTCTAAATTTGCAGTAAGGTGGGTATTCAAATGTATACTAACACCGTTCATAGTGATCGTACATATATATTAGTTTGTGATCGCCAGTAATAATAACTTCATTATAACATGCAAGAAAAATTCCTCAATTTGACTCTTTTAAGTGTTTCGAGTGATGTTCTGGTCTGTCATGGGCCTAACGTGTGTTTAAATAGATGAGAATGGGATTAGAAGTTTGTAGAATGAATCGAAGCATTGCTAGAGAGGATGAAAATAGCAAGACATAAAATAGTTATGTCCGTAGGGTATGATGGAAGGAGTGATTGAATCGGTGTATGAAACATATTACTCTAGTGTTTCTCGATACTATACGTATGCGTATGGTCATGTTTGAGGATTTTGGAAATTATATCAAATTAATAGGATTTTTCCTAAAAATAGCGGATTTCACTATATAGTGCACTTCACAACAGCTCGAACAATGGATCTTACTTACGTTTAACCTCAGTTCTCAGTGGTTGGCTGAGATTTTCACATCAAATATGTACCCAACCATCAGAGTGTTATGGATACAAAGAATTTCAAATTGGAGCGGGCTATCGATCACTTCCCGACTTCTTCAAACTCGAACTAACATTATATGAGAAAAATTCTTAAAACTTACCTTTCAATGTGAAAGATATAGAAATTTTTAAGTCAGTTGAGAAAATTTTCAGTAAAAGGTTCAATTTTACGGGAAGTTAAACAACCATAGCCTAAATTTATTACGCGATGTCTCAAAGAGAAAACCTATAAATAAGAATAAAGACGCATATTTTAAGAAGTATTCGATAGAGGATCAGCGAATGTTTGTTATCATAAAGGGTTAAAAGTTGTCAGTGCAATGAATTTTTCAATCAAATGTGCACAAATTTCATAAAATTATGTGAAACGTTGAGAGCAACACCCATGTTTGCCCCATCGTGATACTATCAATGGAAATTCTGATAATTTTAAATATGATTCGGTTGTCTTCCATGTCGGATGTGTGATACAAAGTGTGGAAATCATCAATGGCTTGTCACGCTGCAAACAAGGTAAGTCTATTCAGTGCAACGTATGAAAGCTATCTTACACGATACAGTATTTCATGAATGAATTTAACTGAGACTGTAGCGTATTTCTTTGTTGGAATATGAACGAGGATAAGGTAATATTCATTTCGTTGAAAAAAGTATAGTCCTCGTCAGGAGTACCGTTAGAGTAGAGTAGTTTATGGGATTCAGTTTAGTGGAATGTTTGAGATAATGTGAGGTCTAGCGTATATAACTTCATGCAAATTATCGATACTACGGAAAAGTTGCATAATAATAGGGGATGCTGGTGTCGGCGATAGTAGTGAGATTTGTACCAACTCAGAGTTTGTAACATTAGCATCTGATATGGTCATGTTGCTTGTTATATATCCTATGCCATACTTAGGGTTACTTACGGACGCTTGTTGATTGAGGTGTAAGTAAAATTGATTTAGGAGTTGAAATTAAAACGGCCTTACCCTCTTAAGAGATGTACAGCAACTGATGGAATAATTACTAAATGTTTGTAAAGAACTGAGTTTTTGAGTGAAATGTTAATATTATTGTAAGACTTTATCAAAATTTACCAAAAAGTGAAAATGCATGTACTAAGAACTTTAATGGTTCTTCACAGAACAGTATGTTCCCAATTAAAGTACCGAGCAAATAATATGTTTGCAAATAGAAAAGGAAATATCTACCGTTCCTATGAACGATATCGGCTCAGAAGAAGCCGAAGGTATAGTTAATATTGCTCTAAATTGTTTGACACGCCGCGTGGCGTACTGAAGACTTGTAACCTACGAATCTCTGTCTGGAAGACAAAGTTAAATTTGCGACACTCTATTGAAAGAGAAATAAACGAGGGCATGGGTATGAGGAAGCATAACCAAAATGTGTCATTTATAGAAATAAATATGTATAACAAAATGAACTTTAGTAATAATAAAGAGATATTTCTGCAAGTAAGCTAGATGTAATAATACAACTCATTGACATTTAAAACAAATTTTTATTATAAAAAGTAGCACCAGTGAGTGATGTTCAGGATTAGAAATTCTATGAAACATGTTATACGACCGAGGTTATGCGCATCTGAGCAAACAGGAGGTTAGAATTTTGAAGCAATTCTAAACATTAGGGGTGGTCGCTGGTCGATGAAGCGTATGGAGGCTTAGCCTATTGTCAATGGGAGAGCATAGAGCTGGTTATTCTTAGTTGGTTAGTAGAAATGCGAAGCGTAATTCCGCCTACGCTAACGGAATAGACGAGCGCTATTTGGCTGCAATGGGACGGTGTGGAGTGACACACCGCCCACCTAGGGTATAGAGCTTATGAGAGAATGCGTCTTTAATTGCGTCACTGGCTCTTGGGTTGGCCTAAGAGAGTTGAGTGTGGCGCATCGGGATGGGCGAAGGAGCGTCTGGTGGGTGTGCTGAGTTTGAAGATCGTGATCGAGCACATCTGTGGTCGACTGTGGAACACACGCGCAATACACGTTTTCTATGTTTGAGTGGAAAACTACGATTATAACGAAGGAAATTCCTGAAGTAAGATTCACTTTGTTCAGTAAACGTAGAAAATTACTAAAAAATTGGGAGACAAATTAATGAAATGGACAATTTATTCCTAAAATCAGAAGTTTTACGTACAAATGGCACATTTACATCAAGAAATTAGAATTTCTATTACATTATGCAACTTAACGAAAAATGTTAATTTATTGCAAAATACGAACACATAAGAAGTAGAGAGAAAACCTACTGCTATCATGCAAACATACAGCGTACATTAGTAATGGAAGTGGATACGTGCACTGTAGTCATGAGTCGATGCTTTCTATCGCCTGCGAGCATGTGTTGTGGTTATGCACTACGCGAAAAGTCGTCTCTAGTAATCGCCGAAATATGCTGATCAAGCGGTTACGCGCAATCTAGAGATGAGTCGTTGCCACCTCGATCGCTCATTGCATGAATATATGAATATTTTGAAGAATAAAGGGCTGCCTCCTAAGAGTTTTCGATATTGAACAGATGGCAGATGAAAATGTTAAGCGGTACCACATGATTCATTCTATCAATATAGTTATAAACGAAACTGAGGTATATTTGGAGGGGAAATAGATCATCGAGTCTTCCGTCTTAGAGGGAAAATAGCTTGAACTAGGAAGTGAAGTAAGAGGATTGGGTGGTAAGAGTTGCAGAGTTATGTTTACAGGGTATAAGAGCAACGACAAGCAATATTGCATAAGTCAATTGTAAATGAAAAGCGTTAGACGTTGCGTGTGTGTGGGTTACCAGGATGTACAGAATATTTGGGATGGTAAGATGATGTCGGGAACTGAGTGACATTTCAACATAATAATGGAATTTTCAAGTTAAATGGGCAAAAATACAAACATATAAAGGAAAAATCAAAATATAGATTATTCCAATTCACTACTCACACCTTAGCGTTAGATAAAAAAAAAATCATACAATGGTGGGGGGAGAGTAAGATTCATAGAATATCTTTTGCTAGGCATTTTATTGCATCATACTGAGCGTAAACAAAAGAAGATTGTCATAAATGTAAAATTAATTATAAACTTTCTAAGGAATTTAACTAAATAAGTAATATTTTCCTAAAATATACATATATACGTCCCTATTGAGAAACATCATATTCATTTAACCAAATCTAATATTAAACGCTAATTCTCACGTAATGCGATACAACGCTACGACCAGACATTCAGAACAGCTAGAAATGGCGTGTGAAACCTACTTGATTTGAATTCATGTGGGAGTTAACTGTAGCAAACTGTTAAAAGAACGTCTGAATATGACGAGCGTTGCTCCAACATGCGGACTGAAAGTCGCAAGAACCGGTTTTTGAACAGCGGGTGCCATTGCCATACATGTAAGATGCTTAGCCAAGATCTACTGGTCTGGACTGAGCTACCGTGTCGCAATTAGGCCTACCTTGAGTACCTTGAGGGTCTTCGGAAGAAGTCCAGGTGACGTTCTTCACGTCACCCCACGTGTGTGGAGTCACACTGCTGGGTGTCTTCTGTGGTGCCGCAGGTAGCGACCAAAAAGAGAGCCAGCAGCGAATTATCTGCACAGTGCACGTAATCACTGAAAACTGGTCAATCTGGTATTCTTCTTAAATGTGAATCCAGCAAATTTTTGAACTCTACAATTTTGATATCAGTGGCGTTTCTAATATGCCGAGGCATTTTGTTAAACAATCTTGCTCCCCGTACAGCGAAGCTATTAGAATATTTTATGGCCACGGCTTTTCCACCATCTCTGCTTGGGATGCGAATATCACAAATCCTTCCAGTTTTTCCGAGCATCTGGCGACAATCATTTCTTTCACATTCACAGTGATACGTTCACGAATTTTCCAAATATATATGATTGTAAATCGTTCGAATCTGCGCTGTATTGAAAACAAGTGGAGAAAGCTGAATTTTTTGTGGTAATCGTACTCCTGCATGCCTCGAATTTGGGCCGTGAATCATCGTTGGATACCTTCAAGTTGTTCAAGCTATTTACTTTTACTCGGAATCTAGAGTGGGGAACAGTATTCTATTCCCGGAAGAATTAATTGCTTCCATAGTGTGAGCATTACATCTACCTCGCGTGACGAGAAAGCTCGTAAAACCCATCCACTCCATCTTTTTCCAAAAGCGATAACTCTAGCAATGTGTTCTTCGAACGTAGCATCGTCTTGCATTCTCACTTCGAGGTCTCTTAAAACTGTCTTTCTCTCAATTTCATGCCCATCGCTGGTGATATATTGCGTGAATTCAAAGAGTGTTTGATTTTTTCGTATCTTAGCAGTTTCTTTAAAGGTCATATTATTTTTTACCGACCATTGGCAGATACCTTCTAAATCTCGCTGCATAGACAGCACGTCTTGCACAGATTGCACAACAGCTAGTATTCGTGTATTGTCAGCAAATGACGAATGTACCGCGTAGTTACATCCGTACCCAATGTCATTGATCATGATGAGAAAGAGTACAGGCCCAAGCACGGTGGCTTGTGGTACTCCACTGAGTACTGGCTGTCTGGATGACACTTTGTTGTTGACAATTAAACTTTGCGTTCTATTTGACAGGAATGCTGCAAGCCACTGAAGACATTTTCCACGGATACCCATGCGGGAAAGTTTCAACAATAGGATTCTATGGTCAACCTTGTCAAAAGCCTTAGCGAAATTTAGATAGATTACGTCCACATTCTATCCTTGGCACAATGTCTCTACGATGGAATCATAATGCTCCAACAATTGTGAAGTAGTGGAACGTTTGAACGTTTATGTCGAAGAACGTGTTGTTTTGATGTGAGTAGGTCATTACTCTCTAGATGGTGCACTAGGTGTTTACAGAACACCCTTTCAAACGTTTTCACTACGTGGCTCATTATTGAGACAGGTCTATAGTTAGCTGGATCTGTACTATTTCCGGCTTTTGGGATTGGGGTAATGATTGCGTGTTTATAAGTGCTTGGTATAACACCATCGTCCAATGATTTGTGCCTCATGAGATTGAGCGGGTAAGAAAAGCTTACCTTGCACATTTTGAGGATTTTTGCAGGAACATCATCTGGTCCTGAAGCACTGACTCTTCTAATTTCATCGATGGCTAATTCAATGCATAGTTGTGTGAATTCAAAATCCATTAGGTAGTTATCAGTTACTTCTAATACTTGAACATCAGGGTTACTGGTCTTTTTGCAAAAAAACTTTCTGGTATTTACGGCTCAGTATTTCACTCATCTCCTGATCATTATCAGTCATTGAGCCATTTTCGTCCAATAATGGTCTTATTTTGTTTTCAGAGACGCATAATTTCATGCATAAGAGAATAAGTACTTACTGTTTTCTTTCATCTTCTTGATGGCTTGCAGTTCTTTTTCCTGTTTCTCTTCATCATGAGATTTTACTAGTTTGCGTTCAGTCTCTTCCAGTTTTTGCCGGCATTCAGTTTGTCGCTGTAATACACACGATGACTTTTGGCATTTGGTCAATCTTGCTCTTTTCTTTAGTAAGCTTTTGCGGAATTAATGGTGGCCATTTTTAGGACATTTCCTTCTAGCCGGTGGTAGGTATTTCGTTCGTTTCACTTTGAGTTGAGTCTCTTAGAAGAACGTCCTAATTCACCGACCGCAGCTCATCGTTCAAACCTTCCCAAGATATTTGATTATTGAAAGAATTTAAGTCTAAGACTATTTATACCCGTTTTCCCACTATTTTGAGCCACTCGATTCATAGCTACTGAACTGGGTTGTGATATCAATGAGTTTGTGATCCGACAAAACTGTATCTTGGGTGTTGATAGTTTTTACAATTTCGGTGTTCTGTACAAAGAGGAGATCTAAGATGTTGTCCTTCCTTGTTGGCGAAGTGATCATCCGTACTAAAGAAAGTTCTTCCACTACCTGTAGTAAAGATAGTGCTTGATTTCTCTCATCTATTGTGTACGAAAACTTCTCGTTAAAAATAAAAGTACCCGTTTCATCGAGCACGTCTGGATGTAGCTACTTTAGGAATGGAAAGTTGAAGTACAGGGTAATGTAGTAGTGGGTATAGACATCTACTGCAATGTGTGTGAATTTTGCCGAGCAGCTCCGCAAATTTCTCAGAAGCACACTTTAGCGGTTGATAGCAAACCACACTAACCAGTTTAATTTTTTCTATTTTTACAATTAGAATTTCTAGTCAGCAATCCTGTACAAACTCGTGGAAACGATAGTTAGTGTGAGGGCTTTAGCGATGGGCACCGGAGCTGCGAGTCGAAATTTATGGGACTACAGAAAATGTTTGGACCAGTTTCTATCGTGTAGAATATGGAGTCAGAAGATTCTACAAACCAATCGCAGTTCAAAATTGAATTGTGTTGAAAGGGGAATCCCAGAAGGATGAAACATTCGATGGAATGTTTGACCGTTAAAACTATGAGGTGGGTATGAGGGTGGTTGGCATGGGAGAGTCTATGTAACTAGTAACCTCTATGCTGTCAATGGAAGAAACTCCTATGATAATATTTAAGTAGCAATAAACACTAAAAGTCACAAAACTTTCATCTTAAGTAGTACTTCCAGCAAAAGAAAATCATCATATACATGAAAAATAAGGAAAAATATACTTGTCAATGAAATCGGATAGGCTATAAAATGTAGAGAGCAAAAACCGTAGAGTATTTGAGAAAATTGATCGGGGGAGTCTAGAAAGATGGTTAAAATAAGCGAGAGAAATCCGTGAAGTATGCCTAAGGTGATATTAAGAAAGCGTTTAATATAACTAAACATTCAAACCGTATATAAATACATTACAATAATAGGAAAAAATGTTAACAATACTCACAATGTACGTTTTAAAGGCAGAAAAACTGATACGTGACCAAACGGTGAAGGACGAAGCAATTCCCCACGGGTGCCTGCTAAAGTTGAAAGCTAAGTGGTATATAAATATATTTGTAATACAATCCCAACAATCATTATAAATAAGTAGGGCTTTAATTGCCTAAAAATCCTATGTTTCAACGAAAACGTTCAATTTCCCTAAAGAGGGGATGGTATATCTCTTGAAATGTGGGTTAGTGGAGGGAGGTAAACTTCCATCAATGATGAAAATTCCTACAATATTCCCTAATAAATAAGTCACAAAAAACATATAAATACTAAATATTTTATTAGGAAATCAATAAAAAATGAAATTTCAGTTCCCAAAACGTATCTCTTATCAAAAATGTTTACTTTCCCAAGCGAGATCTGGATAATCTATGTCTTGAGGGTGATGTGGACGAGGAGAGAGGTAAGCCTCATGGTACTAATGACAAAAATTCCTGAGATATGACCTAACTCATCTATAATACACTAAAATCCATTTAAATACAAAATGTTTACGAATGAAAGCAAAGAAATTTCAATTAATTAGAATCATATCTCTTGACATAAATATTCATTTTCGCATGGGAGAGACCTGGAGGTTGTACACCATACTCTCCATGTTAGGGTTAAGGCTCATGTTACTATCGACAAAAAATTCCTAGGACTTGGCTTCTTAAAACAATAAAAATCCATATCAATAGAAAGAGTTCTACTTCAAAACAATTTTTGTTGAAGAAGATATTAAAAATTCAGCTAGTTAAGCTGATAAGAGGACCGGCTTTCTCCGACCATGAGTGCCTCAGACTACGATTCCATTTGCGCGTAAGATACTGCCATTTCATAGAAAAGTTATAAAAAATTACTAATAAATCAAAATTAGTACGTATCTCATAACAATGTAAGCAATGAAATCCAGATAAACATTCAAATTTCTTATACTACCCGAGTTTGACCCTCCAAATGTCACTCACGCACATTTGGCCCTTCAGTTGGACCTTCCATATACCAGGCCGAGTTTGGTTGACCCTCTGTATGCCTCGCGGGTTTCACCCTCCATACACCAATTATTGGTAAATAGTGGTAAAGCATAAATTAATATCAATAAAAGGTTAAGAGAAGCTTGCAATAGGATAATGATATGCAACTAACCATCGGAAGTTTGTTATAGGGTCAGCGGGAGGGGGAGTGCGCGTGCGATGACGCTGTGACCCGGCGGCGAGAGGGTAGGGTACGGCTGCAGTCGATCACAAATGCGCATTTGGCAACATTACCCACTACTCTCGTTCTACCACTCTATCTCAATCAACCTTAAATATCTCTTGATATTCTTCCTCGCCAGTTTCACACTTTCTCTAGCATTCGCCATTGTCGCTTCCAATTCATTCATACGTCTGTCATTTACTCTGCTCTCAACCTCCTTCTCCCTTCCAACAACTGCTTACATTCATTTCACTCATTCACTCCCTCAACTAGATCTCCAATCACTCCCTTATGCCAAAACACCCACGGGCTGGTGGTTCTAGCACTCATCTCCCTAGTGGCACCACACCCCTCTTTTGCTGCGCTTTTCTTCACTTCACTCACCTTTTTCCATTCACACTCATTCCATTCATGCTCATTCATCCTCTCTCTCGTTTCCTCTTCACATCTCTTTTCTT
Organism: Parhyale hawaiensis; assembly: GCA_001587735.2. NCBI lineage: Eukaryota > Metazoa > Arthropoda > Malacostraca > Amphipoda > Hyalidae > Parhyale > Parhyale hawaiensis. The sequence goes on along the minus strand of LQNS02278143.1, from coordinate 23,831,440 downwards.
CTCTTCATCATCCAATACTTCCCACTTGATCCTCGGTTCTCTCATTTCAGTTCTTCCACTCACTCTCTAATTCTTTCGTTGCTGTCTCACTATCATCACTTTCGATCTGTGATCAGTCAGACTCCACTCACTCCCAGTACACATCCTCTGGACCATCCTGTGCCTTTCATACTTCCTCACAATAAACCCAACAAATTCATACCATCTTCCATACCTCACATTAAACCACGTACTGCTCCTCCTCCAATGCTTCATTTAACTATTCACGTACGCCAGACCATATTCCTCTCACAAATCGATCAGATCTCTGCCAACCTCATTCATCATTCCCACCCCATACTTGCCGCATACCCCTCCATCGCATTCTCCCTACCTATATTTGCAATAAAATCCCCCATCACCAACCTTTCCCGCCCTCCTATCGCATCTTGTCTCTCAAAATCTCATCTATACTCTCTCATACTTTCCTCATTTGTACCCCACACAGGCTGATACGCAGAAACCACTCTCATGCTCCGAGAGCTACCGCAGTTACTCTCTTCCCATACCACTTTTTCACACCCTCGTCCACCCATTTGTGCATCGCCCATCCCGTAACAACACGCCACAGTTCCTTGAGTGAACCACTACCACTCTCTCCTCCTTCTCACCCAACCACACCACTCCATCCGCTTCCGCCGCAAATTCAGTCATACACACAATCTCTCATCCCATCGCACGCCCTCTGTCAACCACTCTTCTCATTTTCTCTCTATTCTCCCTTACAGACATCTTTTGCACATTCCACGTCAACGTTGTTCTCCCTTTCACTGAATTTGCCCGGTCATTCATTTTACTCCTCTCATTCCTTCTTTCTCGCCTCCTTTCATGCCTCTCTTTTTTCCTCGCATCACTCTTTCCTCTCATACCCCTTCTACACCCTGGTCCAGGATTAGGGTGGACCGCTGCCAAGCGCTCTATGGCGAGAGCCCCTCAGGCTCAGCCCATGAGCCGCAGAAAAGCGGGCTCCCGGAGGTACTGGCTACAAACTCGACATTGGCTATGTACGTTTGTGTACGGGCGTCGGTGCACGTGCGGGCGGCGATCATGTTCGTGTGCTGTGCCTGCCCGCTGTATCGCACACTAGGTTGGGTTAAGTTAGGAAAGGTTGGGTTAAGTTATGTGAGGTTAGGTTAGGTAACGTTTGGTTAGGCAACGTTAGGTTAGGTGACGTTAGGTTAGGTAACGCTAGATTAGGTAACGTTAGGTTAGGTAACGTTAGGTAAGGTTAGGTTAGGTTAGGAAACGTTAGGTTAGGTAACGTTAGGTTAGGTTACGTTAGGTAAGGTTAGGTTAGGTAACGTTAGGTTAGGTGACGTTAGGTAACGTTAGGTGAGGTAAGGTTAGGTTATATCAGGTAAGGTAACGTTAGGTAAGGTCAGGCTAGGTTAGGTTTGGTAGTGCTTCTGGTGGTTATTGCGCGGCAAGAAAGTTTACTTGAACGCACGCACAGTGATGAGCGCACACAGAATGGCGAGTTTGTAGCCAGTGCCTCCCGGAGGGCCCCTCGCCGCTCTTTTTTTACAGAGGGCACTCATTCTCCGGCTACGAGAGAGACCCTCTGTTGCTACAGGATGGCGGTAAGGAGAACAGTCTCGCGATCAAACCCCGGCTCCACGGCCGCACCGCCTACCGGGACACATGCCGCTCTGAGCTAGGGACAACTGTCCCCTCCCAGCGTCTCCCGCTTCCGTCACTTGGAGGCAGACGGAATGGTCTTCTTCTCCATCCTCCTCTTCAAGTTTCAAGAGTATCTGGATACCGTTACGGCAAACTTCCTCAACCAGCTCTCAATTATTGTATGTGCTATTTCAGCTAACATGCTCAACTCGGGAGGTGTCAGAAAAAATTATTCGCGAAAACTTGCAGTCTGTGCAATGCCTACAAGCCCTTCAGTGACTCATGATTCATGATGCCATTGATGTGCGATGTGTCCAAAAGCAGGATCCCCCTCCCCCTATGTGTTGCTCGTAAACAGTAAAGTTTCCATCCACGAACTCTTGATGGACTCCTAAATCCCTGATTTAAAGCACTGCTATCTCTCCAAGATAGAGTAAAAACAGGCTGGCATATTTATGCATGTAAGGAACAAAGAAGTGCTTGCCGAGAGCGTCAAGGGATGAGAGATGTAGCTCCCATAGAACATCACGGGTGGCACGGATGAAAATGTATATGAGTATTACTGTATTATCATCTTCATGCAACTATGTAGATATGCACAAACTTAATGGGAGGGCTCCACATTTCCTTCTTTTTATCTAAGTCAACGATCGTTTTCAATAACCTTTAGGGATGAAGGATTGATAGCATGTTCTGCTGGTGCTTGACCATTTAATGTTGTAGGTGTTGAACGCAGGTTCTGTCGAACTGCCCTACTGCCTCTGATGCAGGACCTTTCACATTAAGGTGATCTTGGAAAAATTCGTCCTATTGAGATAATTATTATTTATTCTGGAGGCGATCAGAGATTCGGAAAAACGAAGTTAAAAATAAAATTTATACGTAACACTGTAACAAACATACTGTACTAGTATTCGAAAATATTAAATGAAGCTCATTTCATGCAGTGTTTACGGGCAAAATGATATATATATATATATATTTTGATGAAAAAGGATTCTCAGGTAGTGGGTTATTGTGTCCCAAATTTTTATGGGACTGCTGGCACTATAACTCCCTCCCCCTAAAAAAAGGAGGGCTCAAAGAGGAGCAAGGGATAAAAATTATTGCATTTTTTAGTAATTTTCTAATAAAGAAAATATAAAAATAATGATTCACATCAATTCCAGATGATAACACAGGAGAATACAGCACTCAAACTTCATCCAGAGTGAAAAAAGTGCGTTGTATGGCATTTCACCACAATGTTATACATTTTTTACTGTACAACTTGATTTTGCAACAAAAATGAAAAAGTCAATGAGTTTTCTTGCTAGAAAAAAGGCAAAGTTTATTTTGGAACCCTTGAAAGATTCGTGACAAACTAATAGAGAGATATTTTTATTTTTTAATCTTCATTTTAATCACAGTTCACACCCGAAGATTGTACAGCTTCGAAAAAAATTAGTGATAAAAAATCGCATATCAAATAAAAACGAAAGGAAAAATGGAAAATCCAGCTCTATTACATTGTTAGGAATGTTACAAGGAGGCAAAAAATTCTTATTTTAAAAAAAATCTAAGGTCAAAATTGAAAAAGTTACATAACCAAAATGTGTTACTTTTTTCACAATTACATATACTGTGCAAACATCAACACTATTAGTCTACAAATAAACAAGTTTTCTAAAATCTGGGTTGATCCCCTTACGCCAGAAACTGATCAACTTTGTTGATCCCCTTACGCCAGAAACTGATCAACTTTGTTGATCCCCTTACGCCAGAAACTGATCAACTTTGTTGATCCCCTTACGCCAGAAACTGATCAACTTTGACGCTGACTCCATTTCACTAAAATTTAGCTAAAAAAATTGCGACATATATTTACACTTGCTAGCAATGCTAAGAACACTTTCACATCGGTGAACAAAAATTAAGAAGCAAAACTGACGGGACCCCTAATGTGTTACATTGGCCCCTTCATTATATCGACATACTATATTTCCTCTGTGCTGTGACACCGTTTCGATCGGAAACGGACGCTTAAACTTTCTGAGTATATATATATATATATATATATATATATATATATATATATATATATATATATATATATATATATATAAACGTAGCCTGTGTATGTCTAGTCTTAGCCCGTCTATCCTAAGTCACCATACACAACCCATCTACAGTAGATAGTAAGATATCACCATTGGATTCCGCAGATGCTTCACCAGCAACGTTTTCGCCTTTGTATATCATGATATAGACATAAAGACGGCCTAAAATCAAATATAGTAATTCTCTCATTGCTCTTATTCTATTGTGTATAAACCTTCATTAAGCTGTGCTTCTCATCGTCTGAAGATAACAGTTCTATAGCGTGACCCATGGCTGATCAATAACCCATCAAGTTTCTGCGCTGTTTTATGTGATAGCTTCTCCTCAATATATACCAGACTAAGCCCATTTCTTCAATAATAGATTCTCGTTGCTTCAGCCCTATTTTCGGTTAGTTTACTTGATTTCATTAAACATCACACTTTCACTGTAAAAATTCATTAGGATCAAACTGCCAGAACAGCTCGCTTTCCGCCGTATCCAGCTTACGAATTTTCTCTTATTTGGATCGTCATGCAGCACCTGCATAGTGAATATTCAGTGATTTGGAAATACATATGTATGATTCGTGTAAAATGAACTTGATATCTAGGCATCAAAACTTCTTGAAAATTTTTTCGAGAGAGAGCGAAAACAGCGTGCTGTCATTGCTTTTTTTTCTAGTTTGAAAACTCTTTGAGTTCTACTCTTTTGAAATTTCCAAAAAAATACATATATAATTATTTTTCCCATTATCTTAAAGACTAAGCCCCAATTCCAATAAGTTGTAGGAGCAAAATGTGTTTCTTTTTTCAAAAATACATATGCTGAGCAAGTTTCAAAACAATTGGTCGACAATTGATAATTTTAAGCCCGCCCCCATGCCCCCTCAAAAATGTACCAGGTGCGCAAGCTCTACCCAACTTTTTTTAATGCCATCATATGGAATAGGAAAATAAGTGTTAGAGCTGTAGAATAGAAATGTACACAGACACCCCCAGACCCTGGATTAATTTTCATTTTATGCCTTACGTTCAGAGTTTACCGGACCGAATTCGTGTCTGTGTCTGTAAACAGCACAAAAGTGCGTTGCTCATAGATTTCGAATACGCACCACTTTGAAGAGAGACCAGAAACTTTATGATAGAGACGATTGTAGAGAGAGTTGACATGACTGCTGACACGTTAGCAAATATTTTAGTGCACACACACGATCAAGTGCACGCACACACACCTACACACATGATCACATATTTCGCTCTATTGGCGTATTCATGCCAGCACTGAGGGGCGCCCCGCGTGGCTGCACGAGTGCAGGGGTTTGCTCAGCTTCAACTTGAACAGCTGAAGTGATCGTCTTGCAAGTAATAACGTGAAACGAAAATTTCGCTGTCATAACTGCTGCGATTTTTTTTTTCAGCATCATGTCCCGCTATGTCTTATAATCTCTCCCAGCCAGTCATTGGACTCGAAGCGGAGCTCTTTAACTGAGCCACAGGACAAAACTTCTTTGACGTATCAATTTCTTTCGAAGTGCGCTTAGGCAAAGTATTGAACGTGTCATTGAGTTTCATCATGTGCATAGTAATATTTGGAACGGTAGTAAATGAAAATGTAGAAACTACTCTGTGCACCCGCTCGTTTGTTTATGGTTCATCAGTAAATGTATGCTACTAATGTGGGACAGGGATGCTCGATCTCAGTGTGTTTCACTGTATATCTCCTTTGTGATTATTCTTTTCTATGCCTCTGTACTGTTTTATATACATGCAGAAAAGTATTTTCGTTGCAAAAAATACACCTGGTTTCGTATCACTATTAACGTAGTATACTAAAGAATTGTCCAGGCTTCAGGGGCTTGACAAACCGAGGTCACTGTTGAGTGACGTAAACCCGAGGTCACCGTTGACTGACGTAAACAGAGGTCACTGTTGACTGACGTAAGCCGAGATCACTGTTGACTGACGCTCGCGAAGCTCACTGTTCACTGAACTGAAGTAAGGGTTGACGTACTCTCGCATGACCATAATAAACTCGAATGACGTCACGACTCGTTGCACTTCTGCAGGTCATCCAGCAACAGATAATTGATTGTAACGGACTATGACATCACCTGAGGCTTCGTTTTGGACACACGACGGCACTCTATACTATTCAGTTTGACCAATAACTAGCACCGACACTCTCTGCCCACAGGACATACCAGAGGGTCCCGCGGTGCCGGAGCGGCCTGAAAGAACAAAGTCGACCTACACGCAGGCCCTGGCTCTGGATACGAAGTAAGAGGACAAAGAGAAAGCAAACAAGAACTGTCTTATGGCTCAGCTGATGCTAGATTCTCCTGCTCGTGTTATTACTGTTATTACGCAAAATTACAGAAGAGCTAAAAGGTGCAATAGTTACCAGTTGTAATGACCTAATATGCAAACCTTCAGCCGGCCAGATACAGTCTTTTTTTTTTTTTTTGGCTCCCCTCAATTGCAGTGGACAACGTTGAGTGATGTGCCCTGGAGATATCAGTCGTGATATTAACAATCTTTTACGCGTAAAATACATCACTTCACGTGCACAAGTCTACTGTTCAATGCAACAGGCTGCACAGATACTCATGAACGAGAGGCAACCGAAAACCTTTTGGCTTGGATCGAATAATACCGGACACAGAAAAGCCAACGATGTTCATATAAAGCATGTATATTTCGATAAATTTTCCAGCATTTTTTGAAAGGATTGTTTTTATATTCGCTTGCCAACGTGATGAGAGTGATGCTTTACATACTCTTTGGGGAAAGGAAATGGCACTCTCATTTAGTAGCGGTCCTTTTCTTTCAGGTTATTTAAATATTTCGTGGTGAGTCCAGCAAGCGACGATAGAGCAATTAGCGGCTGCGTTGGGAAACAATTGGCAGTATTTTCGTTTACTTCAGTCGCTGGCCCCGCAAAAAGTGGCAGGGTAGCACATAATGACGGACTCACTAAGATAGCAGCACTGTTCGAGGTGACCGAGCGCTACAAAATGGTGGGGCTGCACAAGATGGCGGGGTTTCACATGATAGCAGGCCTGCACAAGATGGCGGGGTTGCACCAGATAGTGGGCCTGCACAAGATCTCGGGGCAGCACAAGATGGCGGGCCTGCACAAGATGGCGGGCCTGCACAAGATGGCGGGCCTGCACAAGATGGCGGGCCTGCACAAGATGGCGGGCCTGCACAAGATGGCGGGCCTGCACAAGATGGCGGGACTGCACAAGATGGCGGTCCTTCATAAAATGGCGGGGCTGCACAAGGTGGCGGGGCTGTACAAGATGGCGGGGTTGCACCAGATAGCNGGGGTTGCACCAGATAGTGGGCCTGCACAAGATCTCGGGGCAGCACAAGATGGCGGGCCTGCACAAGATGGCGGGCCTGCACAAGATGGCGGGCCTGCACAAGATGGCGGGCCTGTACAAGATGGCAGGCCTGCACAAGATTACGGGCCTGCACAAGATTACGGGCCTGCGCAAGATGGCGGGCCTACACAAGATGGCGGGGCTGCACAAGATGACGGAGCTGCACAAAGTGACTTGGATGAGCAAAACTGCCGGCTGCACAAGATGGCGGGCCTGCTTAAGATTACGGCCTGCACAAGATGGCGGGCCTACACAAGATGGCGGGGCTGCACAAGATGGCGGGCCTGCTTAAGATGGCTAGCCGGCACAAGATGGCGGGTCAGTACAAGATGGCGGGTCTACACAAGATGGCGGGCCTGCATAAGATGGTGGGGCTGCAAAAGATGGCGGGCCTGCACAAGATGGCGGGCCTGCACAAAATTTCGGACCTGTACAAGATGGCGGGACTGCACAAGATGGCGGGCCCCAACAAGATGGTGGGCCTGCACAAGATGGCGTGCCTGCACAAGATGGCGGGGCTGCAGAAGATTGCGGCCTGCACAAGATGGCGGGGTTGCACAAGATGGCGGAGCTGCACAGGATAACGGGCCAACACAAGATGGCGGGCCTGAACAAGATGCCAGGGCTGCATAAGTTGGCGGGGCTGCACAAAATGGCGGGGCTGCCCAAGATGGCGGGACTGCGCAAGATGGCAGGCCTGCAGAAGATGGCGGGCTGCACAAGATGGCGGGCCTGCACAAGATGGCAGGCCTGCACAAGATGGCGGGCCTGCACAAGATGGCGGTCCTGCATAAAATGGCGGGGCTGCAAAAGATGGTAGGGCTGCACAAGATGGCGGGGCTGTACAAGATGGCGGGGTTGCATAAGATAGCGGGCCTGCACAAAATGGCGGGCCTGCACAAGATGGCAGGGCTGCCCAAGATGGCGGGGCTGCACAAGATGGCGGGGCTGCACAAGATGACAGGCCTGCATAAGGTGGCGGGGCTGCACAAGATGGCGGCAATGCACAAAGTGACGGGGATGAGCAGGATTGCGGGGCTGCACAAGATGGCGGGGCTGCAAAAGATGGCAGGCCTGCATAAGATGGTGGGCTTGCATAAGATGGCGGGGCTGCACAAGATGACGGGCCAGCACAAGATGGCGGGCCTGAACAAAATGCCGGGGCTGCGTAAGTTGGCGGGGTTGCACAAGATGGCGGGGCTGCCCAAGATGGCAGGGCTGCGCAAGATGGCAGGCCTGCAGAAGATGGCGGGCCTGCACAAGATGGCGGGCCTGCACAAGATGGCAGACCTGCACAAGATGGCGGGACTGCACAAGATGGCGGTCCTTCATAAAATGGCGGGGCTGCACAAGGTGGCGGGGCTGTACAAGATGGCGGGGTTGCACCAGATAGCGGGCCTGCACAAAATGGCGGGCCT
>LQNS02278143.1:23802976-23816864 GCA_001587735.2 Parhyale hawaiensis | reverse complement strand
TTTTTTATATATATATATATATATATATATATATATATATATATATATATATATATATATATATATATATATATATATATATATATATATATATATATATATATATATATATATATATACGCATATTCTTTCCTTTTGCGAATCTATGTTTTCATAGCACTGCACATGATTGCGTGGCTGCATAAGATGGCGGGGCTGCTCAATATGGCGGGGCTGCTAAAGATAACGGGGTTGCACAAGATGCGGGTATTCACTACCTAGCGGGGCTCCATAAGATGGCCGGGCTGTACAATATGGCGGGACAAAGCAAAATGGTAAGGATTCACAAGAAAGCGGGCGATATAGAATGGCAGGATCGTACAACATTACAAACATTGTTCTCTCTCTCTCAAAAATAACCAATTTCTGTCTACCAGAGAGCAGGCACCGCCGGTACCGCAGCAAGCAGGGGGACCCAACAGAGCGGACCTCCCTGCTGCGAAGAAGATTTCAAAGCAAGAAGTGTTGAGCAAACTTCGTGCAATTGTGGACTTTGGTGACCCAAGGAAAAAGTACAAAACGAGAGAAAGAATTGGACAAGGGTGAGTTTACGAGCTTTAATGAAAAATTCGACTATTCTCGGTTGGCAGAGTGCACTTTTTTACGAACCAGTTGTGCTTACGATAAGAATGAAGATAATTTAACTTTTTCCTCTAAGAATTATTACGTAAGTGAGCAATGCACTAGATAGGATAGACATACGGTATACTATCCAATATTTAGAATTTAAACCAACAGTTTCCTGAAATCATGAAGAACGTTCGATTGCTTCTGCAGTGTTACAACAAATATTTAAAGGATCTTATTGGCAGAGAGGCGTTGTGATTTGATATAAGAACAGACAAAATATATTGCTTCGGAAAGAAGTGTTCATTGTTTTCTCGTTGAATTTATAGATAGAAATAGGTTACTTGCGTCTGTTTGTTTTGCATCTTATTTATGAGGAGCGTTAAGTCGGGTGAGAAACGTTGGTTTAAATAAAGAGCATTAGGTTATGTATTGCAGAGTTAGATGACGAGTAGATGGTTAGACGAGTTGGCGTGTTAGAGGAGTGTTAGATTGGATGAAGAGCGTTAGATTAGAAGGGCAGCGTAGGTTAGATGAGAAATGTTAGGTTCAATGAGGCGAGATAAGTTAGGTGAGGAGTGTAATGCTCGTTGAAGAGCGTTAGATGGAATGATGAGTGTTATTTTAGATGAGGAACATTAGCTTGAGTGAGGAGCGTTACGTTAGAGTAGGGCTAGATGAGGTGTGTTATGTTTGATGATGTGCGTTATCATAGATGAGATGCGTTGTGTTTGATATGGGACGTTACGTCAAATGAGGCGCTGCATAGTTTCGATAGATTACATGAGAATAAACAGTTATATTGGAAGATGTGGGGTAGGTTAGATGAAAAAGCGTTACGTTGCTACGGGAGAGCGCGGCACAACACAAATCAAATTCTGCTGCTAAACGCTAGAAACTGAGGGTTCTCCTGGCAGGGGCACAGCAGCTGCAAGGATAGAGAAAATAGCGGATCATTAACTTACAGTCTTTTTCACTACTGAGCTAATAAGATCTTTAACCTTTCTCACATGCACTGTTGAGCACCGGGGGTACTGCAAAATCAACTCTACCGGAATTGCTTATCGCACATTAGATATAAGTTGTAGATAGGGACAATCGAACAGAAGGCCGTAGCAAACTTTGTTGGTGAGCCGGGCCAAGCAGATGAAATAAAGTTGAGATTGCGAGTTATACCGGGGTAAGACCTCGCTGGTCGATGACTCGATTTGAGTCCACCTACCTGAAAGATAAAAAACAACACCTGTGAGAACTAAACATAAACCCATTTAGAAAATACCACGAGAATTTATTAAAACAGCACAAATATAAACCTACCAAATACAAATACAGAAAAGGGCAATACGCGTACCATTTCGTTGTAAACACAAGTATAAATTAATGAAAATAACACCCAAAACCTATTTATTACATTGGCCCAAGTTTCCTCGATACAAAACTTTCTAGTAATGCCCCATGAAGTGCAGAAAGATTAATATTATTATTACTAGAGGGCCCGCGCTGTCATAAATGATAGCAAAGAATTTGTGTAGATCCTGCTCCATTGATCATGCTTTCCTTCATACAATGCCAACTTTAAATATCATCCAGATAAGGGTTCACGTCTTCATAATTACTGAGCATCGATACTCTTAATTTCTTTCTCTGCCATGGAAAAAATTAATTACTTTTGCAGCCAGTTCAGCAAAACTGAAAATAATTTATTCGATTTAGTATCATGCCTTATTTGTCCGACATTTTTTTTTTTTTTTGGTTACTGAAAGCTGTTTTATTATTATTAAAATTTCAAGCTCGAGCTCCCACGCACAGGTAATACAAAACCAAAATGAAGCACTTTGCAATACCGAGAGGCCAGAAACGCCGCTAAAGAAAATCCAGCTAGAAGCTATTAACAGCTGACTTAAACGCCTGCAGGCCAATACAACCGAAAGCCGATGTCGGCAATAAATTCCAAACCTTAACCGACCAAGGCACGAAGCACTGACTGAACTGAATAGTTCGACATCCAACATCCTCCAATACGAAAGAGTGCATGCCGACCGCGCTCGTGATTCTCTCCTAAAGACCTTGAAGGCGGGGACAGAAAAATACAACCAAAGCCTTCCATTGTTGTACACCTTATAACACGATAAACATACAGAATTTGGCCACTCATCCATCTCCTGTTTCGTCGACAATTGTATCAATGTTGGATGAATAGCTGCTAATGCAACGGAATTTTCTGTGGGAAGAAACTAGGAATCAAGATGCATAAGACTGCTAATGGAAACTTCAGATATTTTCAGAGCTGAGATTTCAACTTCGGCAATGCAAGAAGTGCATTCAGAAGTAAGGTCGCCCTAAACTTTACCATACATTCGATATATGGAAAAGCCTTCAATATCTTCATTGTTTGAATTTTCACTGTCGTAGATTAAGATACGTTTGCCGTCATCATCAGTTTTCAATGAAGCTTGACAGGATGAACATGACGGCCTCCAGCCTATCTGTTTTGTTAAAGCGTGACAGAAAATGAATAAACAGATGAACAAACAAATAAATCAACAAAGATATAAATACACATCAGTTGTTATTATATTGTAGATAATTAAAAACTTAGTTTATTCACCGTTTACGCCAAGAGGCGATCCGCACAGAGATGCTATTCGGCTAGGAGGCTCGAGTAAGAATATCCTATCTCGACATCGGCTCTCTTCTACAAGCGTGTACAGAGCCAGTGCGCTACTACTGGCGGGAAAAAGGCGCAAAGAATAGAAAAAGACAGTCGAGGGGAGGCCCCTTTTGTGGCCTTCCACACGAGAGAGACTAGAGATATCCCGCGCACAAGGTCGGCTATCTCGTTCGACAGCCCACCCCACGGAATAGAAAGGGAAAATAGAGAACCTACCTAACTTTATAAAACTAACCTCGTCAGAAGGCACTGCGGCCAGCTACAACAGCTCCTGCAGAAAAGGTACTCTAGATAGCCCTGGGGTCGTAAGGTCCATTTATATCCTGGCAGGGAAAAGGGAAGAGCAGAAAGAACGAAGGATCATACGTGCAAGGATTTACAAGCGTGTACAGAGCACAAAGGATAATAAATTAGCAGAGGAAGAATGGAGAAAGAACGAGAGGCAGAAGATACCGCGCATCTAAAAGTTTGCATTTCACAAGTGGACTATTACGTTAGATAAAGAGCATTGGGCTAAACTAGAAGCGCTAGGTTAGATGAGGAGCGCTATGTTACACGATTTGCTTCATGACAGATATTGAGCATTGGGATTTACGAATGGCGTTAAATTAGACATGTGGTATTAGTGTGTTAGAATTCGGCATGGGTTAAATGACGAGCTGTAGTTTAGACGGGGTAGGTTACGTTACACGATGTAGATTACGTACAACTAACTAAAGCTGTAGAGGCGTAGCTTAGATTTGGTACAATTTAAGAAGCAAAAAAATTCATTCACCGTAGAATTTCAGCTGGACCCGCTAGTATGATAATCGGCTGCTCCGAGGTGACGCTAAAATCAATGGAACAATGAGTAATATGTATATTCTTTAGTTTACAGCAGAGGCGAGGAACTGTAGAATTTTATTTCCGTCGTCTTTTTTAACTTGATTGTTTGATTTTGCCAACTTTTTGCTCAAGTTAAAATATCGACTAAATCGACTAATATAACTAGACGGCCCAGCCGTCAAAAATGACGGTAATAATTTTGTAATTAAACTTTTTATTGTCCCTGCTTGCAGTGCAGGTTTTGCTGCAAAACAGGTCTCATACCTTCGAACTTGATCTTCCATCAAAGAAACGAAAGTTGTACCCCCATGAGTTTGGGAGAGCAAAATTTCTCTCCTGCAGGCAAAGGCGCGGATGTCAGTTTGGAAATGTTTGAAAGCTGAGCAGCACCAAAAATGTGCAGTTCCATTAAACGAATTCACTAGAAATGCTCAGAGCTCACTGTAACTTGGATGCCAGCAGATAGTTGAACCTTTAAGGATCGAAGTCTGGCTGCAATGTGAAATGAAAATATCTTAGCTTATACTCAGCGTGAACTTTCTACTGCCGCGAAGAAAGTTAGCTAAGGAAAACATAAACGACACTTTTTATGCACGATAGGAATGAAGACTCCAACCATGACTAGCCTCTGTAACTGCGGCGAAGAGGTTAAGTTAGAAAACATGCAATATAGGTAATGCCCTGGCAGGATCAAAAACTCTATGAAATATTCCGCCTTTCATCCTCCGCGCTCAAAAGCCAAAAGAAGAATCATATCGAATAGTATTGACCTATTTCTCAGAGCGAGGCGGGCATCAGCAAATGCAGTATTTCCTTTTTGGAGCATATATTTCAGAAGCTATATTTCTCATCGTAATTCCAAGGGCTGAAATTTCATGATATCTTCATTTTTATTTCAGTAGATGACTTTTCTCCTATCTAATGCCTTAAGAGCGTGACGGAGGGAAGGACCAACCAGTTAGGGCAAGAAAGATACCAAGCAAGTACGCTAGCAAGTAATCAAGCAACCAACCAACAGCTAGCTGTGTATTAATATATACTGGATTCTGCTCGTCCCTCCTGATGTTCCTTACTTGGCTCGTCTTTCCTTCTCTCATTCGTTCCTTAGTTCGTTCCTGCGTTAGTACCACCATTACGCTCTTAGTATTAGATTGGAGAAAATTAAGGTATGCTTATTCTAATCCAATGGAACTCAGAACTTAGAATCTCTATATATTCATAAAACTAAACCTAGTTTCAACGTAATATCTTCAGCCGTTCCACTCGTCACGATCCATGACTAACTCTTTTGCCTCCGACTGTGTTTGCTCGCTTCCCTCCGCTTCTTATACCGTCCGACGTCTATATAAGGACCCTCGTTCCGCACTGTACCTAGTCATTTGCCTTTTAGGTCCCTCCATGCCAACACTGTCCCGACTTAGTTCTTGCCAAGTGAAATTTTATTTTTTTAGTTATCCTTTGTATGTTATTTTTTAGTTACAATTTCTGAAGATGGGAATTTGACATTTCCCGAAACGTTAAGATTTTTATGAATATTGTCGACACTACAGTATATTATTTTATTATATTAAGTGATATTTTTGTAAGGAGTTTACAGTTTTACTTCTTTTCTTGGTTAGGATTAAGGGACAGCTAAAGGAAGGGCCTCCTCAACAAGGGAAGCCACCAATGAGGGTTCCTTACACTCTAGTGAGAAGTTCTGTGAGGAAATTCTCGGTGACGTAATCAGAGCAGTGACAAATAAGCATATGTAGGAGGGGACGTTTTTAACGATAGAAATGTTTGCATTGGACGATGCGGGTAAAGGGGGTTGAACCCGACTTGTCGATATATATACATGCAAGTATATATATATTTAAATCTTGAACGAAAACATTGTTACCTCTCATATTTCGTTCGCGTGTGATAATAAAATAAAACAACTCGAGCAGTCTGAGAGTGAATATCTCCGATAAACAATGCAATGTTAATGAAAATTTTACATTTTTAAATTGGTCCTGAAACCAGGATGTTTTTTTTTTACCATCACCAAAATTTGTTCATTTGTTCCTCTTAGCATCAAAGCCAATTCATGCAATTTTCTTGAAAATACGTCCGTAACGCTTTGAGTTATATTCTGACATATATTAAAACAAACATCTAATCAAACACACACGCGATTAAACCGATCTTCACCAAAATTGATAGTTTGTGCCTTGTAACATTTTTAACAATTCTTGTAAGGTTCATGAAGAACCGTCCGTAACTTTTTGAGTTATATTGTGACAGACATAAAAACGAACAGAGGCAAACGGACAAATGGATTGTCAGATCATCACAAAAATTTTGCCAGTTGCTCTTCGTAACATTCCCAACAGTTTCTGCAAATTTCATGAAGATTCACTCACAACTGTTTGACTTATGCTAATAAAAAACAATAATCGACAAACAAACAGTTGAACAGATTTTCACCAAAAGTTAATCGTCTCTTAGTTCTAACATACCAAATATTACCTGCAAATTTCATAATGATCCATCTATAACTATGTGATTCATCTGGGTGATAGATAGACAAAGAGACAGGCAAATCCGACAAAAAACATGACCTCCTTGGCGGAGGTAATATGTGGTTACCGAGAAATTTCACTGGGTTTCGCAATCGAATGAGTGAAAAAAAGTGATGAAAAGAAAAACGAAAATTTATGTAACACTGAAACATGGGTGGGGGGGGGGGGTTGGAGAAATGCAGTCACGGAGGGTGAGCGAATACGAATGAAAGAGAATGCCGACAGAATTTACCTACAAGTGCGGTAGAGCACTTGAGAAGCGCTAAGTTAGGTGAAGATCCTATGGTTGAATGCGGCACGTCAAGTTAGCTGAAGAACGTTTAGATACAAATGAGTTATATTAGAGTGTTAGCAGTGAGTGTTCGTTTACATGAGAAGCCTTACGATGGAAGAGGAGCGTTGGGTTGGATGAGGGACGTTTTTGCATGAGGAACGTTAGACTAAATGAGTATTACGATAAATAAGGAGCGTTAAAACGGGAGAGGAGCATTGATTTAAATGAAGAGCGTTATGATGGGTGAGGAGCGTTAGGTTAGATGAAGAGCTCAAGTTATCTGAGACGCCCTAGTTTAGACAAGGAGCGCTAAGTTTGATTGAGCAGCGTTCGATGACGAGTGTTTGGTTATGTGAGGAGCGTTAGGTTGGATGAGGAGCGTTGTGATGGACGAGGAGCATTAGTTTGAATGATGAGCATTATTTTGGATGAGGAGTGTTCGGCTACATGACGAGCGTTAAGTTAGCTGAGGAGCGTTAGTAGAG
The DNA here is from genome assembly GCA_001587735.2 of Parhyale hawaiensis. Classification (NCBI taxonomy): domain Eukaryota; kingdom Metazoa; phylum Arthropoda; class Malacostraca; order Amphipoda; family Hyalidae; genus Parhyale; species Parhyale hawaiensis. Next base: position 23,809,457 of record LQNS02278143.1, on the reverse strand, counting down.
ATAAAAAGCGTAATGTTAAAGCAACCTTAGATGACGAGTATTTAGTTAGATGAGATGCTGCACAGGTTCGTTAGTTTAGATGAGAATAAGTTAGAGGATGTGCAGTAGATTAGATAACCAGCGTTAAGTTAGATGCCATTATTTAGATTCTATGAAGAGAGATTGGTTGTACATGTCTTGAAATACATATTAAGCATTGGGATTCACGACTGGCGTTAGCTCAGACAATGTACTCGTATGTTGGGGTAGACGGATATTCTAGAGTTAAAAACGGGCGACAACTACTTAAACGGGATGAGTTTCGTTATTTTAGCTGCATTAGTTTCAACTCTGGTATGTTGCAATAGCCTAGTGTGGGTCTGGTACATTTTAAAAAAGTATAGACATTAGGCGATAGGGGAATTATTACGGGTCCCGCTTGCGCAATATAACGTATCAATGATATCGAGTCGAAATTTAAATGAGCTGTGCTAGATTGCGAGCTGAAAGTAATTTTTTGTGCGTGCTTCTGAACGTGAGGAAGAATTGCGCTTTTCAGCAAGAGTGGGCAGCGGCGAAGTAGGAAAATTACATAGTAACGAAAGTGATAAACAAAGAAGTATCGTCAAAATTTTTTTGCCATCATTTTTGAAGGCTAGGTAGTACGCTAGTAGCTGCATTATTACTTTTAAGCTAATCCAAATCCCACGCTCCCTTCCCCGACAGAGCCTCGGGTTCTGTGTACGTGGCCACGGACATGAACACAGGCGAGGTGGTGGCCATCAAGACGATGATCATTAGCCAGCAGCCGAGGCCTGAGCTCATCCTCACCGAGATCAGCGTGATGAAGAGGAACCAACATCCCAACATTGTTAACTACATCGGATCTTATCTTGTGGATAACGCGACACAGCTCTGGGTAAGTTACGGCATCTACCGCTCGCACACTTTCATCGAAATCACCAAACCCGCTTAGCTTTATAGTCTATTGTTACGGAGTGTGAAATATATCGTTGACAGGCAAGCAACTTCCCACATAATATAAAAAATTAAAGCAGGGAAAATAACTAATATTGCAAGCCAGCAATTTTGAAAAAGATAAATGAATAAACAAATGAACTATCAAGCTTCTTAAATTACTAGATTCGAGTTCTACCGTGGATGTTGAATAAAACACACGATATGTAACGAAATAGTCTTTTGTATCGAGAATCACAGTACAGTAAAACCCCTCTAATTCGCACAGCACGGGGGGAAGGGGGTGACGGATTAGCGGGGACTTCGGATTACCGAGCTACTTACAAATCCTAAAAAAAACCTCTTTATTCCGCACTAATACGGATTATAGAGATTGTTCGTACCTTCTGCGCAGCACCTCGTGCAGATTTTTCGCTCATCACCTCTTTTATCCGAAAAATTAGAAGCACCTTGCACGGATTACAGAGGTATTTGTAGGAACTCCGCAGTTTACCCCATTAATTCGAAAAATGCTCACTTGTTCAGATAGCATTTCGAACAGTAATGAGATGTTCGGATTAGGGAGGATTTCGGATTATTGAGGTGCGGATTAGAGGGGTTTTACTGTATTTTAAATGCAAAGAAAGAGATCAATGAAATACGCATTAAGGAGGTCGCACGAACCTCCAAAAATGCAAGATTATTTCAGTTGGCAACATTAATGACAGCATGAGATAGATTGAAACCTTGACATAATTTTCAAGTTGATTGTAATTACTAAGCAATCGCAACACACTGTTGCGAAACATTAATAGGTATCTTGCAAGCGAAATTCGTAGTTGGAGGTTGATTATCGTTTTGCTTAGCATTGTGAGAACAAAAAAAAAAAAAAAAAAAAAACAGCACCTTATCCGTGCATTATATAAAATTCATCTCCTATATCGCGGGGGACTTCAGAGGATCCAGTTAAAAATCAACTCAGGCTCCTTTTACAACAAACAGAGCTTTAGAAAGAGAAGATCAAGACACGCGGGTTTGCAGTAATGGTAATTTACAATTGAACTCGCTGGATCGCTGATTGATAATCAATTTCTACCGTGCTATTTGCAGACAAACACTGATTAGTGATTAGTGTTACCAAGAACTCCCAGTACACCAAAGTCATAAATAATGTTATGTAATGTGCATATTGATGAGTACATTTCAAGTTCGTAATCACACAGCTAATATCATAATTTGTGCAATGACCCTAAGTAGTATAACAAACTACGTACTTGAGCACATTTACGAGCCTCAGCAAACAATTTTCATTTTACCTGTAATCGAGCCTCTTTTATAAGGTTAAACACCTAATAAAAATTGCATAGGATTAATGAATTACATTTGCTTTCAAACACAATTCCTCGCTTTGGCTCATAAATGATTCTCGAGCACGTAGTTTGTTATACTACTGGGTTAAAGAGGTAAGAGAAAGACTGCAGACATCTTCTGCTATATAAAAGAACAGATACTTCATTCTCTCTTACAAAAAATTTTCTATAGAAAACAAAATGCGAAAGAAAATATTTTCAGAGATACGGAAACAACTAAGCATGATGCAATCCTAACGTCATCGAAAGAGGAGGGGCTAAAGCTTTGACGTAGTATGTTGAATTCTCTGATGACTGAGGTCTACATATATTGAACATTTACCATTAAATGTGCTCTCGTTTCCACATTTAATAGTAATTTCAGCTTCAACATTGCTTATCATATAAGAGGTCTTTTACGGGATTATTTAAGCTGTAGAGATTAATTCATGATGTGTGATGTTTATATATGCATCAAGAACTGGATTTTCCTATGTCCTTGTTAGCTCAGGCGTAGAACGCTTGACTTCGGAACTCTAGTTCCCAGGTTCGATTCTCCATACGGAATGAGTTGTTTTTGTCGATATTAATTCATGATGCGTGCAGTGTATAGTGCTCTATAAATATACTCTGAACACTAGCTGCTACTGGTGCCTGGTGTCTCAAGTGCAGAGACTTTACTCCTTGATCTTAGGAGCCGGGTTCGAATCCTGAGGCTGACTAGCTTAAATGTTGCTCAAACGCCTATGATGGAATCGTTAACACCTAACCACGTGGTTCCTGACGAGAAGTTTATCTTGGGCTGTACATAAATCGAGTGGCCATAGATTTATGTACTAAAGGCATACTAATCTGAGGGGGACAACCCTATCTACTGCATTCATATTGACAGAAAATTCACAACCAAGGGCTCGGCCTAAAAATCGAGATTTCCGAAGTGTTGAAGACAGCTAAGTAAGTCAGATGATTGAAGATGCACGCTCTCATACCGACAGATAATACTACAACCGGGGGCTCAGTCAAAAAACTGAGATTTCCTAAGGCTGAAGGTAGCTAACTAAGTCGGATGATTGCATATGCTCCACAAACTTCCCCGAGAAGTGTTAAGGAGATGCGCAAGGGGTTGCTTTTTTTCTTCAAAATAAATACTGTCCATCACCAAATTAATTTAAAAAATTATGGACGGATTTTGACGAAATTTACAGGGATTGTTTGGTATGTTAGGTCTGTCATCAAAATAGCTCAAAAAGTTATAGACGGATTTTAACAAAATTTACAGGGATTGTTAGATATGTTAGAAGGAACATATGATTAAATTTTTGTGATGATCTGTCTATCCGTTTGTTTGTTGCTGTGTTTGATTTTATGTTTGTAACGCCATAACTCAAAAAAGTTTTGAGTAAATATTTATGAAACTTACAGGAATTGTTAGTAATGTTTAGAGATATAAATAAATTAATTTTGATGCAGATCGGTTTGTTCATTAGTATGTTTGTTGCTGTATTTGATTTTATGTTCGTTACGCTATAACTCGAAAACTTATGAACGGATTTTTATGAAATTTATAGGAGTTGTCAGTAATGTTAAAAGACATGAATGATAAAATTTTGGTGCAGATCAGTTTACTCGTTTGTATGTTTGACTCATGTTCGCCAGAAAATTCCACAAGCTGTTAGTTATTACCATCAAAAGGTACGAATGATTAGATTTTAGAGTTTAAACCGTTGTTTTATAGTGCCCTAGCACTAAAGTATGAATTTTGTTTTCCAATATGATTCTTTTGTCGTCTTTTCCGCATAATGCAACTTTATTTACCCGTGTTGTATAAACATTATGATTCTTACTCTGAATGATATTTATTTTACGATAGACTTTATTTTCGAATCATGCTTTTTTATAGTCTTCAATTTTAATTTCTTTTTCTCTAACAGCTTTTTTAACTCCCTTTGCTTTCTTTTGAACGTATTGGTAGTCTCGATAAGCAATTACGATCGAACGGGCTCGCTTTTTCAAACTGTAGTTTCGTTCCATCGTAAATGATATTACATTTTCGATAATTTTTTGGTAGCTTCTGCAATTTGATTATATATAGAAATTTTTCTAGTCCATATCGTAAATAAACAAGATATAACGAGTGAATAATTTTTTGAATGTCAATTACCTGATACATAGTGTTTTCTTTCATTTTAATAGTATATTTCCAGAGGACCTCTAGCATTCCAAGGCTTCCACTCTGCTTTTAATAGCCTCTATTGCACTTTTATTTAGTAATACATCCTGATCAATTTTATTAATATGCTCTCTAAACCATTCTACATAGGATTGAAAATCAAGGAAGACTCTTTCAAGAGCTATAAATTTAGATTGCAAGTCTTCAAAAGTTTCTCTCACAGACTTTAATTCATTCATTTCACTTTTAAGCTCTGTTATTTGATCTCCAAAAAAGTTTATATCTTCGCTCACTGCTTCTCTTACATAATCTATCTTTTTGTTAGTTGTTTCGAAATTAGTAGAAAGTAAATTATGAATTTCGTTAACTCTCTACTCTCAATATCTTCCGCTATTCGTTTGTCTAACGTGTCAACTCTCGACTCGTGATTTTCAGTGATTATATCCGCCATCGTTTGTAGATAATTTCTAACATGAAGTTTTAAATTTTCTACAGATTCATCGACGTAAGTTTTACTTTCAGCATCATTTTCCTCGACAGGGTATGAAATGTTTGCAAGCCTTCGATTACTCAAATCAAAATTTTCCTCACCATCAGTGTACTGAAAACCAATTCCAGAAAGACCTCTTGTAGGTAGATGGAGTAAAAGCATTTTTATTTATTCCAGAACAAAAATATTTACACCAGCCATTTTTATAAGATAAAGAAATAATTTCATTGGAGAGAAATACATTATTCTGAAATCATATCATTAATTCTATTTGCTACGAGTTGATTAATTCTTTCCTCCAATTTTTCGAATTTTTCACCAAAGGTGTCATCAACGGCTGCAATTCGATCATCAAACATTCGTCTTCCATCCTGGATTAATTGCGTATTACTTTTAATCGTTTCTATTTCAGCTGTATTAATTATTAGGTCACTATTTATTCCGTGAACGAAATCGGCTTTTACTTCAATCTTGTCAATCCCTTTAGCTATATAAGATGAGAGTTCCATTCTCAGTGATTGTAATTGTCTGCTAACAATTTCAAAGGTTTTCATTAATTACAGAACTGAAGTATTCTTCTTCAACGAAAGTGTCTCTGATATCTTTCAACTCACCTTCAATGCGCACGATTTGCTGATTTCTAAAATTTAATGCTTCATTCAACTTATCAAGCATCGTTCTTGTCATTTTTGTACTTTCATCGATCCCTTCTTTTAATTCAGAAATTACACGAAGTGAATCCCTTTTCACAGTAGCATCTCCATCAACCATTGCTTGTTTCAATGTCGTTAAATGTCCGTCAACATAGTTTTTTGTACAAGCATCAAAATCTTCCAATGGTTCGTTTACATTAACAAGCCGTTTAAAGTTTATGTCAAAATTAATTACCTTCAGCATCTAAGTACTTGAAGCCAATAGCTGGTGGACCTCTTATTGAAAGTGTAGATTTACTTTGTAAATCAGTACCAAATTTATTAATATGCATTTTTATAAAAATAAATAGTTGTTTCTTTTCAACTTCATCGAAATGAGATCGAATCTTTTATTTTTTTCACTAATTCGTACAAAACTATGAGACATAAATGACCCCATATGATGTCTCCCATCTGTTGAATTTCATATGTTGACCATAAAAGATCTGTTTTTATATAATTTTCGAATTCGATACGTGGTCCAAGTCCAAAACTGTCAAAATGATAACACATCTGATCCTTTTTATACCAACAAGTCCAATGAGTTCCGAAACCGTTAACTGTATCTAAATTTAAAATGCCACATTCGTCTTTTCTCCTGCGTTTTGGTAAAATATCTCGCATAAACAATCCTCTGAAATGAGGAATTTTAAGTTTCTGAGTAAAGTTTATTAAATCGTATTGACCTAGAGCTTTATTATGCAGCTCTATTTCTTGCAAGGTTTTAAAAAAAGTCCTTTTCCCATTTTTGACGGTTTTAAAAAAAGTCCAGATCCTTTAGTTTTTTTCCATGGCTTGATTGTGTCTCTTTGTTTCCTGTAATAACTTATCGTCAGTTTTTTTT
>LQNS02278143.1:23680433-23699938 GCA_001587735.2 Parhyale hawaiensis | reverse complement strand
CTCGTACATTGGTAGCACTGGACAACATTTCAAAGCCCGCATTGACCAACATTTAGGTGTATCAAGCCGAACCGGTCTACCACTTGCTAAACCTTCCCATTCAGCTCCCCGTCTACATGCTGAGCAAAATGACCATCCCATAAGCAAAAATGACTTATCAATCATTGCCTCCTCCAATCCAATCGAACTCACAACATTAGAATCCCTTTATATCCATAGAACAAGACCTAACATCAACATTTTGACATCAGCTGTACCTCTTCACACTATCCCCGACTGACTAACTACACATCTGCTGACTGTACGGGAGCTGGCGCCCGGCCCCTGCTCACGGCTTGGTTTATCCGCTCCTTGTGCAGGACGGACTGTTTCCCCCATGACTGTACATGTTCCTTTCCCACCCTATATGATGACTACAGCTGTACTACTCGTCACAACCATGGCTGTCGCTTTTTAATCCGACTGCTCTCGCTCGTTTTCCTCCGGTTCCCCTGCCGCTCGACGCTTATATCAGGACCCCATATCGCACCGTGGTCATTCGCCCTCTAGGTCCCACAACGCTAGCACCACCACATTTTAGGTCCTCTTAAATAATAAAAAAAAATATTGTTAGACATCCTTAAGATTTCATTAGGTTTTGAAAATGGGATACAACTCCCGAAACGTCAAATTTTAATTAGCTCGTGTCGACTTTTATTTCAATTGTATAATTTACCAAAGGATATATATATTTCACCAGATCAAACTCATGCAAATTCATTGCTGATGAATTCCAAAGTCTTCATGCTGCTGTAGTTACGGGCAGTATCTTCACTAGTGAAATGATACATGCATCAACAAATACCAAATTCACAATCACAGAATAAACAGCGCAAGTGACCACTGAACCGATTTGCTCAAAATAGAATTATATAATTATGAATCAGGTTAAAAAATCAACTTCAAATCAGTATATCCGCCGGTGGATCTTGTGGGCCCATAATCGAATGTGTCCTATATTTTACAATGTTCTAGCCTACCTAAAAATAACATAGTAACTATATTGCAAAAATTGCAAATCAGCAAGGATGCTACTGTTCACATTGCACTGACAAAGTTATTGCATTTGAGTAAGATTATTACTACTTAGAGTACACACTAGCAACGATTAAAAATACAAATTTAGTATTGTGCTATGGCATGGTCTTCATGCATCAGATCTGAGTATCGGATGAGTGACAGAGGTGGCTGTAAAATTGGCTTGCTTTCGATAGGATTACATAATCATAGTCCAGACCAAGAATCAATGCCAAATGCGAGCTGAAAATCAATGTGTCCGCAAGTGGATATTGTTGCTCCTTCACCGATAGAAANCTGGTTGTGCATTGGCACCGCGAGGTCATCAGGTACTGAGTTGAAACAACGAACACACTGGAAGACAGTAAACCTCTTTTGAATTTCAAGTCTAACATTCGGCAAATTTAACTTCCTGCTTCTGACATCGTAATTATGAACTGGTATTAGGGAGCTAAAATACTTCAGAAACAAATCCGCGTGTTGATACATGACACTTCTGATAAATTTTAAAAGAAAATAATCATAAACGTCCTTAAATTTCAGTAGGCGCAATTTTTGATAGGCGACGAGCCTTCAAAGTTTGTGATTTTTGATCGCCAGCAGTGCTGGAAATCTGAGCACGATCACAAAAAGTTTGCAAATTATATTTCACTCTGTAAATAGATGTATCTGTTTTAAATATATTATTTATCATTATTTAGCATATATTATTTAGCATCATTTATTATTTAAATTTACCCGTATAGCGAAATTTGTTTATGCTTGATTCGAAATTCTGTACAGCTGGAAGCATTTGGCAACTATAAGTTGCTAATTAGTATAACTGCAGCATATTCCTCAAGTTACGTCTGTACCTTCTTTTTTCATTAGGAAAAGCTTCTATATGGAGCAAAAGTTACGTTGTAAAGGAAGAAACGGATGTACCCAGTGTGAATTGCAATAAAAATTAAAGATATTAATGAATAAAAAGTGAGAAATTATTTTTCTATCGTCTGCATTTCTGCATGTTAGGGGATGCGAGCGAGTAAATTTTTAACTATAATTTTCGCCAGTATATATAAAGTTTTACCCGCCAGTCAGCTTCTAGAACTAAAACAAATATCTGGTCCATAAAGTGAGGGTGGAATATCGATTAATAGTTATGGAATGCTGAATTCGCGTACCGTGACCTTGAAGTGTTCGTGGCTTCTGTTTTTAATGCCCGTAGGGACAAGGAAGGGAATTGTTTGTGTTTTTGCTTGTCGATTTTTGTGTTTATGATCGATGAAGTCATGGCTCGTGTAGACGCGGCTATAGTGTCGGCATGATCCCGGTAGAATCAGGACCTAACGGTAACGTAAGAGAAGGTTTACTCAACGGATTTCATGAAGGTGTTGGTGCAAGTGCTGCAGCAAAATCAATTCCGAGGCACTTATGAGATTGATGTAGTGAATGGCAGAAGGTGCAGGAGCCGGTTTTCTCGCTTCCGAAGTGGTGACTGATTTAACTTTGAAAGAAAAGTCAAAAATATAAAAACATGATTACACATTATTGAAAGCTTTTGCTTTAGAGAACCTCACCATTACCGCCAAGGAACTTACAGAATATCTAAATGTGGCCCATTCTACCGTGGTAGGCTAACTAATTTTTGTTGTTTCTTGCATATTTTTTGAATCGGTCATTACTTTCGCACCAACCTGGTAGCTAGCCAGCAGGAAAAGCTTATGACTGAAGAACAACGAAAGTAGAAATACGAAAGAAAAATAAGTGAGAAGCTTATGACGCTTATGATAATCTTTTATGGTGAATCTGATGCTAAAGACAGCATCTGTTCTTACTTCGCATTAGTTCAGTGTGCGTTTGAATTCCTTGACATGGTCACTCTGCAGGGATATACTAGTGTTCACTATATGTTACGGATAGGCTGTCCGAGCTAGTCCTTTTTACGCAAGACTTGTTGCAGTTGGCCGTAGTTCCTGCTGACAAATTATTAGTTCGTACAATTTTGCAAGTTCTCTATATTATTTCGGATCCGCGAGGTGAGCAAACAAATTATGGTAAGAGACGCATCCCAGGGAGCTCCTACCTGCTTCAATCTGAGGCGCGTTGTAATCACCGCCTGACTAGGCACTGTAAGCGGAAAAATGGTTACCGTGACTCGGAAAGTTTTGAGAGTACTTCTATCGAAGAGCAGTGTAAGCTCAACAATGTTGATATACCGTTTTACTTGAAAATTTGCCAAAACAGCTCGAAGTAACTGATCTGATTTACTTATTCTAGCGTACGAAATTTATTCGTTGCTCATTTGCATAATTCTCGGGTTCTGTTCAATCGAAATGGATGTTTGCAAGCGTCTACCAGCGTCACCTATCTCGTGTTGCAAACGTCGTTACCGCTTGTCGGGTCGCCTTTGCGATGCAATTGATGAGAGGCGTGTTCACCGGCGTAGCACCGGTACCCCCAGAAATTGTGATTACAACACACTGTGTGTGGGAGCTAGAGTGCGTCGCGGAAGGGATCCTTCCCGATATTTCTTTCTTCTGTTATCATATTTTTTTCGTCTCTTTATCCTCTGTTATTTTTTTATTTTTTTTTTTTTTCATCTGACTTCTTTTTTCTTCTTTATTATATATCTCTAAAGTTCTATGTTTACCTCCGCCAAGGAGGTTATGTTTTCGTTGTGTTTGGCTATCTGTCTGTCTGTCTATCACCAAGATAACTCGAAAGTTATGAACCGATTTAGATGAAATTTACAGGGATTGTTAGGTATGTTAGAAGAAACAGATGATAAACTTTTGGTAAAGATATGTCCATCCGTTTGTTTGTTTATTTGTCTGCCTCATTTTTCTCGTTGCCATAACTCAAAAAGTTATGGATGGATTTTGGTAAAATTAACATGAGTTATTAAGTATATAACGATGAGTATATGGCAAAATTTTGGTTATGATCTGTTTGTTCGTTCGTTTGTCACTGTTTTTCATTTTGTGCTTGTTAGCAAAATAACTCAAAAAATAATGAATGGATCTTCATGAAATATATAGGGTTTGTTAGTAATGTTAAAAGACATAAATGATCAAATTTTTGTGCAGATCGGTTTGTTCGATTGTATGTTTGACTTATGTTTGTCATAACGTTTGTTTACAGTATAACTCAAAAAGTTATGAACGGATCTTCAAGAAAATTGAGCAAGCTGTTATTAATATCAAAAAGCACAAATGATTAGATTTTGAAGTTTATACATAGAAAATTATTGTTTCAGAGCCAATTTGAACTTTTTGCTACCGTTGCCTCACTTGGCGGAGGTATGCGCTCTCAGAGTGCTCTAGTTTCCTACTGTCACCAATTTTAGCCTTGGAATAACCATGTGTTTGTTGAGTTACAATATACCAATGTGTGAACCTATTGCTACCATAGACATAGAGCGTTGTGCAGAATGTAGATTGTGAAGTAGAATAGTGCTATGAATTTGCTATCTAATCTGTAAAGCTCATTGCGATAACGCTCTACACTAGTTTACTCAACAAGTATTGTAACAGTATTAGTGTATGAAAACCTACCTACGGTGAGAAATATATGCTTTTTACCTCCGCCAAGGAGGTTAAGTTTTCGTCATGTTTGTCTGTCTATCTGACACCAAGATAACTCAGAAACTTATGAGCTGATTTGGACGAAATTTACAGAGATTGTTAGGTATGTTTGGAGGAACAGATGATTAACTCTTGGTGAAGAATATCCATCCGTTTGTTTGTTTGTTTGTATGCCTCATTTTTCTCAGTGCCATAACTCAAAATATTATGAATGGATTTTTATAAAATTAACATGAGTTGATAAGTATATAACAAAGAGTAAATCACCAAAATTTGGTAATGATCCGTTTGTTCGTTCGTTTGTGTCACTGTTTTATATTTTATGCTTTTTAGCACAAGAACTCAAAAAATATCGAATGGATCTTTATAAAATTTATAGGGGTTGTTAGTAATGTTAAAGGACATGAATGATTAAATTTTGGTGCAGATCGGTTTGTTCGTTTGTATGTTTGACTCATGTTTGTCATAACGTTTGTTAGCAGTATAACTGAAAAAGTTATAAGCGGATCTTCAAGAAAATTGCACAAGCTGTTATTACTATCAAAGGCAGAAATGATTAGATTTTGAAGTTCATACAAACAAAATTATGATTTTTAGAGCCGATTTAAAGTTTTTGCTACCGTTGCCTCGCTTGGCGGAGGTATGCGCTCTCAGAGTGCTCTAGTTCTTTCTTACATAAAAAAGCTTTTATCAAGCAGAGAGTAGACTGTAAAAGATCTATTGTGATGTTAAAAATGACGGAAGGGTTTGAGGCAGTACCACCATATTCAAATATTATTAAATACAGTTGTTAAAAATGCAACTAAAATTCATTTTACTTGAAAATTATACTTGCACTTCCTTCACCGTTGGCAAGATTTACCTCATTTAATACCTACAACTTTTAAAACACATGTAACTAATCGTGAAATAAAACAATTTTGCTTGATGAAATAAACCTATGATGTATATACATAGAAGGTATATACTGTGGCCTTCAAAATCTCAAAGTATTGTCAGAATTTGTTCATTAGACGAATTCAAGAATACACATATCGAATGCTTCTCGGCACAAATTTTTTTTTTTCACTAAATCCGATGTATGCTATAATAAACATAGGGGACATCAACGAGAATTGCCTGTATATATCCGCTGTTAATACTTTGGCTACGGCATTTGATAACGCTAGTATCTAAGGCTAACTATCTTAAACTAGAGCACTCTGAGAGCGGATACCTCTGCCAAGCGAGGCAACGGTAGCAAAAACTTCAAATTATCTCTAAAAATCATAATTTTCTTTGTATGAACTCCAAAATCTGACCATTTGTACCTTTTGATAGTAATAACAGCTTGTGCAATTTTCTTCAAGATCCGTTTATAACTTTTTCAGTTATACTGCTAACAAACGTTGTGACAAATATGAGTCAAACATACAAGCGAACAAACCAATCTGCACCAAAATTTTATCATTCATGTCCTTCAACATTACCAACAACCTCTATAAATTTCATAAAGATCCATTCAATATTTTTTGAGTGATTGTGCTAACAAGCATAAAATTAAAAACAGTGACACAAACGACCGAACAAACGGATCATTACAAAAATTTGGTTATTTACTCTTTGTTATATACCTAACAACTCATGTTAATTTCATAAAAATCCATACATCCATAATATTTTGAGTTATGGCACTGAGAAAAATGAGGCATACAAACAAACAAACAAACGGATGGATATATCTTCACCAAAAGTAAATCATCTGTTCCTCCTAACATACCTAACAATCCCTGTAAATTTCGTCCAAATCAGTTCATAACTTTTTGAGTTATCTTGGTGTCAGACAGACAGAAAAACAAACACGACGAAAACATAACCTCCTTGGCGGAGGTAAAAAGCATATATTTCTCCCCGTAGGTAGGTTTTCATACAATAATACTGTTACAATACTTGTTGAGTAAACTAGTGTGAAGCGTTATCGCAATGAGCTTTACAGATTAGATAGCAAATTCATAGCACTATTCTACTTCACAATCTACCTTCTGCACAACGCTCTATGTCTATGGTAGCAATAGGTTCACACATTGGTATATTGTAACTCAACAAACACATGGTTATTCCAAGGCTAAAATTGGTGACATTAGGAAACTAGAGCACTCTGAGAGCGCATACCTCCGCCAAGTGAGGTAACGGTAGCAAAAAGTTGAAATTGGCTCTGAAACAATAAATTTCTTTGAATAAACTCCAAAATCTAATCATTTGCGCCTTTTTATATTAAGAACAGCTTGTTCAATTTTCTTGAAGATCCGTTCATAATTTTTTGAGTTATATTGTTAACAAACGTTATGACAAACATAAGTCAAACGAACTAACGGATGGATCATTACCAAAATTTGGTCATATACTCTTTGTCATGTACCAGAAAACTCATGTTAATTTCATCAAAATCCATCCATAATTTTTGAGTTATGGCATCGAGAAAAATGACGCAGACAAACAAACAAACAAACGGATGGACATATCTTTACCAAAAGTTAATCATCTGTTCCTCCTAACATACCTAACAATCCCTGTACATTTCATCCAAATCGGTTCGTAACGTTTTGAGTTATCTTGGTGACAGACAGACAGACATACAGACAGACAAAGAGACAGACAAACACAAGGAAAACAAGACCTCCTTGGCGGAGGTAAAAAGCGGTCGGTCCTCGCAAATTCATTGGCTTGGAATCATGTTGCCGGTGAGCGGTAGGGCGCAGTCTTAACAACAATAACCTGCTGCGTTATATCCACAGCGGACTTTGGGTTCTGTGCCCAGCTGACGCAGGAGCAGATGCAGCGCACCACCATGGTGGGGACGCCCTATTGGATGGCCCCTGAACTCGTCAGTAGGAAGAACTACGGACCTGAGGTAGACATCTGGTCCCTCGGAATCATGGCGCTTGAGATGAAGGATGGTAAGTCGACACGCCGTCTTCCTCGTCTCTTCTGCCGTTTTTCTACAATTGGCAATGTTTGTTTGTGTTGAACTGTTCCTTGGTGAGGCAACTGGGGTGGTTCGTGAATAGTGAAAAGCTCCCAGAAAACACGGGGTGTGTTCGATTGGCCGGTGAAATTTGGACTGCAAGGCTTGACTTGTCCAGACCTTCAGACAGGAGCGTTGATATTGAGACTCTAAATTTTGTTGCAAGTGTCAGAAGCAACCCGCTTACGCTTGAGACAGCTGAAAGCTCCATTTTTAATAGTTATATCAAGTTTCTTGAATTCTCGGTGGCAAATTTTTCAAGACCAATTCCGGTAATCTAATTCAACAACTCGAAGCTATCGCACCTGTATGACGTTCCAGAAAAGTCAAGCTTTGCAGTCTCAGTATCGCTAGCCAGCCTACCGCGCCGTGAGCCTCGTCAGTGCCACAAGAATTGTGCCGTAGCCCCAGGCACGACGTTCTACATTCAGCCATACGCAATTACACAGAAGTTAGTTAAAAAAACACGACGGCCGTTCCAGTAGAGGGCTATAGACCGACCGGGACTGAAAATTTGTCAAGGCTGGGCCGGGATTCCAGTCTGTCTATATGTCGGGTCGAAATATTGCCCGTGGTACTTCAAACAATGTCACAAAAGCCGAAATATCGGACCACAGGAAGCTCGTGCAAGTTACCTAAGCCATTAGCTAGGCCTTCGGGACGTCTGTCTTTCGTGCCCACTTTGCTTCCTTTCCATTTCATCCTCCTACTGATCTTTCTTCTATCTGTTCTTCCTCTTCTTTCCCGACTTGCTGTTCCCATGCGCGTTGATCCTGTGTGGGAACACCCTCGTGCATGGGTTCCCGGTGTCTACGTCATACTATATGACCTTCTTTCTTCCTCTGTGATACTGTGCGCGCATGATGCACTACATCCCAAACCTATATAAGCTGCTGCGTAGCTAGAGCTGGTGTTAGATCATATTCAGGAGCACATCCAGTCACGCCTCCACCTGACCGTTAGGAGCTATTGTGTGTAGCACACTTGCACTCTCAGAACTCTGCTTCGATTGATATACTAAGATTGGAATTTATCGCAAGAGTATAGATTCCTGGACTTATTGTGTGTTCCTCTTTCTTGAATATCAACTACAAGAGTATTCCTGGTGTTTATATCCTTCCATTCTTACCGATTATCACGTTGATTCTGACGGTACAACACCGAACCCATCCGCGAGTATATCGTTATATATTACAAAGTTACCTACGATAACCTACAGGCGCCGTCATAGTGGCGATGGTACTATTTACTTTGATTCTACGAGTTTAGAAGCATCGAACTCTGAACAAACTTATAATAAATTCATTATCCAAGAGACATTACTTCAAATTATTTTCAGGTTCGGGTAGAACCCGTAACCCGAGCCTCACAATATCGCCTTTGTTGTGAAAATGGAGACTTAAACTTCCGAATATAATAATAATAATAACTAGAGCACTCTAAGAGCGCATACCTCTGCCAAGCAAGGCAACGGTTACAAAAATTGAAGTTGGTCCTGAGACTTTGATTTTTTCGGTATCTACACCAAAATATAATCAATTTTCAATCCAATAGTGTTAACAGCTTCAGTATTTTTTTTTTTTTTTTGAAGATCCGTTCATAACTTTTTGAGTTATGCTGCTAACAAGCATTATGACAAACATGAGTCAAACCTACAAACGAAGAAACTGATCTGCACTAAAATTTGATCATTTATGCCTTGTAACATTACTAAGAACTCCTATAATTTCATAAAAATTCATTCATTATTTTTTTAGTTATTGTGCTAACAAACATAAAATTAAAAACAGTGACCAACAAACAAACAGATCGCTACAAAACCTAACAACTCATGTAAATTTCATTAAAATCTGTCCATAACTTTTTGAGTTAGGGCATTGAGAAAAATGCGGCAGAAAAACGAACAAACGAATGGACGGATCTTCACCAAAAGTTCATAATCTGTTCCTCTTAACATACCTTACAATCCCTGTAAATTTCGTCAAAACCGGTACATAATTTTTTTAGTTATCTTAATGACAAACAGACAGAAATACAGACAGACAGGGAGACAAACCCGACGAAAACATAACCTCCTTGGAGGCACACTCCATGTTGCACAATTTCGTGCATAATCTAACCGTTGAAATTGGTTTGTTATGACGTCATTGCTCGTGGCGTCACATTTGTGACACTGAGATGTACAGATGCGGGCGACTACCGCGTTTAGCTCTATTTTGGGTTCGGTGGAGGAGGCGACCATGTAGTTTTAACGTGAAATATTCGGAGTGAGCAGCTGTGGTCCATTTGGACCTCTGTCATGGGCACGCCTAAAGTATGCATGCTGAAATTTTCTGCGAACATGAAGTATTGGTAACATTTTTATCCAGAGTAATTTCGGACAGCGTGGGACCTTGTACATTACAAGATGCCACAAGTCTGGATCCGGGGATTTTTTTTTACTAAGGCCGTCTCTAAAGCCCGCTGCACACTCGAGTTGAAACAGTGGGACGTTGCTCCCAACTCTTCTAATTACGTGGCCGCGGTTGCAGCCTCTACCGTGCGTGCCCAAGATTACACTGTTCAAAAAATTACTTAAATCTGGACCACTACTGCAGCTTCTCCATCATCGGAAATGTCAATTCCACAGCTTCGACAATTTCTCTTAATTTTTGGCAAAGTTTAATTAACAAATATGCAATGACGAATATTTTAAAGCGTTGCTCAGGCACGTTGAGCTGCAGTCATGGCCACAATAACTTTTGTTCCCTGAACACAACATGTTTACGAGTTTGGACTTGGGTATGCAGCGGGCTTGAGATCATTCCACAAAGAAATATAACTGAAGATTTTCGGTTTATACATGAATTAAGTATATGGTAATAAGGTTGACTTACATAGAAATAAGGTCACTTATGCATGGATTCTTCAGAGATAATCTACTATACCTGATATTACAGGCAGGTTATTTAGAGATACAGCAGAATTTCCGACTCGGATTCACGGACCCGGCAGGCATATAACTCCCGACCCAGAACTCCGGATCCTCAACAAAATTTGACTATACTCGAGAGCAAGGCACAGCTGCTAATTTTGTTACGACTCCGACAACATGAAACAGTCGGTGTCGAATCTCGACGTTCGCTCATTGCAGCCAAAACTTCCGAGTTCTTACGACTGCACCTTGAGGCCCTGGAGCGCCGCAGTGATTACTTTGGCAGGCATGAGCAATGAAGTGAGGCCGACGCACCGCTATATCGAATGGTGCACACGGAGAAGCTCTGGATATTGTAGCCAAATATTTCAATCAAAAGTTTAATGTTGAATGCCAAATGAGATAGTTCCAGCCACTGAATTTCGCCCGCTGAAATTAAATCGTTTTTCGACAATATATTTGTTACGTGAACTAGAAAATTCTCTGTGTACACCACGACTAGTGCGAAAATTATCTTCTGGGCCGTCACAGCTAAATACACTAGCGAGCAAAATAAGAGAACGATTTTCATTATTTGAAAATAAAGTTTAGCCATGTAGAGTAGGTTAATGATTTTTTTAATGGGGCCTTAAGGAATGTATTTATCTTTTTTCTACACAATATCAGGACAAACATATTTATATTTAATACATTAGAGCAATCTAACAAACAATAAAAAAAATTGAACAGTGCAAAATAAGAGAACGATCGTCTCGAAAACATTCTCACATTTACCCCGGTCATCTGGCATCATTCAATTTCGTGTACATGGCTTCTAGAACTGCCACTCGTACGATTACACCATTCTAGAAACATGACACCTCACGTGAAAGTTACTCCTGAGCTGCGGGAAGGAATTATTGAGCTCAGGTCCTCAGGAATGACTTTTTCGGCCGTATCAACAGAGGTAAACCGATCCAAGAGCGTTGTTTCTCGCGCTTTGAAGGTCTATGATGAAAAGAAACAGCTGGAATCACCGGTATCTGCAGGCCGCCCTCGAAAAACCACCGTACGAGTTTATAGGATTATGAAACGCTATGCCCAGAAGGATCCTTTCGAAACTTCAGCGAGAATTTTCAGAAAGCTGAAGGTCAATAACAACATAGAAGTGTCTCGCTATACAGTTTCTCGTCGCCGCAATGCATGTGGGTTAAAGGCACGCAGTCCTGCCACTAAACCACTTATCAGTGAGAAGAATAAGAAAGCAAGACTTGAATATGCGGAAAGGCACATCGTTTGTAAGAGAACGACAACCATCAACAGTAAAGGATATGTGGACTAAAATGTGTTAAGTTATTGAAAATAAAGGTTTTAGTACTCTATACTAATTGTTCTAAACCTAAAATTGACCGTTGTTTCATGTTATTTGTTTGTAAAATTGTATTTAGAGACGATCGTTCTCTTTTTTGCACTGTTCAATTTTTGTTATTGCTTGTTAGATTGCCCTAACGTATTAAGTATAGTTATGTTTGTCCTGATATTTGTAGAAATATATGAAATACATTCCTTAAGGCCCCATCAAAAGATTCATTAACCTACTCTACATGGTTAACCCTTATTTTAAAAAAATGAAAAACGTTCTCTTATTTTGCCTGCTAGTGTATATTGGGTTTTAAATTAAGTCGAGATTTCTCCGTGTATATGTAGTACTACATGATTAAAACTGCAAGGCATGCACAATCTTACTTACCAAATAACGCAAGCCATACCATAATGAACAGAGTTTAAATTACCTAATCGGAAACCGACTGACCGAGAGACCTTATTCCCAGAGAAGACTCACACCAATGTTTGAGTTGGGTCAATTACGAACTACTGCCATTGTGAAGATGCGCAGTAAATCGATGGACGTGAAACGGGCAACTGCAACCGATATGCAGAGTTGGGATCTAGAATTCTCGCGGAACGACAGTCGCACCGTAGAATTACTTCTGTGACGAGAATTTACAAGTTGGATCTGCAACTCCGCAGAAAATCTCTCCCCAACAATAATCGAAGAGTAGACATGAGGGCTCACCAACACAGTTAGCGATTTTGCTTCGGTACAGAGGCTATCATTGCCATCAGTTCTAGTCGATTGGCTGTAGGAACCACACGTTACTTTAGGTTGTTCTAGAATATGAGAAAATGCAGCAAAGAATGTTGGGTGGTATAATGGCAGTAAAATTTGTGACGTTTAGAAGCTTGACCTATCAGCACCGCCTGCCGTTTTCCGCTTCGCTAATCTACCGTATACTATGACAATGAATCGGAGGGGATCGAAACCTATGTTTCCTCACGTCTTTGGGAATGGGTTTTGTGGTTCGTCAATGGTTCAATCTAATTGTCGGCCTGCAGGTCAGCCCCCGTACATGCAAGAGGACGTGGTGAGGGCGCTTTACCTCATCGTGTCGCACGGTAGCCCACCGATAAAGAATGAACATCTCATCTCTGCAGAGTTTCTGGACTTCCTTAAGCGCTGCCTACGTACAGCCGCCCAGGACCGCCCCACAGCCTCCAGCCTGCTGCAGGTAAATATAAGGGAACTAATAGCCACGGTCTCAATGTCAACACTTCTTCAGGAACTAAGAGAGCCAATAGCCCCGGTTCCAATGTTGACAGGTTCGATGCGCTATAGTCAAACCAGCGTAAGGAGTCCGGTGGGCATGGCTAAGAACGCAGAGCAACGTTGCCAAATCTCACTTAAACGCGTGGTATAATTTAACTCATTCAATAAAATCATATTTATATTCGAAAACTCAAAATGCATTACGTAATAGATTAGATTTGGCACTGCTGCATTCACTTCAGCCCCTCTCCTAAAGGACTGCTTACACTAGTTTGGCTATAGTCACAGTGTGCTGAGGTGCAGCCAGCCGTAAACCTCAGAACACTTAGCTGGGGCGTCATAGATTGGCACATTGAGACCAATTTTAGCTAAATCTTCTAGGCAAGTGTTAGAATTGGGGGCGTCAGAATTTCACTGACCCGGCCAAGCCATGTGTACCAACCCGGCAGGGGGTAAATAAAGCAGGTTTTCTTGAACTTAACATATATTTGGGTCAGCACATCACGTGGCCAGCAGTTCGCTGCAAGTTGTCAATTTGCAACGCACCGACATGAAATCTGCGAACAAAAACTACAATCAGTTTTCTCTTGCAGTCTTACAACTCTTAGAATAATAGTAGAAATTAGCACACACTTAATAATAAGTAATACTGTACTCCGCAGAGCAGTTGTGACATTTGCAGCGAGTACGCTGCTGGTTCTCCGTACACATACGGATATAGGAGAATATTATAAGCTACATAGGCTAATTATGCAAATTTTTTATGAACGTAATACCCGTAATTTGATGAGAAAAAAGATGTTAGTCGTTAGCTAGAGAAAGTGCCACACAGGGGCGAGCCAGAGCCACGGGGTGGCGGACATATTGAAATTGCCATAATGCAGAATACGATAGAGATTTAAAGATGCTGGCAACGGATTTTACAACATTAAACTATTTTTGGCTCTAAATGTGGCAACGCATAAGTGGAAAAAGTCATGATCTTGGCAATGCATTTCAGGAGACTTGCAATTGTTGGGTTATTATTTTACTGCATTTAAGAATTGTGATAGACACATAAGGTATGTGACCTATATAAGATATTTAGGCCTTATATTAAATGGCAGATCAGAATGTAAGGAACACCAGAGTCAGCAGTCAATCAATACTTCATTATATAACTACCTAGCATGTAAGGCGCGAACAGGCACTATGTAGGTATAATCGGCATAGTCACCATACAGAATCTTTGTCTGGTCATTCAGACCTGAATTAATTGTAATATATATTCCTACAGTATTCGTATAACTAGCTAATTCACTGTAGCTACTACACCTTAGAATAGATACCAAGTTAGTTTGAAATAATATAGGTAGGCATATAGCAAGGTTGAGTAACAAAGGCATATGAGAACAAAGGCGAGTTACACCGTGAAGGCTGAAATTTATATAGGCACATCACAACAACATTTTCACAACACACACTTAGGAGGATTTTAAATTGTTTACACAGCTATGTTTACGTACGTAGCTATCTCATGATTGGATTGCGGCGTCATACGATAAAAAATGAGTTTTTTGAGCTCATATCGAGCAGTAAAACGGAGGTCGGCAAAGCCGTGAAATGAAAACAAACAACAGTGAGTTTAGTACCGGTCTAAATGTACACCGCGCGTGTACGCAGCGTCGCTGCTTGGCTACGTTTTAGATTTTAATTAGAAAGTTGGAAAAGATCTACGGATCAGCTTTGAGAATGACTTATTAACTGCTTTGCAGCACATGCACTACCGTCCTGCATGTGGCGCAAGAGACCACCACCGCTGGGTCGATTTCAAGCGACCTCTTCCCATTAGCCGCCGGCTGCTGCTTAGCGGGCATATGAACCAAGACACAGTGGGGTTGTGGGATTCCTCTTGTGAGGAAATGCATATAAAAGGCGGATGAGCCCCAAGGAGCCAACGGCACCCACAGTGGAGATCATCTGATCGTTGCCATAGCCATGTGGCCGACATTCTACAATCAGCTTTTCTCCCTCTCTTTCGATGGCACAATCGATACTTTCTTATTCTTTCTTCTTGTGTGGTATGTGCTACTCTCTTGCTCTGAGTGGAAGGGCCAAGGGAGGTTGCCGGAGGCACCCACATGTCCACCGCGACTCTCGTCCTCCATAGCCAGTTGAATCTGCTCTGCTCTGAACGGCAGCTCTGCCGAGTGGACAGTACTTCTTCCACTGCTAATCATATGTATGTGGAATTTTTGCAATGACCTATTTTTTTATCGTGATTTCTCTTCTATTTCTGTATGGGTACGTGGAAAGCAGCCAGAAACCAGGTCGGGCTCGTGGGGTATCGTCTCGGGGTGAACATCGCGAAGCTCGCTCCGTGTCCCGTGGTGTTGATGTCGTGTGCTGTTTTGAGACGCTAGTGTCAGGTAGGAAGCACGACACGGAGCTCACTCTTTGCATGTTTTCAATTCTTTCTCCGCAGGCCGTTGGGATCTGGGCCCGGATTTTGAAGTATGGTCGTCCATTGCCGGAATGGCTTCTGCTCTTACCGGCAGTCAGCACATGATTGCATGTGTCACGAGACTATGGTTGTTAGGATTTGTGGCCGTAAAACTGTTTTTTTTTTTCTGTATCGGAGCCCTACAACTGATGATTCTCTGTATGAGTGTTTGCTGACAGCGATGGCTTGCATCCAGAGCGTGGACCCTAAGTAGGCATTTGTTTTTGTCGGTGATATTAATGCGCACCACAGGGACTGGCTGGGATCTGTATTACCGACTGATGGCCTTGGCCAGGCTGGGTTGAACTTTTACTCCTTATTTAGTTGTGTGAAGCTCGTACCTGAGCCCACGCATATTACTGGCAATTGTCTCGACCTTGTCATGACCGATGTTTCTGATTTGGTGACTGTGTCAGTTGGCTCCCTTGTTGGCACTTCAGATGACTCACATCTTGTTTCATCATTGGAGCTGAACCAGGTCTCTCCAGTGGCAGACATTAGTAGAGTGGTGTTCGTTGAAAGCAGAGCTAACTTGTATCTGATTTTTTCTTGCTATTTTGGGACCGGTGGATAATGATCAGTAGGTAGTCCATCATATTTCTGCTTTGATGCGATTGCTATGCAATACTCGGTCATTTCTTAAGTTGCAGCAGGATAAACTTTTGTTTTCAGATGTCGTGGTATTTCCTCAGACATTACACTGTAGTCACGGATGCTCTCCCAGCAGCCCATTCGTTAAAAAAAACGATTAAAACGGCGATGACAACACTATCCGTAGTTTTATCGAAGCATATCTTGATTACGCATCTAGCCCTATTAGGAATGTCATCTGCTACCAGCAAAGCGAGTGAAATGTTGTGAAAAAAGTGAAAAGCCGCAAATATGATACGGATGAAATCATTCACATTTGAACTCAGTTTTCCCATTTCCTTCTATGTATTAGTGAAGAGCATGACACAATGACGTAGATAATATAGTCGTAGTGTATTAGCACCTTTAACACCTTTATTGTTTTCAATTTATGCAGTCACATTTGGATATTTACAAGCCTAATTAAAAATTTTCGAACTCAACTAAAAACAAGCCCAGGAAAGCACAGCGCACTTATTGGGCACATGTCTAATTAATATCTCTATATTTATCAACACAATATCTTCTAAAAGCGTACTTAAAACAATATGAGACGTAGGTTCAGTTGATTCTTCTGGTAGATTATTGTAAACATTTACACATTGAAATACAGCGAATCGTTTTTCAGTCCGGAGTTTGACAGCTTTTAGGTTAAAAGGCAGATTTCTGGTTGCATAATGATGATCCGGAACTAAGAAATGAAAATGGCTATTGAAGTATTGCATTTCTCCTCCGATGGTTTTCCTTGAGAAGTAGAGCAAAAAGTAGTGATAAACATCTGTAAATTGGAGTAAACCTAATTTACAATACATTTCGTTAGCGGACATTGTAGAAATATTATTATCGATTCGTTTAACTTTGAGAATACATCTCAGCACTTCATTCCTAATTGTTGTGATGCGCTTTGTAACACTGCTAGGTGCTCCACCCTATATTATAAAGCCTTACATTAAATGAGAATACAATAAAGAGTAGTTAATGTTTCTCTTGTTAGGGTACCTTGAAACAGAGTATATTGCCCTTTTAGCTTTCTTATTATTATTAAAACTTTACGCTTGAGCTGCAACGGACAGGTAATACAACCCAAATGAAGCATCTTGCAACACCGGGAAGCCCAAAACGCTGCTAAAGAAAATTCAGCAAAAACCATTAACAACAGACTTACACGCCTGCAGGCCAATACGAATAAAAGCCGATTCCGGCAAAAAATTCCAAACCTTAGCCGACCAGGGCACGAAGCACCGATAGAACTGATTAGTTCGACATACGACAGCTTCCAAAGTGAAAGAATACGCTCCGAACACAGCCAGAGTCTCTGTCCCAAATACCTTGAGGGCAGCGAGAGAAGAATACAGCCAATGCATGACATTATTGTACACCTTATAAAACATACATAGCTCTGCTACTCTTCTCCTGTGCGTCAGTTTCACCAGATCATTATCAGCGCACAACCTGCTGGCTGAACTTACAATTCGGTCCAACAGACGCAAGTGAGTGTCTGCAGCTGAAGCCCAGACCGGTGAGCAATACTCTAACACAGGCAGCAAAAAAAGCACCAAACACAGAATTCACCTTACGCAGGAGCCCAACCTTAGTGGAAGCACGTGGCACCAACCTCCTAATATGTGGCTCAAAAGTAAGTTTAGCATCAAAGACAACACCAAGAATCTCCAAAGAGCTAGACTCCTGAAGCAAAGTGTCATCAATCTCCAGTTGGGGATGCTGCGGTTCAGCTTCATACTCCAGGCCGAGCACCATGCACTAATGCGTGACAAATTCCTATCCACAGACTAAGCGACAGCATCACACAGGCGAGGAGCAGGTATCACTGCTATCGTAGGGAAATCGTCGGCATAGTTGATCATCGTGTTTTCAAGCGAAAAGAACATGTCACTAGTAAAGAGACGAACAACAGCGGGCCAAGCACACTGCCCTAAGGGATGCCAGACACCACCGCGACTGAGGCGCTAAAAACGCCGTCAACTGACATACTCTGCGTTAGCTCAGAAAGAAAATCGTGAATGATTGACAGAACCCTACCACCCACACCAAAGGACTCCAGCTTGTATAATAGACCCCTGTGGTTAACCCTGTCAAATGCCGCGCTAAAGTCCCACTGGACAAGGCGTACCTCCGAGCCACAATCCAGCGCAGACTATAAATGGTGTGACACCGACAACACAGCATCACAACAGCCGCAAACTGACCAGCAGGCAGCAACTCCGTAACCTCAGCAAAACGACCAAGCTTACCAGCTTACCATTTTGTCGAACACCTTCGACAAAATGGGCGTCAGTGTGATAGTTGGAAACATAGGGCGACACCAGACCCTTGGGAATAGAAGTAATGTTCCCAGTACGCCAACAACGAGGAAAATTTCCTAACCGCATCAGGCGCGAGAAGATCACTGCAAGCTTGGGGGCAAGAACGTCAGCAAGCTGCTTATAAAACAAAGGAAACATGCCCACCAGATCCACACCTCCATACCGATTAAGGCCCTCAAGCAGCACCTTGATTGTACCAGATCTGAACGCCAAAGAGGTCACGCGAGGTTGAGGGTGGCATCCATGAGGCAATGCGATAACATCTCTGCTCTGCTTCCCGTCGAAGTGAGCCGACAAAAGCTCCACCCTTGCCAAGGGATCAGTAATGATGCCCCCACCCGGACGCATGAGTCTGAACCCTGGCCATTCTGGGTGATGGTAAGTGATGGTAATCGTGTACGCGCGATGCCGGTGCGTGTACGCAGTGCCGTGACAGTTTTGACAGTGTATACTCTGCAAGCACGGTGACTGGGTTGCGCTGCTCTCTAAGCAAGCAATATGGCTGCAGACTCCCCTGTCCACCAGAGAGTCCTACGAACAGTTGAAATTAGTGCCGAATTTTCTGATGGATGGGACTGTCAGTGGCCAGATGCCTACAAACAAAGTTTACGTTGTGGCGATAAAGCATGTAGATTAACTAATTTTAAGTTTATAGAAGACAGTAAAGAGTTTGTTGAGCAAGCAGGTGGAGTTGAGCAGGCAGGAGGAGTTGAGCAGGCAGGTGGAGTTGAGTCATATGAACAAAAGGTAATTGATTTCAATAAAATACTGTCAGAAAAATTAGTTTCCTGCAAGTCAGAGTGTACCGAAAGTGCACTTGACGTAAGCATTAAAAGATTCAGAGCAGTAAAGAACACGTCACAGCTCTGTTCATTTATAGCAACTGCTGGCTCTTCGGTATATAACACATCTGGGGCTTTAAAGAGGAAAACTGCTTGCCAG
>LQNS02278143.1:23512450-23532456 GCA_001587735.2 Parhyale hawaiensis | reverse complement strand
TCTTGGATCGTATTTCTCACCTGTTTGACGTCTGACATAGTTATTTCCATCATTCCCGAACAAGTTGAACTTGCTTTCATCACTAAAGAAAACTTTAGACCACCATTCTTGAGGACTGTTAACGTGTAACTGCGCGTCACCGTCACCATTGCAGGCAACAGACAACGCCCTGTACCAATAGCCTATAAGAGCGACCTGTCGGCGGCGACGGTAGCTCATACTCAGGTAGCCGTCTTGGTGATCAACTAGCCAGTGTGCATACCTGACGTGACTCGGTTCCACAATATAATTCTGCCTCTACCGCTTGTCTCATTCCCCCCCGCTAATAGAATACCCGGCATAGACAAGATCCCACATAGGACTGGATTCACAAACGTGTTTGTAGGCGAACTTCAACCTTGCAACTTTGTTCTTCTTACTGATTAGCGGTTTCTTTTGAGGCCGACGTGCACGAAGACCAATCTCATTCAGTCGCAGTGATACAGTGAATCTGGAGATGGTTTCGTCGTTAGTATCATTCATTTGCCTAGAAATAGAAGAGGCAGTAGCAAAACGGTCCTTTAATGCTGTTCGTTGGATGATCCTATCCAGCCTAGCAGAAGTTTTTTCTGGGCCTCCCACGTCTCCAAACACTCGAAACACGTCCAAGATCTTCATTATCTTTCACAATTCTTCCAACAATACTCTTTGAACGATTTACCTGTTCTGCAATTGAAATGAAGCTGAGATTTTGTTTGTGTAAGTTAACAGTTTTCATGCCATGCTTGCAGTACTTGCAATCTATTACTAAGAATGACCGTCGTGTGTTTATATATAAATATATTTATATGTATGGTGTCACGCTCTTAACGAAATAGATAGGCGGAATTTAGCCCAGCTTGGAGGCTCTGGTTGTCCTTTTAAGCTCCATTGAAAGTGATAGGCAAAAAATAGGCCGGGTTGCAGAAGATGGCAAACGTATCTTAAGCAGGGACAGTTGAAATTCCAACAATGAAAACATTGCAGGCTTAGTCTGATTTGTACGAGTAATAGCTGCCTCCATACATCGAATCTACGGCAAAGTACAGGGCGACCTTATAACTGAATGCACTTCTTCCATTGCCGAAGTTGATATCGTAGCACTGAAGATATCTGAAGTTTCTGTTGGCACTCTCATGCTTCTTGATTCGTAGTTTCTTTTCACAGATGATTTCGTTGCATGAGCTATTCTTCCCATTTTCATGCAATTAATAATAATAATAATAAGTTTATTGAAACGTGAAGAACATTACAAACAGTATCAAATGTAGAATATGGAGCAGTAACGCTAGTAAAGTAGGCATCACGTGTCATACCCATGGGTAGCTCAATAGCTAATCGGGCAACTTCACATAACGGAGATACAACAACTGGACATATCACAATAAATGTCGGCTCCAGTTTATGCCGGCCACTGCAACAGTAGTAAGAGAGAGAGGCATTAGTGTGACGCATTGCGTACATA
The DNA here is from genome assembly GCA_001587735.2 of Parhyale hawaiensis. Classification (NCBI taxonomy): domain Eukaryota; kingdom Metazoa; phylum Arthropoda; class Malacostraca; order Amphipoda; family Hyalidae; genus Parhyale; species Parhyale hawaiensis. Next base: position 23,530,973 of record LQNS02278143.1, on the reverse strand, counting down.
GCGCACACTGAGAGCACGCGCAACCCAAACAGGCGCGCACCACGGTAGCTGCATGCTTCCGTTCTCAGCTCTAACACCTTGTATCGCTCGTTCGATTCCCCGTGCACACGAGCTCTTTGCCGATCTTGGTGTGCTGACTCGGCAGTTGTGTGTGCATGCTCGGCACCGTGGCGGAACTGCTTTCCTCAGAGATGAGGNGAGGGCGACTGCGACTACACTTACTTATCTGGGGCCAGTGGGCCTATACCCGCAGCACAAACCAGTGCATGTGGGTTTCCCAGGTGAGGGTGTGGTCTAAGTTGACTTTACCTTTACCTGTACAGCATAAGCGCGCTCAAGGACAGCAGGACAGGAAAGAGGAGGAAGGACAAAGAAGGAAGGACAACGAAACCGACGAAACATAAGTTTTCACGGACAGTAGACATTTATTTCTTCTAGCTCACTGTTTTCCTCTGACGAAGCAGTTTTCTCTTCATAGGTCAAAATTTAAGCACCTTAAATGAAGCAGATATTTGAGGTGGAAAGACGGTATAAACGGTATCTTTGCTACGGTGTTACGGCGTTTTGAAGCATCGTTGGTATATATCTACATATATGTATCTACACTTGACGCCATATAAAACCTCTCCGCCCGCTGGAGGGTGTATTTTTATATTTATTCATTAGTTTTATTACGTTTATTATTAATAACTTTAATAGTTTACTTATTTTATCTACTTTTTATTTGTAGAATTTGATGATGAACGAAGTTCTGACAAGGGTGCTAAATGAAACACACATTAAACAATGAAATAATTTATTGTAATGAAGAAAGACAGAAATTTGAGCAAGATAAAAAGTCAAACAAATTTCGCATCATTAAAATTTTGTGAAACATTCTGTGATACTTATACATCTCGATTGGCAACTAAAGGGACGGATTATGCAGGGAAAAACAGAGTTAAATTTTTTTTAATTTGATCTCTTAATGCTGAACACAACGCACCATCGGAAAATTCAAGCCTTTGACACATGAATTTTGTTCGTAGTTAAACGAGTATCGCTTAATATCGTGAGAATAAAAACAGTACCTCGTCCACCTATGATGTGAAACTTAGGTTTCCCAACATAGAGGAGTTGTGGAGGCCCTGGCGAAAACACAACTCACGTTTTTCATAAGAGAATGATCACAACACTTGACTTGGCAACACTATTAAAGATTCTTCACCGTGCATCAAATAAATGGCAAATATTAACTAAGTGATAATTTTTGAAAAAAGACACCACTTCATCCATTGAGAGCTGTGGCCCGAACATCTCCCGATACATAAAGAAGGCCATACGTGTCGTTGCATTGTAAGCTTATAATTTGGACTTTAGGATCGAATTCGCACGGTCTATTGAAAACTCCTGCAATTTCCTGCGCACATTTTAATCAACTTACCTTACATTACTCATCTTCCTGGTGGTTACGCATTCTTTTTCCATTTTGTTTAATTTGCGCAGACTAATACAAATTTTCGTAATTAACTAAACACATCTAAGTCTACGTTTCACTTATCCTTCTATTTTTCTCGAGATATCTCACATTTTTCCATTTTTTTTCATAGCTTGACCCTTAAACTAAAGAATTCACCTCCGTTGACAAATATTAATTTTTTTTCAAATTTTTCTCGAGTACAATCCCGGCGAACGAAGATTCCTCACACTAGTATTTTGTAATTTTCGCTGCGAAGATCACAACCAATTTTGGAACGTTGACACGCTGCACAATTTTCTAGGTAGAATTATTACAGACGTTCCGAAGATCACGTTGAAACCCGTAGCACGATCCTTCGGTAGAATTATATACGGATGTAATCTAGATCGCCTCAAAATGGGGAAATTAAATTCACTCCCGATGCTCCCGCAGAATCATTTCAAAACGTAGAGAAGATTGTGTCAAAAAGAAGAACTAAATTTCGTTGCATGATCCTGAGCAGCTGTTCGAAGTCCCCGCGAGAACTTGTGACATAGAGTCTGAGCAGTTATATATCATCTCACAATGGTTTCACTACACGTTGATGGTAGCTTGCTGGACCCAATCCCAGACAGGAGTCTTGTTCACGGCGTAGATGAACTACCGTATGCGGAATGATGTCTTGCAGAAACAGATTCGCGTCCATTTCGAAGATAAGCTCTGGCACTGCGTGCTTTTCATGACAAGCACACTGATTGGCGCAAAAGGCGAAGCCCTGTGGTCACATAGGGGACTGAAATTACAACGTTAGCACTCATGGCGTCAGTGATGCAAAAAGTGCAGTTGCGTGCTATCTCAAAACACTTGGTTCGGAGAAGGCTAGAGGCCCGTACCCAGAGGGGAGCCAAAACAATTCCGTTTGCAGCACGGATCGGAATCGGATGAATCAAACGTGAGTCCCACCGACACAGGGGAGGGCACAGGCGCGAGCCTCCGAAGGAGAGAAGCACTGTGTAACTTCCACTAACTCCTTCAAACTCAGACTGACTACCCTCTTCGAACCAGACCTAAGTGTGAACCTTCAAGCTTTTCCCCGATAAACATATTTTTTGTCCTGCGGCTCTACAAAGTACGATCAAAGATCCCTACATCCCAACCTGAACAACCATAACAGACTTTGAACCTTGCCCTCGCTCTCAAGAGTTTCCACCCAAAATAATGAAGGTTTCACAGTCCCCGGTTGTTCGCCGAGAAACTGTTGTATACAAAGCGATCGCTTATCTCGCTCATTCTAACACCAGCGAGCAGCTGCGTTGTTGCCATGTATCTTACTGTCATAGGCTGCGTCAAAGCTTAAATGTTTTAGAGTTTACTACTCGGGTTTTCTTAAAGAAAGGAAGATACCTTTGAAAACTTTGTTCGAAATACTTGTAAAAACATGATTTTACTACAGCCTGTATATGAGAAATGAATTTATAGTAATGAAGAAAAAAAAAAGAATAATTTATCGCCGTTGAATACCTAGCAATATTAATTAAGAATATAAATATACATAGAGCACAATATTCGTAACATTTAGATCGTGCACGACACTGAGTAAATTCGGAGTGCCGTGCCTATAGCTCACTGGGACTTTGAGCTAGAAGGGAAAAGTATAGGCGAATTTCCCTAAATAGCAAAGGCACGAGGCGCCTCGCCCCCAGCAGAGGAGGGCGAGGGAGCACAAAACTGTGTGCTCGCTCTAAACTCTAAGCTATCACTAATTCTATTCTATAATCTATCCTGTACATTTTGAGGACTAGCCAACACCTTTCCCACATTTGGGTCTTAGTCCCTACAGTTTGTTTACGCTATAGAGTCGCGAGCCGAATCATGAACACACTCGCTTGTTTCTAAGGCACTCAATCTGGTGACACTGAACAGATGCCTTTACTGCCTTCAATGGCTTTTCGCCAGGAACAATGTAATCTTGAGCTCGAATGTTGAACACTACATTTTTACTTGATAAACTTATTCTCTAGAGACATTAATTACTTTCCTATCTGTAGCTATATGTAGTCGTACAAATCTATATTTATGTATGTACATATTTTTTTTTTGTGAAACCTTGTTTTCGTAACAACGGACCAAACACATTGTATATAAGCTGCTATTTTGTTTAGGTTTGTTGGAGTGTTTTACGCAAGATGTTACTTCTGCCTGTCTATATAGAAGACCTAAGGATGACAGCACAACAAAGGATCAGTGAAGAAAAGAAGAAAATTAAGAAGCAAATAAGAGAAGAGGAGATTCCGCACCGGCCTAGAGGCATTAGGCAAACGTTAAGGTTATTGCATGAATTTTTCACGCACGGGTCCACTAGTGTTTATATATGACGTATGCAGTCTTCTTCTTCTTCGGAAATGCAAGAAAATGGGGTTACTGAAGATTTAAATTACAATATTTGAAAAGTGTCCTTTAATTCTGCTCACACTAAATTTATAATTATAAGTTAATTATACATAACTTTTTTCTTATCCTTCGGATCGTAATAAATTCTTAGCATAATATTAGGTATCACAATACCTCTTTTGTGTTAAAATTTCTGCGTTGAACCTTTTACAGTTTTTGAGAAATGAAATTTTATATTTTGTCCCTTAATTATGCTCGCAACTGTAGAGCCGCCCTCCGCCTCCCTCTACTGATAGCCTTTGATATCGCTGTACTGATAGCCTTTGGTATCGATACAACAACCTTGGAGTTCAAACTATGAGCTCGGGCACAATTCCTCGCTCGTCCCCCAACGAAGAAAGTTATCCCACAATGGTCGCTGGATAAAGTACTACAATTGCTAGCGTCCCAACTGTATCGCATCAAGGAGTGCGATCTAGACCGACTGTTGAAGACTATATTCCTGGTCGTCCTGGCAGCAGCCAACAGAGTCTCAGAAATCGCAGCAATTTTCCGACCAGCGATCACCTTCCGGAGAGACGAGTCCGTCATGTTACCGGTCAGACCAGGGTTTTTATATAAAATCCAGAGAGAATGAAGGGCTTCACCAAACAATACCCTCAATACAGGCGACGACAATGAACCACTTTGCCCAATAGCTTCCCTGAAGGAATACCTGACCAGAACCTAGGCTTGCGAGGGTGACGCCCTATTCGTACACCTAAACACCGGATGGAACCTTCAACGACCCTCAATAGCACTAGGCCTCTGCCAAGTCATCAGAAAAGCCTGCCCAGGGTCTGTGCCAAATGCTCACCACGTGCGAAAGACAGCAACATCCTTTGCGTGGTGCAGAGGGGCGGAACCTTCCGCCATCATCAACGCAGCGTTCTGGGCCTCACATGAGACGTTCATTACAAGGTATTTAATGCCGGGAACAACATCCCTAGACCTTGTGTTGCCCTTAGACTATGTCTCCAGAGCCTTTATCTCAGAGCCATCAGTCTTAGCCATATGTAGTCCTTAAGTCAGGCCAAAGCATACAGGCAGATATTGGTGCCGAGACTTGAGATGATCCACAGCGATAGATTCTTGTGCTATTACTGTCATATCATGTCCAAACCTATTGTCAGTTTACCATGTCCAAACATATTGCAATTTTTCTTGTCATGTAGCTATGTTTCTAAAAAAATATAACGTAACGTCGAGACCTCATACTATCAAATAGAGTACGGTACTTGCAATCAATATAACTTTTGTTAAAAAAAGAGCAAAAGTAAACCTCCAAGGGTGATCACAAGGCTCCCTTACTGCAATTAATTCAGACATCTACCTGTAGCAATTTATAAATTCTTGATTCAAAATTTAGCGACACAAGCGCTGATTAAAATACAGACAGGCAGAGGTCAGAGGTCGATTTCAGAAGCCGGTGAGTCATTTGCTGATGAATTTTTGCTTGTGTCTTTATATATTGTTACCTTACAGCACTCGCCATTTCAGGAGCCGGAAAACCCCTCCGCTGCTAAAGCTTGCGGTATTTCGTGCAAACGACAGAGGTACTCTGGTGGTAGCGCGCTACTGCAAATAGTTAGGATGTTCCAATGAACACATTTGCAGCGGTGAGTGGTAGCCAGGGTACCTCTGGAGTCTAAATTAACCCCAAAACCCGTTCATTTTCTTGATTCTAATGAATAAAATCGCTCATTTTTAAAGTGAGGACTGGAGGGTGAAGCAGGTACCTATATATGTAGCTACATGATGGAAGCTCTGCTGGTGCAGCTGGAGCAAATAATCAGGAAAATATCCAAGATTAAAGGACTCTAGTACCTGTACACGAAACAAAAGTAAAACACAGGATTTTATGACAGTTCTCCCAACAGACACAAGTTGTCTCTAAATTATATAGTGCAACATACTACACTAATACAAGACAAAATCAGGGGAGAACTACTATATCTACTCTTATAGTTAAACGAGAGTAAAACTCCACAAATTCGGCTAAGTAAAAAAAAAAAGTACCCAAATCTGCCATTTTTGAAGAGTATGACCAACTCGGAATGGTCCTTCTGCACTGGAGTAACTCAACAATTCGAGTTGTGGTGCAAATGACAGAGGTACTCTGGCTACCGTTCACCACTGCAAAAAGGGTTCATTGGAACATTCTAACTATTTTATACAGAAATCAGACCCCACCCACTCTGCGACGATGCGCCAGATTACAAGGCACAATACCATCCAGCATGAATGCTCATCGTCGAACCGCTTTGTCAAGCAAACACAGATAACAGTCGGAAGGAGAACCCTAGACTACGGAGCAGTATTCCGGAAGAGGGGAACCTAGCAATTAAAGCAGTGTCGTGTCATTTCTACCGTGCGATGCACGTAAGGCAACCGAACGAATGTGGGGCTCAAACGTCAACTTTGGACCAAAATTGACCACCAAGATAACCAAGTCATTAACCACAGGAAGTGACACACCTTTCAGTATGAATGCAGGGGAAGGTCTCACTGTACGTGACCTAGACACGAGCATAGTCTTAGTCTTGCCTGCATTTAGCTTCATTCCCCACTTAGAACACCAGGAATCAATCGCTTCCTAATCATGCTGAATGGATTCTGAAACCTCCAACCTATCACTAGTCTTATCGCAGACAGCCAGCAAAGTAATATCAGCGTAACCAACAAGTTGATTATTAAAAAGAGCAAAGGGGTCCGCTGTATATACAATGAACAACAAAGGGCCCCGAACACTACCCTCTGCGATACCAGAAACCACGTCTAAAAACTCACTCCTCTTCCCATCAACAACACATTGACGTCTGTCAGATAAAAATTGGCGAAAACTGATCCACCAATACCCATCAATTTTAGCTTATGGAGCAGCCCAAGGTGATTCACGCGATCAAAAGCAGCACTGAAGTCCAGCTGTACCAGCCTTGCCACATGACCCTCATCAAGAACCAGCTGCAATACATGAGAAATAGGAAGCAAAGCATCACAAGTTCCCAAGCCCTTACGAAAACCATACTGTGTTGTGGGACAGACACCCTGCTTCTCAAGAAAGCGACCCAACCTCGACGAAGCCAACCTCTCATAAACTTTCAGCAAAGCAGTTGTCATCGAGATGGGGTCTATAGTCGGAGGTTCGTCATGAGACAGAGCCCTTCGGAACATACTATATATCGTTCCTCTCGGAAACAGAGGCTTAAACTTTCTGACTATAACTTAACTACAACTAACAAGCATACGTTAAACACACAAACAGACCAACCGATCATTACCACAATTTAACCAATTATGTTTTTTAACATTGCTAACAATTTCTGTAAATTTCATAAAGATCCATGGATAACTTTGTGAGTTATTGCGCTAATAAACTTGAAATCAAACACAGCGACAAACGAATGGACAAACTGATCATCACAAAAAAATTATCTTCTACTTCCTGTGATATACCCAACAACTCATGTAAATTTCATGAAAATCCGTCCATTAAGTTATAGTAACTCACCTTTGCATGCTACTAACACAAAATAGACAGGCAAACAAACAAATGACCAAACGGATTGACAGATCTTCACCAAAAGGTTATCATTTGTTCCTCGTAACATACCTAGCAATCCCTGTAAATTTCTTCAAAATCCATAAGAGAGACAGCCAAGCCCCTTCGTGGCGGAGGTAAATATGTAGCATTCTCGTAGCGGTTTGGCACTGGCGTGTACCTGAGAGAGTGGTGAGTTAAGCACGAACTATTCCGAGGGACCGAAGGATTTTGATGAGAAGAGCGCATTTGCTGAAACGCCTTCCAACTGTCGTGCTCTGAGAAATATTTTGATGCACGTAGGTATTTCATGGTGTAGTTTGGTGTGTCATCGCAGCAGACACAGAAGCAAATTTCAGTCAGAAGAACATATTTCCGCAAAAAGAAGGTGAACAAAAGCTATGTAGTTTTGTTGTACGTGCGAAGCGAGACGCGGTTACACACTAACACGCCGATCGCTATTGTTTCTCAAAGTTTCGTCTCTTCAGGTGCATAAATGTTACCTTTTTTTTATGCATCTTGGTCCATCATCGGCTTTGTCACAAAACCGAAACACATAAGTGCATCAATTCGTGCCTAGTGCATTGTAAGACCCTATATGCATCATCATGATGCACTTTCGTGTTTCGCTTTTGGGACGTAAATGCATGTAGTTTTGATGCATCGAAGTGCATCAAAATTTCTCTCAGTGTGGGCACTGTCACCAAGAACCGGATTAGGACGAGGGCTGCTAAGATAGAGCGGAAGTTGTTGGGAGTCCCTTGAACTGGAGCCTTGCGTGGAAGAGGTACGAGCCATGGATGCAATTGAGAGAAATCCTAAATATTTCTGTGCATATGCAAGTGGGAAGTCTGGCATGGCAGTGGCAGCGGGGAAGCTCAAGCTGAGCAGCGAGTAATTAATGACGCAAGTGAGAAGAGTGAAATTCTGAGGCGACGCGCGTAGAGAGCGAGTAGAGCCGACTCCATTGTGCGGAGGTGGTGAAAGCAGATGAGTTGGATATGGAGGATCTTTGCGACGACTAAAGCGAAACCCATTCTTGCACTCCTGCAGTGAAGGCACTCCTGAAGAATGGGGGAGAGGGGGGGGGACTCAGCTACCCTTTTTTCCGGATATAGCCTTCAGTACAGTGGATATCGCTTCCTGTATACAGGAGTTGTGAGCGTCGTCCGCCCTAGGACCCCTCCGGCATTTCTACCATCCTCTTGATCTGATGCAAGCACGAACTGAAGGTCCCCTTGTACTGGATGTTGGCGAGGTTCACAAGATGGCCATTGTTACCTCCATATATAAGGGAGGAGATAGAAGTAATCCCAAGAACTACCTTCCAGTCGCTTTGACCTTACATTTGATAACAATATTCAAGAAGGTAATTGTAAAAAACCTAGTTCCTGAGGACTTTGCAATGTTTCATCCTATGCAATGTTTCATCCCCTGCAATGTTTCATCCTCTGCAATGTTTCATCCTCTCATACTCTTTCTTTGATACTATATCGCTGTTTTATAGTCTTCGTATCTGATACGGCGAGAAAATTTGATGATAATGATGTTTCATCCCAGCCAGCACAGCTTCAGGAAGTGTAGAGCCTGCCTGTCTCAACTGCTGGAGCAGCAAAGTAAGGCAGAGGGACTTCGGCGGACGTCATATACTTGGGAGTTCACCGAGGCCTTTGATGAGATGGACCACGGGGGTGCTGCTCCGCAAAATATAATTATCGGAGCGCGAATCGGCGCTAGGCTGTTAAGGTGGGTCCACAGTTATGTCTACGAGTGGACCCATGTTGTGGCAGTTCGCGGTAGTCACGCTGAGGAGACCCTAGTCATCACTTGGGATTCTCGGAGGTCTATTTTGGGCCCTTGTTTTCCTCATTCATGTGACTGACATGAAATCCGACCTAGAGTATTCACAGGCATCATTCTTATTCGCAGATGATGCGTGAGTGCTGATTGAAATATCCGGCGAGGAGAGTTGCAGGAAGATGCAGAGCGATCTTGGATGTATATACGAGTGGGCGGCCAGCAACTATGTGCAGTTCAATGGTAGCAAATTTGAACTGCTTAGCTACGGAAAACATGCCTCTGATAGGTTCCAGTACCTATTTCACAGCCGGTGGAACAGTTATCGTGCGTAGAACTTTCGTGCGAGGCCTGGGCGTGATGGTTCAAAGACTCTTGCAGCTTTAGAGAGCAAGTCGACTCCATTGTGCGGAGGTGGTGAAAGCAGATGAGTTGGATATGGAGGATCTTTGCGACTACTGAAGCGAAACCCATTCTTGCACTCTTCAGAGCATTGGTCCTTCTCCTTACAATACTGTTGCCAGTTGTGGAGCCTCAGTGCAACCTATGAGATGGGAAAGTTCGAGAGAGTGCGTACCGGTTGCTTACAGCCGGGCCTCGAGCACTTTGATTATTACCTCCGCCAAGGAGGTTATGGTAGGTATGTTTTCATAGGGTTTGTCTATATGTCTCTCCGTCTGTTATTCTGTCCGTCTGTCACCACGGTTACTCAAAAAGTTATGAACGGATTTTGACGAAACTTACATGGGCTGTTAGGTATGTTAAGAGAAACAGATGATCAACTTTTGGTGAAAATCTGTCCATCCGTTTGTTTGTCTGCCAGTTTTTTGTTAGTGCGAGAATATTTTATGTTTGGTAATGCAATAACTGAATAAAAATTTTGAGTGGATCTTTATGAAATTTTCAGGTATTGTTCGTTCGATCAAATTTTGGTGATGATTGGTTGGTCCGTTTGTGTGTTTCACTAATGTATGTTAAAATGTTTGTTATCGCAATAACTCAGAAATTGATAGATTTTTATGAAATTTCCAGGAATTGTTAGTCATGTTATAATACATGTATGTTTAAATTTTGGTCATGATCGGTTGGTCCGCTTGTGTGTTTGACTAATGTTTATTAAAATGTTTGTCAGCACAGTAACTGAAAAATTATTAATGAATCTCTATGAAATTTTCAGGAATTATTAGTCATGTTAAAAGACATAATTGGTTAAAGTTTGGTGATGATCGATTTGTCCGTTTGTGTGTTTGACTTATGTTTGCTAAAATGTTTGTTAGCAGCATAGGCTAAGTCAAAAGGATATTGACGGATCTCCAAGAAAATTACAGACACCGTTAATATTATCAAAAGGCACAAGTTACCAGATTTTGATGTTAGTACAAAGAAAATCATGTTGTCCGAGCCGATTTGAAAATTTCGTTACCGTTGCCTTGGTTGGCGGAGGTATGCATTCTTAGAGGGCTTGTGCCTGCGCAATTCTCTGCACAGCTTTGTGTGCCCAGGAGGCAAGCTGCAGGAAATGTCGTGGCACTCCCTGGGGCAAACGCCTATAAAGGGGACCGCCAATCGGGCCCCCCAGCTCGGTATCCGCCAACCAACCTTTGTGAGTAGAGCCAATTAACCTCACTCCGGCGATGTAATTCTTCATAGTGTTGTACTTGATCCACCAGTACATACCTGTTACTACACCTGAGTCTCATTCCCCTCCCAGTTTCAGGTACAGCATACGTCTGGGCGGCACTTAGAACCCTAGTCGCATATACATAATTACACATTGGCATAGAACAGCCATTGCATTGGTGTCATCACATGGCGGCAAGCACATGCTCTATTTGGGAAAGGCTTCGCCACCTGTCGCTTTACACCCTCTAGAGACGCAGGGAGAGATGCTTCATTATATACGATTGGAAAATTATCCAAGGATAGGTGCCTAACTTCGATTGGGACGAACTTTGACTGGTTACAATGCAGCACAGTCGATGCGGCTCTCTTTGCGTGCTGTCGTCTTTCAACAGTGGAGCCGTGGAGAGCGTCCGAAGTTTATTTGAGTCATCCTTCGCGATCATTGGACCGAGGCTGTTGAACTGCCTTCCGAGGGAGGTGAGGGATTTTAACGGCTGTTTGATGACGTACAAGAGGTTGCTGGACGACTTCGTGGTCACTATCCCGGATAAGCTGCCATATAACCATCAGGTGGCGATGGTGGCGAGCAGCTGGCCCATCTTAGGCCCAACACTTGTAGCTGCGACTGGCTTACAAGATGGGCGGCGCGCCGACGTGGCCCGGGTTGGACGACCCCCCGAACGTCACTCCAGGTTATGGTTGACGTCGGATGATATGGCCTTTAAGGCCAAGTTCTACGAGGGTCTCCCTATCCGCTGTATGATTTGGCAGTGGCGCTTGAGAACACGCAATGGCATTATATCGTATGCGTATGACCGTATGTCCGCACGGAGGGCAGTTCCTGACTGATATCTCAGAATATCGAGAGGGACAGCGCTCTCTGATGTTGATTCGGTGGAGGCCGAGTTGACGAAGAGAGAGCTGTATGCCTTGTATGATCGGCTGGTTGGTTACTATCTGGTGGCCAGGTAGCTGCGCCCCTGCTCCTGTTTTTTTTCAATCTGCTGGAATGTAGTGGTGCTTGGAACGACCCGGTTGATTCATTGGTTGGTCAGTGTGTTAGCTGGCGAGTTGTCGGGAAGATTCTGTATAGGGCGTGTGGAGCGTCAGTCTGCACGGTGAGGTGGTCGTGTTGACGAATGCTAGCTCCCTTGGGATTTGTGTGGCGTCGGAGGTCGATGGCCGCATTGTTGAGAATGCGCTGTGGCTCCGCAATGAGTCGAACCATATACACATTAATGTTGAGTTAGAAGCTGTTTTGCAGGGAATCAACGTGCGATTGCACGGGAGTTTGAAATCTTCACACGGTCACCAGTAATGCTCGGCCAGTTGTCAACTAGACGGATATTACAATCGTGTTCGGACGAAAGGTGCTGCGGAAATGTTTGTGAGCTTTGGCTCGGAGTTATCGGTGAGGCGATCGCTGAACATGATCTGGCACTGGTTCTTCGGTTTGTTTTGAAGATCGGAAACAAGGGTGACCTGGGTAAAGATTTCCAGCGCAAAATCCCACACGAGCTGTAAGGTGTTTACATATAGACTTCTGAACAATCGCTGTATTTTATTTACTAAGAGACTAATTTTTTACAATTAAATGTAAATCAGTTTGTGGTAACGCAACAAACAATTTTGGCGAATTAAAAAAGGTTAAAAGCGAAAATTTCCTAGAACATAAATTTCTAATCTTCAACAAGATCTTTAGACTTGAATTTAAGTTTTAAGTTTAAATGCAATATCAATTCAAAAGTTGAATAAATTGAATTTCAACAGTTGATGGCAAGATAGCATGACATTTTAATCAGTTAACTATGTTCATTTGTATTAACAAAAAATGTTTCGTAAGGGGACTCCCAATTGCTTGCAGGCAGCACGACCTGCTTACCGCATAAGAATACGAGCGTAGGTACTGGCACACTCAAAGATTGTACAAATAGTACTAGATGCAGTACGAACAGTTCGAATGTAGCAAACAGCAATACACGAAATTGTACTAAGTTCAAGTGACGCAAGAGCCGTACTAAAAAAGTACTACATTGTTCAAAATTAAAAATTATGTAAAAGTTGAAAAAAGAAGGTACTACAGCCTGCGAGGGCTGCAAAATATAATGAAATAATGCCGTTCGACTATGGTTGGTCGCGGCGAATAATACTTGAACTTTTTTACATCCACGGCGTAGTAAGCTAATCTAATAAACAATAATCATAGTCCAAAGCTGCGAAATAAGAAATAAATAAGTCCCATGGCAAGGGACTTAGCCAGCAGCATCCCCGTAAACTGGCAGGGAACCTTCGTTGTAGTGAAAATGCAGTACGTGAAACGTCTCATGGGCACGAGACCGAACCAGCGAACTACGGCCAGTCAAAATCTCCACTGGGACACCAGGAGCTGGAAGTTAAAATTTCACGATTTATTTTCGAATATTAAAAAAAGTGGAATAACTGTACGCAAGAGGGCAATTTATTATTCTTTATTCAATTTAATTTACTTGAAATTCAATTATTTATTTTATTCAGTTTAACAGACAATAATTTGTGTAAAATAATTGGATTGACTTCAATGCATGGTGGCTTAAGTACATTCTACTTTCGATTAGAACTTTGAAGGAAATTTATATATGTAAGCTATTATTCGCACATTATGCTGAAGTATAGGGATTAGGAAAATGGAGAGAACAAGCAGTGGCAGCCGAATGCAGAAGGGATGACACAAAATGGCTGACAGCCAGCGAACTGCCACCACTGGCTAAATGAATGGCTGACCTTAATGGCAACCAACCAGCAGAAGGGAAGAACGCTTTTGTACTGTGAAAAACAGACAATTTAACAATTTAACCGTGCTTTACAGTGTCCAAATTTACCCTACAATATGGTACGTAATTCAGTTTTTTCATAGTAATGAGCCACTCGAATAGGATAGGTGTTTTGACATAATGGCAACCATAGTTACCTTAGAAATCGTGCATCTCTAAGTGTTAAGATGATTGGCCTCAACGAGCTGGGTAATTAGGAAAAGAGGAAGAGGATTAGTAATTAGTCCTCGCGCTTGTAGAAGAAGCATAAGTAATTAGACGGCATAGAAGCGATTAATGCAGAAACGCTACCCATTTCCCAACAACCGAATGATTTACATGTAAGATACCGGATTGACGATTTCTAGGTAAATAAGGTTAATCAGCGGAGGACTAAAGAAGATGAGTGACAAAGGGCAGGCGTACGACACACAAACCTAATAGGCAAGTGAAAAGTGTAAGATACCCAGGGGTACAAGAAGAGCCCCTGCACATTGTCTATCTTCTGTTATTCCAATTACTAGTCGCTAGCACTGATCCCTTAATCAAAGTTAATTCGCTGTATTTTAATTTATTGCAGATTAAAGTTCCGATTTTAAAATAATCCCATATTGCCACCTTACTTTGGGCCCTTGCAACAACGAAGACTGGAAACACGCGGCTGTATTTTCCGAGGTCTCAAGATACAGACACTTCAGGCGGCTCCAAACAAACGGTACAGCTAGGATGGATGCTATGGGAACACTACTGCGTGGGGGTATATTTAAGATCTATCTATTAAGAAGTATATTTAAGCAGTGCTTGCGCGGAGTATATTTACCTTCGCCAAGGAGGTTATGTTTTCGTCGTGTTTGTGTCCCTTTGTCTGTCTGTCACCAAGATAACTCAAAAAGTTGTGAACCGATTTGGATCAAATTTACAGAGATTGTTAGGTATGTTAGGAGGAACAGATGATTAACTTTTGGTGAAGATATGTCTATCCGTTTGTTTGTTTGTCTGCGTCATTTTTCTCGGTACCATAACTCAATAAGTTATGGATGGATTTTGATGAAATTAACATGAGTTGTTAGGTATATAACCAAGAGTAAATGACCAAATTTTGGTAATGGTCCGTTCGTTTGTCACTGTAATTTTATGCTTGTTAGCACAATAACTCAAAATATAATGAATGGATCTTTATGAAATTTATAGGAGTTGTTAGTAATGGTAAAATACATAAATGATCAAATTTTGCTGCAGATCGGTTGGTTCGTTTGTATGTTTGACTCATATTTGTCATAACGTTTGTTAACAGTATAACTCAAAAAGTTATGAACGGATCTTCAAAAAAATTGAGCGAGCTGTTATTAATATAAAAAGGCACAAATGATTAAATTTTGGAGTTTATGTAAAGAAAATTATGGTTTCAGAGCCAATTTGAATTTTTGCTACCGTTGCCTCACTTGGGGGAGGTATGCGCTCTCAGAGTGCTCTAGTTAAGAACTGTATTAGGGACGAATTTGCCAGGAAGTAAGTTACTACGCAGGCTAAATACAGCCTGTATTAAAGTATAAATATTTTCGGGTAAGATTAGCCTCTCAGCGAGAAGAAAATTTTGCACCTGATGACCAGGGTACATAACAGGAGACTTAGTTACCGTGATGCTGGTGAGAGCGCTGTTGCAGTGTCTGCATTGTTTGCCACTGGGGAGAGTGTGTAAGATACCATTTTGGCGGCTCATTTGCCGCACCACTTGGGCATCGACCGTACGTTTTACCCTGCTCGACAGATTCGTGGCGATTTTTGGCAAGAGGTGGTAGGATACGTGGCGTGCCAGAGGATCGATCCTGCTGTACGGGAGGAAAACCTTGTGGAGGTCTTGTTGTGTACAGAAGTTGGCGCCGGGTTGTTGCTGATGTAACCCATTATGGTGCTGCGCTCTATCTGTCCATCATCGACTGTGGAATTTCGCGCTTCTCCATTTGGCAAAAATTGCCTAATGAGTCCGCAGACTGAAGTGTTGCTCAGTTGCGGCAGATCGTTGTTTAGCGGGGACCGTGTGACGATTTTGTTATTGCACGATTTGACGACGTTCCGGTCAGCAACTGTAAACGGTTCTCTGACGCATGAGAGAATTCCGTGCCGTGCCGCTTGCACCCCGAGCGGAAATGGGATCATTGAGAGGAATCACCAGACGTTTAGAAGCATTGCTTCTAGGGGAATAATTTCCCCTAAGGAGGCCACGTTTTGCTACAGCGTGACGTCCCGAAAATAAACTGAGGAGCGTCCTGTCCTGTCGAGCGGCATTTTTAGATACCGTTGGCAAGTGCCGTTCTATATCTGCCTCCGGGAGGTTAAAAGGTATGTCACCAGCAGTTCTACTGTTAGCGATGAGGTGTGGGTTAAACAAACCCCGCCGTCGTTCACTTAAGCAGTGGATGTCTGGTGAAGTGACCAGCGTCGTGCCAAAGCATGTGGTGTTCGTTGACGGTGTACATAGGCACGCACGTGACGTTAGGAAACGCAGTATGGTGGCGATCGAGGCAGGGTTCCAGTGAATATCGCTTGCGCTGCCGAGGCGGCCGCCATGAGGTGTTATGTGGTAGCGGCAGTGATTACTTTGAGGCTCACTTCCGATGACCAGAGAAAGCGATGGGTGACGCCACAATCAGCGTCCTAGTTGTGCCCCTGGGTGATCGTGCATTGGTTGATGAGCTTCACCCTGATGAAAGTGACAATGAAGATGCCGCTGGTAGTTCCCTCGATGAACCAGTGCCATTGAGGCGGTCGCAGTAGGAACGACGGCGTCTAGCGTATTTTGACGAGTATGAGGCGTAGTTTCATGTGCTACTGTATCCGAGTGTCCTATTTTTGTGTGCATGATTTGTAGCAGTATTAGCAACTGCGGCAGCGCCTTGTCGGAGGCGCTGCGGGTGGTGGTGCCGCCGAGGTGAGGTTAAGGGCGCCTGCAGAGAGCGGAGGAGGGCGTATAGCGATAAGCAAAAACGGCAAAAAAATAAGTTCCTTTGTTGAACTGTGTGGGACGATCTCTGATTGTACTGGATTGTTCAACGAAGCAGCTGTGGCTGCGGTACTTTATGTTTTGGCCACAAGTTAGGTCACATGAGCAACGGCAGTGTGTTGCACTGCGTTGGGTTATTACACCATTTCACTTTGCATATTACTATACTTTATTTTTTCGGTAGTGTGTCCTATTGTTGTAACCTCGGATTTAGGATTCTTGTGGAGTTCTTCCAATAGAACCTCCAAGCGTGGTAGAAGATGAATCATATTTATAAAATAAAATATTTAGTTTACAGTTTAACCTTATAAGGACCAACTTAAATGCCCGTGTCTCGTAGGAATAGCGTTATTTCTAACGGTCTCTTGGAAGGACGCTGGTCCTTAAAGGGTTAATTGCTCTTAGAATACGCTTCTATTGATAATTCCATTGTACTCGTACAAAACATTTTGGAAAGACAAGAAAACCCACCTCCTAAACCCACACAAGCACTACTCTTCAAAAACAAAAACAACCCATTTCTCTTGTTGAAAACTATTAAGAAATTTTTACCTACCGCTATGTACTTTAAGGCATATTTATACTGGAATGGGACATATACAGGCTCTAATTATCAGTAAGGGAATAGCAGTTTTTACACTCAACAAGGTAAATATCTCCAAGCCTGATAATAACTAATGGAATTGCAAGCTTTCTCATGAGGCTGGGGAAGTCGGACTTTCTCTTTCTAAATACTTGCATCGCACCATCTTTCTCCTACTCTCGAAATTCTCCCTGGACACTGTAAAAAGTCTGTGGAAATTTTTACACTAGAAATAACAAAATGGGTTTTACATTCGTTTATTGCAATCCCGGTATCTGTTTTGTAGGTCACAGACTCTAAACTAAAATGCTTGAACGCCGATACATAAGCAGCAAGCTTCTAAGAGGAAAAAAAAGATTGGCAATCAATACATTCAAAATTAAAAGGCACAAAAATTAAAAAGGTTAATGAATGATGGTTAAGTGCGGGAGGAAGTACACACCTCTACGTATGAACGATAGGCATAAAGAGGAAGTATCTAAATGAAAATGTTGAGTAAATGCAAAGCCGCCACAACTACAGCAAGAAATGAATAAACGCTGCAAGAAAGACCAAGTTCAGTGTAGCGCACAGCTCGCAATGAGACTAAGCTCTGCGTTTCATACATTACGGTAGTTTAGAAGTCGACACCAGCGAATTCGGTTGGAGTAACACTGCATCAACGTCCATAATAGCACACCCCGTCCAGCAGGTTACTGGGAGCAGCCTAAGGCTAACCAGGCAGTATTAGATCGTCCACATTGGTCGTTAACCTCCTCCGTAGAAGTATTTCCTTAGCCGAGAAAGGATTCCAAACAAGTGTCGCTAGCGACTTCCTCTGAATTACCGGTGAGCAATCAAAAGAGCTTCCGGTAACTGCACGTAAAGTAAATGTTTCATTCCCTATCAAAACGAGACGATTTCATGGAAAAGGATATCGAGAACATATTAGAAACACTGTAAACTTGAAATATCGTGACTAGTGAAGCAATGGCGAGAGGGAATTTGAAACGGTAAACCTGAACTGGTATGTTCATCACCCAGTAGTCGGAGATGCTTGGGTGGGCATTAGTCGCAGCTGATGAGTTTCTCTCAGAGACCTTGAGAGCAGGAATAGAATACAACCAATGTCGTTTGGTGTTTAGACCTTATAAAATCTATACATAGAGGTCACCCTTCGCCTTTGGCCTATATTCACCAGATCACTATCAGCATACAGCCCATTTGCAGTGGCTTGCTCCGCAGAGTACCTCTGTCGGTAGCACTTAGACTCGCATAGCCGAGGCTTCTCCATGACAGGAGGACAGGTCAGAGTCGTCACACTCATTAAGACAGATAAGTA
>LQNS02278143.1:23493119-23503325 GCA_001587735.2 Parhyale hawaiensis | reverse complement strand
ATGAGTGTGACGACTCTGACCTGTCCTCCTGTCATGGAGAAGCCTCGGCTATGCGAGTCTAAGTGCTACCGACAGAGGTACTCTGCTACGCTTCACCACTGCAAAAGTGTTCATTGGAACATTCAATCTACTTGTTGCGCTAAGAAATTGATCCAGCAGGCACAAGCTACTGGTTGCAGCAGAAACCCAGACTTGTGAGCAATGTGCCAACAAAGGCGCCAGTAATGCATTAAAGGATTGACAGACTACATACTTGTCGCGGAACACAGCATTCAGCTAGTGCTGGAAAGCATTTTACTCGATACACGTGGCACGAGACATCTGATATACGCTTCCAAAATAAGGTTTTCATCAGGGAGGAAACCAAGAATTCTCAGAGAGTTAGACCTCTGAAGCACAGTGCCATCTATTCATGGAGGCTTTCCTCCATGAATAGAGGGGCTGGGGTAAAGTTGTCCGAGACTGACAATAATAAACTAAGTCCTGCCAGCATTCAGCTTCGTGCTCCAAACGAAGCACCAGAAGGGGAGCGCGAACTTTTTTTGCATTCCGAACCCGAATCTTCACCGGTTTGGGGTTTCGAATTCCGAATAACGAACCCGATTTTCAGAATATCGGTGCGAACATTTGTTCGCGAACCACCGAATCTTTTCAAGATAGCAAAGCGAACCGTAATTCCAATATACGGTATTCCGAACATTTCCAAACCTAAGTTTTACTCATTGCAAAAGTAAATTTAAAGCTTTCCGATTTAAAAAATTGTTTTAAGATATGTACATTATTCAAAGCTTCGGTTGAAGAATGTCTGGCCATTGTAGCCACCGGTTGCTGCGCGTCAGTAAGGCCGTGTTCACACGTACCTCAACGTAACGTGATCAATCACAAAAATGAACGCGAGCTGTGCGTCAACTTTTTCTGTCGCTGTTCACTCGCGGAAGCGACCTTCATTCAAATGAATGATGCCACACGTTCACTTATATTGTTTTCTTACATTTTTGCTTAGCCTATAGCTATATCGTGACGCTTTGAAATTACATTCGTATCCCATGATCTTATAGCCTGAATTTGATAGGAACATCCTGTCTTTAAAAAAATTATAGCCTGGTAAACTTATAAAAGTGAGATCTGCACGCAGCAATCCTCTTCGTTGTCAAATGAAAGATGGCGTCAGTGTTAGTACAACATTTTCAGCTCATCTCATTTTCTTGAGTTAAACGAAAGTACAGTGATTCTGTTCGTTAAAGTTCGGGTAAAAAAAGTATTTTTACTGGCTTGTTCATCATTTGAAACCGCTATAGAGGATAAATCAAGCATTTATAAGTTCTGTTTACTGAATTTGAACGACGCGGTGCGTTCAAGACAGGGACATGCTTCATCTTTAAGTCTCTCGCGTTTGCTGCGGCTGCTTCTATCACATAAACGCGCCGCATCCCTGATCGTAACGCGTTCAGGCAAACTGATGGACGCAGCGCGTTGATTTGGTAGAAAAAGCAGAAAATGCGGAAAACTGAAGAATGAAGTAGGTACGTCCCTGTTTTCGAACGAGCCGCGTCTTTCAAGTTCAGTAAATAGAACCTATAAATACGGAAATTATCCTCAGCGTTTTCAAATCATGAACAAGTTGACAAAAATGCCTTTTACCGTCACTTTAACGATCAGAATCACTGTATTCCTGTTGAACACAAGAAAACTAGATGACCAGAAAATGTTATAAGAACACTTACGCCATCTTTGATATGACAACAAAGCGAAGTGTTGCTGATTTCACTTTCATCGGATTATCAGGCTATAAAGATTTTGAAAATAGGATGTTCCTATCAAAATAAATCTTTAGGATCTTGGGGGCAATATATAAGCGAAATGTAAAGAAAGAAACGAGATCATAACTGAACGCTAGGCGTCATTCCTTTGAATGAAGGTCCCCTCTACCAGTGGACAGAGACAGAAAAAATGACGTGCAGCTCTTATTCATTTTCGTGATTAAACGCGTTGCAATGAGGGACGTATGAACTCGCCCTAACCAGCATTCTGACTGGTTGGCAGCCAGCTGCGGTCACAACGTGACGAGTCTGTGTGTTACAGATGAAGCAACGAGGTAACGAGGTTAACACCATGAGTTTATTTTCAAGTTCAAAGAAAGGTAGATCAGGCAGTAGCTACTACTAGTCATTGTTTCGCATTACTACACAGGCTTGCATATCTAATACATTTCAAGCAGTGGTCAGTTGAGACACACTAAAGCCGTGTTCACACATCTGTCATCGCAACGCGTTCAATCACGAAAATGAACACGAGCTGTTCGTCAACTTTTTCTGTCACTGTCCACGATTAGACGCAACTTTAATTCACGCCGCGCATTCTGTTATGATTTCGTTCCTTTAAATTTTTGCTTATAT
The DNA here is from genome assembly GCA_001587735.2 of Parhyale hawaiensis. Lineage (NCBI taxonomy): Eukaryota > Metazoa > Arthropoda > Malacostraca > Amphipoda > Hyalidae > Parhyale > Parhyale hawaiensis. The sequence goes on along the minus strand of LQNS02278143.1, from coordinate 23,500,929 downwards.
TTTACGTCGGTCTGAAGTCAGTTTGGTATCCCATGATCATTTAGCCCGAATTTGATACGAACTGCCTATTTTCCAAATATCTATAGCCTTGTTAATCGATAAAAGTGATACCAGTACGCAGCAATGCGTTTCTTCTTCAAATCAAAGATAGTGCGTTTTTGCAAAATTTAGGGCTTAACTAGCTTTTTTGTGTTGAACGGGAATACAGTGATTCTGATCATTTAAGTGACGGTAACTGGTTCTGGATTTTAAACCACTATAAAGGATAAATTAAGCATTTATAGGTTCTGATTACTGATCTTGAATTACGCGACGCGTAGGAAAAATGAGCATGTTTCATCGTTTAGTCTCCCGCGTTTTGCTGCAACTGTTTCTGTCAAATCAATGCGCCTTGTCGATCAGTTTCACTGAAAACGTTACGATGAGGAATGTGTGAACACGGCCTTACACGCTCATACGGGAATAGAACTAGAGACAAGTTAAAAACTAAAGCACAATGCTATTGTATAAATATTAAGGCGAAAACTATGCCAATGCTCATAAGCGTCTCTATTTGCTACAGAGACATAGGCGTCACCTCATCTGTATGCCGCGGAGAGGTTGATAACCAATGTTTGGTCGCCTTTGTTTTTTTTTTTATAGAATTTTTCGCGGGATTCGGAGGGTCGGATTCGCGAAAAAAGGCATTTCTAAACCGAAAATCCGATTTTTTTTTACATAGGTCCGAATCCGAACCTCCGAACCCAAATCCGGGATTTGGCCAGTCCGAACAATTTCACAAATAAAGGTTCTGAACGCCCACCTCTGCGGAGCACCATGCACTAATGAGCGATAACCCCCATTGAGAGACTGAACAATATTACGCATGCTAGGGTTGGTATCACGACTCTCAACGTGCGGCTGACAGCATAGTTGAACTTGTTTTCTAGTGAAAAAAGCGTGTCGCTCGTTTCCAGGACAAACAGTTGGTTGTCAATTACACTACTTTGAAAAGTGCCCGAAGCCACTGCGATTGAAGCACTCAACCATCCATGGATACACTGCATTTGCTAAGCTATTCAGTCACAATGGGTTTACGAAACCCTACCACCCTCACCGAATGACTCAACTTGTATTACAGACCCATGTGGTTGACCCTATCGAACCCTGCGCTACAGTGTGAGCAAGGTATGCTTCAGAACGACAGTTCAAAGCCGACTTTCAATGGTGCGACACGAACAACAAAGCGTCTCAATAACCCAAGTCCCTTATGTATGTAAACTTATCAATAAACAGCAGTCCAGCATCCCTAGCGAAACGACCCAACTTGCAAGCCAACAATTTCTAAAACACCTTGCAGAAAATGGGCGATATATGGGGGATGCTGAAATTTATCGACACCGGGCCTTTGAGAATAGGAGTGATATTCCCAGTACGCTTACAGAGGGGAGAAATTCCTCAGCCCAATCAAGTATCGAAAAATCACTCAGAGCTTAAGCTCTAGGTTCTTATAAAATAGAGCAAACATGCCAACAGGAACCGGGCCACCATTTCATCAGGGTCTTACAGAAGAGCCCGTTAATGCTAGAGCTGAATGCCATAGAGGTTAAACGAGGCTCAGCATGATAATCACAAAGCAGTGAAAACATCCCTGCTCGGCTTGCCATCAGAGTGAGTCGAGAAAAGCTCAGCATTAGCTAGCGTTCAACCACGATATCACCACTGGGCCGACAGTGGGCAGTAACGACGTTCCGTGATCGCACAAGAACAAGCCTATTTAGAACTGTAACAGTCCAATCATTGAGCTCAGAGATAGGTCACTACAGCTTACATGCATCACCTGGGAAACCTTCATAACTCCGCGGCAATACCATCCCAGCTGACCATGCTATTCATATTCACTTCATGCCTAATATTGGCTGCTTGTAAAATCTTATTGATCTCCAACGAAAGGTCTTAATGCGAGTGCTCAGACGTTCTAACAGTTGAACCCACCGACGCAGTGGCGAATTCAGAGGTATCAGTGTTTACGAGATCAAGGCAGTTACCAGCTTTGTGTGTGTGGTCCCTAGCACGAGCTGCGTCGGTACAACTAATGTTGCTAAAGTTCAAAGCAGTCCCTGTATTTCTACCAATGGAGAAAACTGATCCGAGCCCCTCCTGGTGGTGAACGGTCAAGTATCCCACGAAGGCAAACACCGCCTTCGTCTCAGGGCTCTAAAGTGAGGCCATGTCACTAAGAAGGCAGTCAAATATGCATCCATGAAACTTGTTCAGACTGCCGCAAATCCTTACTACCACTGTCTCATGGCAAGCACACTCATGCACTGTTTGCCTCTAATAGCAGCCATCGTCCCTGACATAGTCATGCAACGAGAGCCTGGTAGAGATCCAAGAAGCCTTTGCTGCGGGATGCGGGATCCTGCCAGTTCAAACTCGTCAATATGCCTTCTACCGGACACTAGCGTCTCGGCACAGCAAAGCACATCGACACCCTGGGACACCAATTTGATTTTTCTGTAGAACTTATAGAAACTTGCTTATATCTAATCCACCCTCTATTTCCTGAACCACATTAGTCTCAGGTATCAAAATTAGCTAAATATGATGAATAAAACACAAATATTATTATTATTATTGACCATCAGTTTTTTATTAATTACTAATAATAATAAATAATAAAATGCTTGGAACACACTGCAACAGCAAACAAGAAAAGATAAACAAACAAAAAAGCTTATTTATTAATGTAACGTCCATTGTGTTTTATGACCTCAAAAATGCGGTTATTAACGGAATGAGTCAATTTCTTATTAGTAGTACCATCGATGGATCTTGCAGCAACTTGTATGGCCTCCCACAATTCTGTTTTTGAAGAAAACTGCTCACCCTCTGCATAAATTTTGCGCTTTATGAGAGACCACAGGTTTTCAATTGGGTTCAAATCTGGAGAATTGGGTGGTCACACCATCAAATCTTGGTTTTTGTATCCCAAAGAACTTGAAAGAAGCCAGGTATTCTTTTGTAGCTCTGGCTGAATGCGAGGGTGCATTGTCTTGCATGAAAACTCGCTTTTTGCCAAGATCCAAATTCTGGTCGTCAAGCCAAGGAACAAGGCATCATCGAGTTGGGCGCACTAATTAGCAGAATTGATTTTAACTCCTTCACGGACCATTGTTGGACCCACAAGATTATCATTCATAATCCCAGCCAACAACGTAATACCACCACCGCCTTGATGAAGGGGAAAACGATGATGGAGCTTACCCTCAAATCCGACCCATTATTTAGACCATCCGTCTAGGCCATCGAGAGTCGCTCTGGTCTCATCTGTGAATAAAACACACTTCATATCCTGTTTCATATAAGACCTAGCCCACTCAACTCTAAGAGGCATGTGCCTTTGTATCACTGGACACTTTTTCCGGATGATTTCACATTTGCGATAGCCCCCAAGATTCTGTTTCGCGTAGTTTTTGGCACTTCTTACTGACCAGAGCTTTCAAAAGTTGTTTTGCTTGTGCTTCCCGGCTTTTTGAAGACTTAACGTTTAGTTTTTCTGATATCCCGCGTGTTTACAGCTTTTATTTTACTTTTATCAGACCGTGTCTTCCGATTGGAAGGATCCCTCAATAAACGTTGAATTGTTCTAACATGGCAGCCTAAAATCCTGGTAATAGACGCACATAAGGTCTACTTGGCCGTTTCTTTGACAATGGTTTGCTTCTCTTCGTCTGTTAGATCCTTATCACGTCCCATTTTGAATATTATTTAAATGGACTAATAGCGTGGCTCACAGTATGTCTGTGAAAGGAATGTTTTGCAACCAACCTCTTCAGAATGTAAACAAATATTGCCAGATGAACTAAGCACACAGTGGTGCCATATGAAAACATAATTCTCGTCAGACAGAAGATTTTAAATGAAACATCAATAAAATTGTTAGACTAATGCCGTGGGTCGCAGTGTAGGTTTGCACTGAAGCTACTGATATTACAATAGAAACACCTCCTTGCTCTAACCTGTCCCGAGCTGCACTCAACGTCACCACACAAAAGGAAAAAAGAGAATAGAAGATTAGAGCAAAGTAAAAAGTACATATGTGTAAAATCCCATTAGCTACTTGTAGCAGTGGCAAAATTAGGCTGTCCATTCGGCTGAGCTGCATTGCCGAGTACAGCTGATACGCCCCAGGAGCTTCTGACGTTTGGGGAGACAGTTACAGTGGAGAAAAGAGTGCCTCCGCTAACCTTCCCTGGCCCTGTCATACACAGCTCGCGATTGACACTAAGAGAGAATGAGAGAGAAAGGAAAGATTTCGATTGTGCCAGTGAAGGGTCGGTAGAGGGGCTGGCCGCGGAAGACCAGATACACGGTCATGGCCGTTGCCTCCAAAAACCTCATCCGCCTTCTTTGGGCATTTCATCTCATAGGGGTTCCCAAAATCCACCTTTAAGTGGCTCATACGCCCTTAAAGTTGTGGCCGGCAGCTAACGAGAAGGGTTAAAAGTTCATTCGCTTGAAGTCGATTCTGCCGTAGTACGACACGAGCTAGAAACGGCAGTGACATGCTTCAGCCCCCACTTCAGAGCAGGGTGAAAGGAATGGCAAATAACAGTCTTAGGGTAGTTAATGCCGACTGAGACTCAAGAGTCGTCTGATTATGATCACTAATAGAGCTGCCAGCCTCAGTCGAATGTCTGCCATGAGTTTCACAGGAGGTACCTACAGGTGGAGGTTCACTTCCTATTAGTCATTTCATAGAAAGGAGAAAGAATTAGAATGTGGAAAGTGAAGTTAGGATAGATTTAAAAACTACTAATAATACACGTCCACCGCTACTCACCTCCAAAACCAGAAACGTAATGTGCCCTGACTAGCGCTGTCAGAGATATACAGTACATAGTTGCCTTAGGTAATTGCCTATTGAGGGCATGTATGGCATCAGTCCATATAGTTAGGCTCGCCTCATTCTTTGTTATTGTGAGTCGTGCCTTTGGAGACCAGAGGCATTGTTGCTCGGATATCTTTCCTTGTCCACTTTGCTTCTTTCTCTTTTTCTGACTTCTACTGGTGATCTTTGTTCTGTTTTTCCTATTGCGCGGAGTTTCGCATATGAATATGTTGAGTTTGTTATCAGGTCCCTTCCCTCAGCCTCTACTGCAACCCCGTGTCATGTCTAGAGAGTCACAAAGTAATATATTAACGAACAACGCAGGCCATTGTTCGTGTGACGGAGTTGGTGCGTGCACGCGAGTGGGGGGAGCTCAATGGCCTCCTGCACCAGTCCATCATTGACGACTTCAGATTGGTGCGCTCTCCGCTCACCAAAGAGAAGGTGAGTCAGTGCATAACACTCGTGGTCGTGAGGGTATTTGTACAAGTCATGCGTTCTGTTTCCTCCGTGCTGTTATGTGTCACTGGGGAGCTTTCTATTGTTAACCCCATTATTTATTTTTGTTATAGGATTATGCGTTATGTTGTGCGGTGCAAGATTTCTAAAACACCTTCTCCCGGAATAGCCAACAAATAAGAGGGCATCCTATGACGCTGTGTCGTTATCGGTCAGGCCTCTATCGTCTAAGGTTGGACGTGACAAGCTGGATTCTTATATATATGTCTCTGCCATGTATACCCATCGTATTTGGATTTATCTCTACAGTTCAGTAGCAGTACTAGCACAGCCAGAGAGAACTCCCACACCTGTATCTGTTGGCATATCTGTTAAAAAAGCCTGACCTGGTCATAGTGACGGACAGAAGACGTCCAGATGAAGTAATACCACGCACATTGTAGATAGTAGGTACTCTCCTTCCTTTTACGTATTACTTTTGGGCCTCATTTTGTTTACCCTCTTCTTTCTGGCTAGAGCCGTAGAGTTGGGTTTGCCCATCTTAGGTATATTATGGAGAGTCGTGTCCCCACGGGAACCCCGCAATTTATTTTACCTTTACCTGTACCTTTGGATTTTTTCTGGCCTTCCCACTTTGCTTCTTTCCATTTCTATTTTCATAATGACTTTTGTTTTCCTCTGTCTCTGCTTTCCCTATTTCCTTTCTCTTAGGAGATGTGACGGCCAAAAAATGTGACGTACCTATCTGAGGATATAAAAGCCGCGACCACTCAAAGGTATTGAGCCTTAACGGTCGGACTGCCATCGAGTCTAGACCCCTTCGTACGTTATACCAATAGTGGTCAGACTGTGTTAGTGTCTGATACCGCAGTACGAGATTGCCATAAACATCTACCAGTGCCAAGTGACATTGTATTAGTGAGATCTACAATATAAGAGTTGTTTGTAATGAGAGTGTTAATACCGCATCACACTTAATGGCCGGACTCCGTTTATCCGCGATCTACTGTTATACACCGATACCTACCAGAGATCTTGGTGACATTACTGTGAAGAGAAGAGATATTCATGATTAGTGACTCTTTGTGACATCGAACCGTTCTAGCTGGGAACTATCTAGTTCGCCACTTTAGTGACCTGTGCCGCGTTGACGCATGCCAATACAGCTGGGGAGTGAAAGCCGGTACATATTGATACCAGCACACATTCACGACGGTACAAATGGTGGCCAGTGGAGCCAGTTTTTATGTGAAGACCAGTGAGGTTCGCCGAGTTTACCCCAGTGTTTGTCTGATTGCATTGAAAGGGGGGAAGGAACCGAAAGAATTACAAGAAAACAACGTGAGAAGAATATCAACGAAGAGCTCCAGTCCACAGTTCCTGTGAGTAACAACCTAATTGCACCTGTGTCAACATAAGTTTAGGACGAAGAAGAAACGATTTTTCACCGAATAATACGACTAAGAAGGCGAAATACGTAGTTATTTTTCGCCTGCCATTTTTTTATTTTCCATTGATTTGAGCCACCCGTCAGTCCCATAAAGCAGAAAATCGCAGCACGATACAACGAAGCGAAGAAGAAAGAAGAACCTTTTGTGCACTAGTGCGATAACATGGAACTGCTAGTACTACGACGTATTGCCGTTATAAAAAGTTACCTTCGAAATGAAATGGTGAGCCGTTAAGAAACTAACTACAAGTTTCTACCTACCAAGTCCTCTACCTACCAGCGACCTACCGAAAAGCGATCTACCAGCGTTGTACAGGAGAGTGCCGCACGTTTGACGTCTACAGTTTCGTCAAGGAGATCAGCCCACTACTAGATAAAGGCATCGAACCAGCAGGACCGCATCTGCAAATCTTGAGCAAAGTAAACAAATTTTAACTGTTGCGGACGTGACTAAGATATGATAGAAGTGTACTCCAGTTCCTGTGTTACACAGTGAGAATTGTGCCTCATAATGCGCGTTATCAGGCCGCCCCCATTGTCCGGCTACCGGACGCCACTTTGTTTGTATGAGCTGGCTTTGGGTTCGGGGCTCTGGGTAGCCCCTGAGTTGGAGGAAATGCCACTTTAAAGGCGGATGAGACCTTTTTGGTCCAACGGCATCCGTGAGAGGAGATGAACAGGCTGGTGCCATAGCTGGGTACTCAGTCTTTCGCAGTCTTCTTCTCTCTTCCTTCCCTCGGGTAGTACCACCTGATGCTCTTTTCCTTTCCTCTCTCTTCTTCCTCTCTTCGGCCAAAGCCCATACTAGTGATGGCAGGGTCTGGGGCGCGTGGATAGCTGGCCGCTCTCGTTGCTATCGCGACTGTCGATTAGCTTTTTTGTAATTTTTTGATGATTCCCTTTGCTTGTGGTATATGTTTATTTATTGTTCTTTGCGTGCCTGATAACTAGATATCCGGACGTGGAGGAGAACCCCGGTCCTCGTGGTTTTGGGTCTCGCTCCTGCCGGATCTTGTGCACTAATGTTC
>LQNS02278143.1:23388799-23405220 GCA_001587735.2 Parhyale hawaiensis | reverse complement strand
TATATAAGCTGCTATTTTGTTTAAGTTTGTTGGAGTATTTTACTCAAGATGTTACTTCTGCCTGTCTATATAGAAGACCTAAGGATGCCAGCACGATAAAGGATCATTGAAGAAAAGAAAAAAATTAAAAAGCAAATAAGAGAAGAGGGGATTCCGCCCCGGCCTAGAGGCATTAGGCAAACGTATAGGTTATTGCGTGAATTCTTCACGCACGGGTCCACTAGTTAATTATAAGAATAAACTTCACGGCACGTAAATTGTAAATTTACAGTTTTTTCAAGGTATGCTTCTGAGTACAACACCATCACAAACCATCACCCTTCGCCCCTCCCACTGTGGCCGGTGACCTGCCACGCCTTTGGCTGCCGTGAGACTGTACTTGCTGAAAGGTTCAGAAAAAAAATTCGCTGGCGGCAGCCGCCAGAGGGCTGACGTCATTGTTGTCTGTCCAATACGAGCGGTCAGCTGGCCAACGTCACCATCGGCTAACTAATAGACGCGGCCCAGTTGGCTGAGGAAGGCGGCGGCCACGTACTCCAATTGACATCGGGTATCGCGAGCAGCACCTCGTCATACCCGAGGCCGGTTAAGCACGCGCTCGGGGAGGCGGAAGGCTCGTATTGTGTCAAGTCGCTCCAGTGGATAAATATAGCGCATTCCGGCGCTACGCTTGTCATAAGCATTTTCTGGACCAACAAGGGGCGGCAACGAAGGTTCAGCACCGAACACCGAATCCTTCAGCTCACTCCACCAACGATGTGGATGGTCAATACTCAGCAGAGAATCCCTGGCACGCTGCCTCAGACGACGCCGTGCCTCCTCATACACACGTCCAACCTTGGCCCTACGATCAACATAGTTCTGCCACAACGTGCGGTCCCGCGAACGTCGCCATGCTCGATAAGCCGCTTGTTTAGCTTCGAAAGCTAACCGACACTGGTCGTCAAACCACGGCTCATCTCGAGACCTCACAAGAATAGTCCTCTTCGGGACAAACCTCTCCAAAATGGACACAGTCAAATCTGAAAACTCAGAGACAGGATCCTCACTATGAATAATCCGGCGCCAAGGTAACGTTCTTACTGCCCGAGTAATAGCCACCCAGTTAGCCCTGCTCTTAACAAATACCACTCTCCTGGTGTCTACCACACGAACAACCTGATTAAGATCCGAGGACACAACAAGATGTGAGTGGTCTGAAGAGCCAATAGGGAAGCCAACTGTCACCGTCATCAAGTCCGGGACATCAGTCATAAGCAGATCGAGACAGTTACCAGCAATATGCGTGGACCCGCGAACAAGCTAGACACACAACTAGACAAGGTGCAAAAGTCCAACGCAACCACACCATGAAAATCAGTCGGTGATGCAGATGCCAACCAGTTCCTGCCTGTGGTGTGCATTAACATCACCCACAAAAACAAACGCTGCCTTGGGATCCGTGCTCTGGATCGAGGCCATCGCCGTCAATAAACAGTCATAAAGAGAATCATCAGTTGCAGGGCTCCGATATAAGGAGAATAAATAATAAATATTCAGTCGGCCATACACCCTTACAACAATGATCTCATGACAGGCGCATTCGTGCACTGACTGATGGTAAGCACAGAATCCGCTCCGGACATAGACGGCCATTTCACGGAATCCAGGCCCCGATCCATACAGCCTTCGAAAAGGGGTCTGAAAACCGGCCAAGGCAAGCTCAGCGTCGTGCCTCCTGCCAGACACCAATGTCTCGGAGCAGCACACGACATCCACGCCATGGGACACAAAGTCGAGCTCGGCAAGGTTCGCATGCAGTCCTCTAATATTAACAATAGAGGAGACGACACCCACGAGCCCGACCAGGTCCCGGGTTGCTTTCCACATCCCCACAAAGAAAGAGAATGGGAGAAAATATGAAAATATAAATATACAGTAATGTACAGATAAATACAGAAATATACAAAGAAGAAACAAAGAATCCCATGAACTAAGAAGATAGTGAAAAGCATACTAAGGCAAAAACAAATCAACAGTAACGATAGCTACGAAAGCGACCAGCTATCTACGCGCCCCAGACCCTGCCATCACCAGTACAGGCTTTGGCCGAAAAGAAGAAGAAAAGAAAGGAAAGGAAAAGAGCATCAGGTGGTACTACCTGATATAAGAGAGAGAGGAGCAGACTGCGGAAGACTGAGTACCCAGCTATGGTACCAGGCTGTTCATCTCCTCTCAGGGATACCATTGGACCAAGAGGTCTCGTCCGCCTTTAGAGTGGCATTTCCTCCAACTCAAGGGCTACCCAGAGCCCCAAACCCAAAGCCAGCTCCCACAAACAAAGAAGCGTCTTGTGGCCAGACAATGGGGGCGGCATGATAACGCGCAGGCCACGCCAAAAGTGCCATTCAGCCCATTCTCGTTAAATGATCGGGAAACATTGAAGGAATTTTAAAACTCCTTGTCGCTAGACACCACGTTTACTTCTCTGACCTTGTAGCCAAATGTACAACCGTGCTCCTATCTTATTAGATAAATGACGTGTACTGAAAATGTAATTTCTGTAGAATCATGCATAGCACAAGCTTTTATTTTGTCTTCTGTTTTTGCAATCCAACGCATTGTTGCTTCTAGTAAGTTATCTCTTGTAATTTCTATCACACTCTTTTCTTGTTCCCCTTAAGATGATGATCTAACAGACCCTATCCTTGTTGAAATATCTTGGGCCTCATGCCCCCAAGAGATCCTGAGTGACTTTTCTACAGGGGAGGTTGCGTCGAGCCGCAGCTCCTGCTGAAAAGGTTAGTTTGCAGGGTTCGGTAGGTTCTCTATTACTTCTTCTTTGCTTCGTGAGGTAAGCTCCTACCTTTTCCCGTGCGGAGGGGCCACGGAAAGGGCAGTCCACGTGAGTGTCTTTCTTCTTCTTCTCCTCTTTTCCTTTTTTGTCTCTTTGAGATGTTTCACGCTTTGTTTCTATGCCCGTAGTAGCGCGCATGGTAAACTTGAGACAAATAATATGTCAGTGACCACTTGGCCGTCCGTGGTGTTTGCGGCACGGCGGCCATACCATGCCTCACTGCTTGGATCACGCTTTACTGTGAGTGGTGAACCTAGAAGAATACTCTTACTACTGTTTTTCTTATTACCTCCGTCAAGGAGGTTATGTTTTCGTCGTGTTTATCTATCTCTCTGTCTGTCTGTGTCTCTGTCTGTCTGTGTGCCTGCCTGTCTGTGTGTCTGCCTGTCTGTGTGTCTGCCTGTCTGTGTGTCTGCCTGTCTGTGTGTCTGCCTGCCTGTGTGTCTGCCTGCCTGTGTGTCAGTCTGTGTGTCTACATGTCTATCTGCCTATGTGTCTGTCTGTGTGTCTGTCTCTGTGTCTATCTGTCTATGTGTCTGTATGTCTGTCTCTGTGTCTGTCTGTATGTCTGTCTGTCTCTGTGTCTGTCTGCCTGCCTGTGTGTCTGTCTGTCTGTGTGTTATTCTCTGTGTCTGTATGTCTGCGTCTGTGTCTGGCTCTCTCTGTCTGTTAGTCTGTGACCAAGATACCTCAAAAAGTTCTGCACCGATTTGGACGAAATATACAGTCATTGTTAGGTATGTTAGGAGGAACAGATGATTAACTTTTGGTGAAGATACATATGTCCATCCGTTTGTATGCTTCATTTTTCTCAATGCCATAACTCAGATGGATTTTTATGAAATTAACATGAGTTGTTAGGTATATAACAAAGAATATATGACCAAATGTTGGCAATGATCCGTTCGTTCGTTTGTCACTGTTTTTAATTTTATACTTTTTAGCACAATAACTGAAAATATAATGGATGGATCTTTATGAAATTTATAGGGGTTGTTAGTAATAATGGAAGACATCAATGATTAAATTTTGGTGCAGATCGGTTTGTTCGTTTGTATGTATGACTCATGTTTGCAATAACATTTGTTAGCAGTATATCTCAAAAAGTTATGAATGGATCTTCAAGAAAATTGCACAAGCTGTTATTACTATCAAAAAATACAAATGATTAGATTTTGGAGTTTATACAAAGAAAATTATGGTTTCTGAGCCAATTTGAATTTTTTTGCTACCGTTGCCTCGCTTGGCGGAGGTATGCGCTCTCAGAGTACTCTATTCTATATTTATTTTCAACGTTTAATTAAGTTTGAATACTTTTTAAATTTAGATACACTTTTACTTTCAGTTCCGCTACAATATTATGGAACACATTGGGTTCGATGTTAACTCAAATCACAAAGGCTAAATTAATGACTCCATATGACGATTTCTGATGTGTGATGACTACACATGAGTAACTATTATGTGTGCTAATATTATTTTGAAAAAAAAAAAATTGAACACGGACTGCATGTCTGCAAATGGGGAGAAACAAACAAATAGTGAGATTTGCCGGAAAAAATTTCTGTAATATAGGAAGTAGCTACGTAAAGTACGAGAGCAAATAGTAAAAAGTTCTACTGTACATGACTAATTTAGATTTATAGGCTGTCGTCACTCCGTGTATCTACCCTAGTTAAGAGAATGTCATAACTCCTCAATAATAATTGCAACAGTGCCCCAAGTATGCACTAGCCCCTAATTTAGAGAATATCACATCTCCCCAGTGCTTATTTTAAGAATGCCCTAACTTTACCGAAATTTACGGAGTATGTAGCTCAAATGTAGTGTGTGCTTTTCCGAAAAAGGTACATTCATTCTGTGTTTAGAGTACCTGCACTCGAGAAAAGGGTGTTGCTTCATTAGATACCTTTGCAATAGGTTCAGCTGTAAGAGTATCCTACGTTTTGTGCATGTTGTGCTTCCTATCAAATTCATAGTTATTCTGTTGCTTCTTAAAATAGTTTTTGTTTTATTTTAAATTTTTATGAACTGCTATCTTCCGTTTTTAGGTTCCCCGAATGGTTTTGACCTTCATCTAGTGGTGAAGACGACGTAGACCAGCCACTACTTTTCAATGATCTAGATATGGAGTTCCTGTGCACTCACCCGATGTGCGCAGAATTTCCTGAACGGTTCTGTATATTAAGAGTTTCAAAATTGCTATTTCATGGATGATGGTGGTGTTGCACCTAGGCCCAAGTGCGAGCTCCGTCCGATGAAGGCTCCGGATGGGGACGGCTAGTGAAGAGAGATAATCAATGGAAGAGTGAGAAGCAAATAATACGGAGACGAGGCGAGATTCATGTGAGTAGGAGCCTCAGAAGCGCGTTACAAGAAAAAGATGGTGGATTGTTGTGCACCTGTCTGACAAGAGTGGAAACTGTGGCGAATAAAAAACTGGCGATGCCCCAATTTCAAACCTGTGCTTGTAGGAAGCAAAGGCCACACAGCAGCCTGACCGCAACTGTAAGAGCGCATTGTGATAATAGCGGGACAGTGTCGTCTCTATTACGGAGATGACGGGAGGGGGGAGGGAGTGCTGAGCCCCTCGTAGACCTTCAACCTTGCAATTGAGGAGCCCATCACCTCCCTGTGGACAATCATGACTGCCGACAGAGTGGTGGTTGGGGCGACGCCATCAACCAACAAGTGCGATATCGAAGGCCGGCACTTTGACGCTGGGGTGTATTTCAAGCATCGACGGCGCTGTAGGCAGTGACCGTGCCGTGGGTGGGTGATATGAGGCCAGAGCTTCAACAGGATACTACCTGCTAAGATGTCGTACGGTGTGAACCTGTGGCCACACGCAGAGCCGCATTTTGGACAACTTTCAGCTTATCCATGGAGAAAGCTGCGATGTTGGGATTCTAGACTGCGACGGCGTGAGTGATGACAGACAGAATAAGGGTCCTATGCGTTAAAATCGACGTTTCCTACGGCGAGGCCCAGCTAGGGATTTTAAGATCCGTAATCTTGAGGACGCATGATGTTATATTTCCTCAGCATGCTTATGGAAGAGATATCTGGAGTCCCAACAGACACACAGGATTTGGGAATTCTTGTCTAAGGAGAGAGGGGTGTTACCTGGAGTGACCTCCTGGTTTTTGTTTACCTCATTGGTATCCGAAATAAAGACTAGGCATGGTTTTCGGATTTTCCTAAGCAAAAGGATAAGATTGTGCTCCCTGGTCGATTCCTGGATCTCGGCCACTCGAGCGGACAAGTCAGAGCCAGCAGTTGCTATCTTAGTGGATTTCTTCACAACATTCAAATCGTTTCTGTAAGAAGTGATGAGGGCAACAGACGTGGGGAAGGAGGAAATAAAGTGTTTGAAAAACAGGGAGTGGTTACGGAGCTACGGGAACGCCACAATGTATGTAATGGTAGGGTGAAGTGGCCGACCCAAAGCGGCAGCAGGCTGCACTTTCTCACAAAGGTGAGGATAACCAGCGTACCGGTACTATGTTATCTTCTAGCGCAGAGAACTAGACTCGGTCAATAAAAGAAGTTTTTCGTGATTGTCACGGAAATCGCTACAGTCTGCATGGGAGGTTGTGATTTGTCAAAGCCTGCTGCAATAATTTGCGCCAGCAGCAGTATAGTTAATGCCGTAGATCTGCTTGGCTTGAAACCATGTAAATTGTCCGAGGTAGGTAGGGCAGCGGATAGTTAGGAAAGGAGGAGCCTCTCAAGTAGCTCAGCCGTGGAGCAAAACGAAGAGGGCTCAGACGACGCTGGGTTCTTGCAAGGACAGATTAAAATCTGGAATAGAAAATCCATACCTTAAAATCCAAAGTCAGGTCAGGCCATCCCTCCCGCGACAGTGAAGTTCTCTTAACGAAGCGGCGCCTCCGCGCATCCTTAACAGTGAGCGGAGCATAGGAACTATCTAACTGGAGGCGCCGATGGATGGAACGGTGCAGTTTCCGCGTAGAGCGGGACTGGGAATGGGGAACTGGGAAGGGAGGGGATTGGAAAAGCGACCAAATTCCCGTGATTTCGCCCTATCCGAGCATTACCGGCAGTCAGCTAGCTTGATTGGCTGATTCGGATCCATCTGGGGAGGGGGCTGAAAAGAGACCAAAAACGGGAGCCGCGAATGCGATGTTCGCAGTGCTCCACGGCCTCCACCCAGCCCCCCCCCCCTCTCTGGTAGTTTCGGAGATGATCCTGTTGATATCCTGACACAAGCGATCTATGGAGAGGTCGGTTGGGTTGATAAGTGATAACCGATAACCCAAGCTACATCCCCACTGTGGGAAGGGGACGAGTAAAACCGGAATGATTAAGAACAAGTCCTTCACCTTGCTGGCAGGGATGTAGTGCTTGCCCGCCTGTAGTACAACCTCCCTAAAAGCGGGGGCAAACGATCAGGTGCCGCCTCTGTCTCCGCGCGAAAGAGTTCCAGTCTGCTTTACGCCACTTGGTAAGAAAACAGGGACCCAAGGGTAGCGGGTAGAGACAGTTGAGCAATAGGATAATTAGGAGATGGTCTGAACTAATGGAGATAGAAGTGCCATTCAAAATCGAGCACTCAAAAG
Organism: Parhyale hawaiensis; assembly: GCA_001587735.2. Lineage (NCBI taxonomy): Eukaryota > Metazoa > Arthropoda > Malacostraca > Amphipoda > Hyalidae > Parhyale > Parhyale hawaiensis. Next base: position 23,397,801 of record LQNS02278143.1, on the reverse strand, counting down.
AGTGAGGAAAGAGAGTCGTGAGTGGAGAGGAGAGAGAGCTTCCTGTAGCGCCTTACCTCTGCCGGTGGAGCGCTGGTTGTCAGTGGAGGTGTTTGGAGAATAAACTGTGGGACACGAGGAGGGCGGAGGAAGATCAATTATGTAGCCTTGTAAGTTACTATTGGGGGTGGCGACCTTTACCCCATGGACTTTGATGACCATATCTTCCGGGAGGATGTTGTCGATATCCAATGGGGCATTAGGTTTGGAGTGGTAAACGAGTATGATTAACCCGCACCAAACGGTGCCAAACACACGGCACCCAGACTCAACAAAGCAATTTGTATGTCGGACAAAAGCTTGCAAAGTGGTTACATAAAATTCACTGACAATTTTCTCCTGAAAATGAATGTCACATCTGATATTCGAGAACAGGGTTCCTGTCGGTGAACTGCCACTTATCATGTTCACTAGCGTCATATTTTTTCTGGTAACTGAGTTACGATTGCATTTATGCTAAATTTACAAAGCGAGGCCAGTGGTTAGTTGAAGTCGAATACTCTAGTGTAATTCAGACACTAGTACTAGCTACAGAGTAAATTCAATGAGATCATTAGTATTATTATACTGAGAGTTTTCCCTCCGTGGCCGAAAATTCATTCAGACAGCAACGTGATCTGTCCATCTCAGGCCGTCCTTATTATTAATTGATAAGAGCAAACGTGGTTGAGGCGAGCAGATGGATATGTGTAAATATGACTTTATAATCGATCAGCATCTTCCGTAGTCTGTTGTACATAGTTGCACCAGGACTAGCGCTAAAATCATTCATGATGCATGGTTGCGTGGCGGTTTTGGCTGCAAGTATCGCTTCACATATGCTCAGATAATGCAGCTGGTCATCAATACCAAGTGATGAATCAGTTAGATATACATTCAGAAACATAACTGATGTTCCCGGTACCTTGTAAGCGAGGCCTTCGATTCTTATCGTATTTGCAACCCTTCAAATGTTAAGCAATTCTATCCGACCAGATTACTGACACCGGCGCTCGGCCGTCAACATGCAGCTCTTTGAAATGTGGTTTGTGCTTCCTCCAATATACCTACGTTAAATTATCGTGCCTTTTTCATTCCGCCATTTCCGCGTGTAAATCGAGTTCCAATCTTTGATGCTAATTTTGACCAGGCTGGTTTTCACGTGAAAAGATCACTGCCCGAGGTGCCCTTGGACTGACTGTACATATAAATCAATGTGCAAGACTTGAGTAACAGTTGCTCAAACACTTGATATTCAAAACAGACAATAACTACGTTTAACCTTCAAAACGCAAACATGGGGTTTTGTACACCCTACAAATCAAACAAACTTTGATAACTCTGCCATAGTAGCTGCCAGTACTTCACCTGTCACTGTCGTTTTAGTCAGCGGTTGCCCTAGGAGGGTAGGGTGGGTGTGTGTCCTTTGTTCCCATTGTTGTTCCTGTTGTTCTAGCTTTCGGTGCAGCACAACCCACCTAAGTGTTTAAGGGGTGCTATTATTTAATCTTTTTCGGTGCATACCACCCCAATTATGCATTTTAGAAGGATAATGGGGTGCATAGTACACCAATTTATGAATGTTGAGAGTGCGTACCAACCCAAATATATGTTTTTAGGTCAGTTGTTGGTGAGTTGTGTATTGTTGTACTTAATTATTCGTCCACGTTCCGCTCCTTGACACCATACACCGAGAGAATGAGCTCTCTCGAGTGTCTGTCTGCATGTCAAGCAGACCAACACAAGCGCTATTTCGACGAGCGATGCTACACCCTTTAAAATCCCAGTGTAAGAGGCGGGCTGTCTGGCGTCCGCCATGCGATCCAGCCAGCTGGCGGCAGCCGCCAGATGGCTGATGTCATAGATATCTGACCAATAGGAGTGGTCGGCTGGCTGACATCTTCACCGGCTGACCAATAGACTCTGACTAGTTGGCTGAGGAAGGCGGCCGCCACGTACACCAGTTGACATGGGGCATCGCGAGCAGCACCTCATCATGCCCGCTTGTGCCGATATCACGAGAGGTTCTCTAGGGTTCCTTTCCTTCCTCGAAGGTCTCTCCTGGAGGTTCTCTAGGGTTCCTCTCCTTCCTCGAAGGTCTCTCCTGGAGGTTCTCCAGGGTTTCCTTCTTACCACAAGTGGTTTTCTCATTGAGGTTCACCAGGGTTCCACTCTCCTTTCGAAGGTTGCCTTCGTCACAACCTGGCTTAACATCACCACTTTACCTCCAGCAAGCGTTGAGCTTGTAAAAGATTGTGATGAAGTATTAAGAAAGAAAAATCTGAAAAAACTGAAAAAATCTTTAAAATATCTGAACAAAACAAGAAAGAAAAAATCTGAAATGATAATAAAAATCTGGAACGAAGGAAAAATCCGAAGAAAAAAAAAGTGAAAAAAACGAAAAAAGTCTGGAACATATGTATATATGTATATATATACATATGTATATTCATGCAGCAGGCGGCGGACAACTGCAAATGTATATATATAAATATATATATATATATATATAATGCATATACGAGCACTCATAGCCTTTGCCTCTTGGGGTCGCTGGTTAGCCAGTAAACCTCTCTCCAACAGGATAGTTAGCTCATAAAAAAATCGAAAAAAATTAAAAAATGAATCTAAAAAGTAAATCTGAAAAAATTCGAAAATAGGTAGCTATATATAAATACATACATGAGCACTTCTAGCCCTTGGCTCTGGTTCTAGTTGACCCCTCACCAACAGGATGGCTCCCAAAAAAAATCGGAAAAGAGGGAAAAAACGACGTATATACCTGTGCTACCCCCTGCCTGCAGCCTCGCCCTTGGGCTCACCCAGTTAAACTACTTGGCTGCGACGAGTGCTATTTACCTCTAACAGTTTGAGGGTGCCGAGGACAGGCAACTGCTGTTGTCTGAAGGGGATAGCCGCTCTGGCACTGACCGGTTGAAGCAGCGTAGACCTACAGATATGCTACTANTGCAGCCTCGCCCTTGGGCTCACCCAGGGAAACTACTTGGCTGCGACGAGTGCTATTTACCTCTAACAGTTTGAGGGTGCCGAGGACAGGCAACTGCTGTTGTCTGAAGGGGATAGCCGCTCTGGCACTGACCGGTTGAAGCAGCGTAGGACTACAGATATGCTACTATGTCCTAACAGGGCTAGGGCCTTGAGCAGGACTTGGGAGCACGTAAGGCGCCTGTTTGGGTCCTTAGCTATTCGCTGAGACCCTTGCAAACCGGCAGAGCAGCTTCATCTCGGAGAGTGAGCAGGATCTCCGGGTGCTGCTCAGCTCCTGTCTGGTCNCAGGACTTGGGAGCACGTAAGGCGCCTGTTTGGGTCCTTAGCTATTCGCTGAGACCCTTGCAAACCGGCAGAGCAGCTTCATCTCGGAGAGTGAGCAGGATCTCCGGGTGCTGCTCAGCTCCTGTCTGGTCCTCCCGACGGCCATAGTCTCCAAGCGAATTGCGCAACCACGCTGAACATTCTTCTGGTGCCAGGCATTAGCCTGAGACCTAGGTAAATGTGATTACTCACGGTAAATCTCTATCCTTTTGGTAGAATAGTACAGAGATCCTCGGATCTACCTGTCCGAGCTGCTGCCCCATTTCGAGCCCTATTTGCAGGTTTCGCCACTTAATTTTCAGCAGATTGGGACACTTCAGGGTTGTCACTCGACTTATCCGGGGCTCTGTGCTTGGGACACGACAGGTCGGCTCTAACGGCCTGGCTCTGGTTCAACCATTGGACTCCGTCATGTCCGCTTGAAGTACTATGCCTAGGGGCGTTAGTGAGCTACCTCGGTTGTTCCATGCTGTGGTTCGTTCGGACTCCAGGAGGAGCCCTACCCTTTCATGAAAATGTGGTTCGTAAGATAGTGGATGCTCTTTGAGTGAAACCTTGGCACTTGGTATATCAGATTCGGGCGTTGGGCACGCTGGGAATCATCGACCACAGGAGTAAATCCACGGCTCTGGCTTCGATTCGTTAAAGGGTGTGTTCATTCACACTGACCAGTAGATCCTAATCTTGGGTCGCGTCGGTTATACCCACACAAGCTAGTCGGCTGGTCCACATAAGTGGTATCGTCTGAGGGCTATTTCTCAGTTTCAGACAACGCCTCGGCTTGTCGGCTCTGTATGTAGGTTCTGGAAGGACCTCGGCGCTTAGCCTCGTCGATCAGCCATAAATACTTGAGACTCGTGGAGTGGGAAGAAAACCACATTGCTAAGACACCGCAGTTGCGGTTGGTACTATCAGTGCCTGCAGTTTTCTCAGACGAGGCTGGGACTGTTTGACTTACGCTATACATAGCATAGTCAATATCGATAGTACGAAGACGTCAGGCAGTCAACTCCCGTCAGTAGTCGCTTTCAGCGATGGCTCACCACGTGCCCTCGAGCGGACTGAGGCTGGTCAGGGGTACAGGGTAGGTACCCATCTTCTGCTGGTACCAAGGTGGTAGTTCCGCACGCACCACCAGGCCTAGGGCTAAGACCTTAGGACCGATCTTCACCTCGTCTAACGAGGAGATGGGAACAGAGTAGTCACATCAAGGCTGTTGGCAGTTTCTGGAAGCTGGTCTGACGATCATTGACTCCAGAGTTTTTTTAAAGATACAACTCTCACCGTTCACGCACCTTAGCGTGTGTGCACGGATTTGTTCGGAACTAACGGATTATTCGTTGGAAGCAGAATTCAGTACGCCCCCATCCCATTCTTTACTAAATTTCGGCTTTGCCTGGGGAAAAGTTAGCCGAGTTTCCAAGTCTTACAAAAACCGCAAGGCAGGTCCGAATTGACCACGGAAGATCTACACACGGAAGCATACTAGAGTACCTGGAAAACAAGCTAAAAATTCTCACTTCGCGGACTCCCGAGGCACTGCACAGCACTCCCGAGTGACATCGCTTGCCAGCTGTTGCAGAACACGTGCAGTGCCAGTATTAATCCGTAGCTTTTTGCTACGCGTTCTCACGCTTGAGTGCTGCAGCTCAGCAATACCCGGCCTTAGGGTCCTTGGTCAAAACCAGTTTTACACTCAGGCCAGACTTATTAACACAGCTCAACTTTTGTTGAAGCTGCCCAAAGCAGGGATGCTGTCAGCGAAGCTAGCGGTTACGCAAGTAACCGAAACGTTCATCCCCGTCGTGGGGAAGAGTACTGGTTCAACCGGCTAATTGCTTGGGGGCTGTCCGGCACTTCCTTCTTACATCCAGTAAGCAGTGCTTAATAGGAACCATCCTTTTCGGGATCCAAGACATCGCGGGCAGATTGCAGTCACGTATGACAACCCAAAGATTTTACCAATATAACTAACAGCGAGACTGCATATTGGTTTCTGCTGTCCAAGATAGTAGCCTTCGGAATTCTCTCCCTCCTTCGATTGGATTAGTTCAGGGGACTTGTGCAGTGTTGACTTCGAAGCCCTGGAGGGAACATGAGTCACTTGAAGAGCTAAGAAGAAGTCTTAACCTGGATACCATCCTAACTTCTACTTCGAGACGTTCTATAAGTTAAGGTATCTTCGATCCTACGCGGAGGTAGCTAACGATCTGAGTCACTGTACGGAGGCTTTCAATTCACAAGCTTGTACAAATCGAGTCAAGGACTGGTAATACGTCTATTTCCTTAACTAGGCGTTTTTCTCCTAGTTTAGTCACCACATTCTTGTAGCAGAATCAACTTGCTCTCAGCAGTCTTAGTTATTAACTTTCGGCTTGGGCTTGCTTACGCTGACTTTGATTACCTGGGGCGAGACCCGAAGCCTTCTTTGTCGCCCATCGGTCCACGGACCAGCTGGAGAATCTCCGTTTCCAGATACGGAGTTGCAAGCCGGAAGGCTTGCCCTCATTTAGGTGGACCCTAGAGAATCCATCTCGCAAAGCTTCTAGAAATCTTTTGATGTGGTCTCTGGAATTCGCAGCTTACAGCATCATCTTGACATGGGCCGTAACGCCTAGATATTAGCAGTTCGGGCTACTGCGCAAGAAGCACTGCTAAACTCAGCTCATTTAGATGATTTAGAGAAGCCTAAACCTTCAGGGGCCAAACCTACTACGGGTTGCACATGGCCAGCTCTCCCACTCCGAGTCAAGGTGTCGTATACCCCGCAAATCAGCAGCAAGGAGTGGTGCCTACATTGTCCACGCAAACGGAGACTAGTTCCTGTCATCTTCTTCAGACAGCCCTGTGTTCAGACACGACGACTAGGGAGCTTAGAGGACTGAAAAACAGCCCTGGATACTCTCAGTAGTTTGCCTTTTCATCCAACCGCTACCGGCTAACAACTCGGATTTAACTCAGGTTGCAATGCTAGGTACTAGTGCCCTATAAGGCCAGTGTTGCCAGCTTTTTTCGTTAATCAGTCCTTCCCTCGTACGAGGGTGCCCTTACGGCGTTTTCTCCTTCGTCATCGCCATTGCCCAGTCCACATCTTACTTCCTAAGCTAGCTTGATGTACGCCATTCGGTTGTGAGCCCTTTCCGCTGGCGAGGGCGGAAGTTAAGCCAACTGGCACCTAATGGGAATTCTTTCTCCTTAGTTGCCCCACAACATTAGCTCTTGTAGCCTTCTCAAATCTTTAAAGGGAGACCGCATCCATGACCTTTGTTCCCATTTCCAGTAAGGCCTCACGTTTCCGCATTATTACTTGGCTCATTCTTTGAGGGATCTATGTCCTCGATATAGGTCTGTGTTACATACTAGGGAGCAAAAGCCCGCCTGCTTAGGCCCTAAGAGGTTGGCATACGCTTCCCTACTGATAGCCGGACAGACGAATTTAATTGGCCTCAAACTGCCTGGCTACAACTCTAGCTCCTATAAGGTTGGCCCCGTTCCAGCGGTGCTAGTCCTACACGCTCTAGCGGCTTAGGCAGACGTTACAGAACTTGAGGGGAGGATCTACCCAAAAAAATAAACTTTTTTTGTGAACCGATTTCGTTGAAATTTGGCACATACAGTATATGTAAAATCGAAAAAGAAAATGTTTTATTACCACACTTTTTCATTTTTTCCATAGAAAATGAATTAGTTAACAAAAATTACAAGCAATGGGGTGACAGGAAAATGCATCTCCTCTCCTCCTTAGGTTTTTCAGCTAGAGAGCTGGTTTATTGCTCAAAAGAAGCGAGTTTTGATATTAAAAATAGTTTTTGAAATTCTTCTAGAAAGTGATTTTTTTCACCAAAAAAAAAAAGTTATGACAAAGTGCGCTCCAAAGAATTCACTATTTCGAAAAATCGAAACTACCAATAGATTCCTTGATGAAGCGTTAAAAGGCGCTTCTTTTGATACAAAAATCATCTCTGTAGCTCGAAAACTGTAGGATATGCATTTCTGAGTCGATAAAATGATTTTTTCAGTTAGGTAGAAACCGAATTCCCATTTTCTTTGAATAACTCATTTTCTATGGGGAAAATGGAAAAAGTACTTGAGTCTAACCCAGATTTTTTTTTCAATTTTACACATTTTTTCCAAATTTCATACAAATAGGAATGAAAATCATAACCCTTTTGTTTCATTAGTTGTATTCTCGAATTTCACCATGAAAGTTCCCACCAAAAGATTCAAATTTACTTTCTGTATTTATGTTCCGATTTGGATGGTACAGATACGTAAAATTGAAAAATAGTGTGGGTTAGACTCGTGTACTGTTTTCCCATTTTCGCCATAGAAAACGAGTTATTCGAAGAAAACGGTTTTTGACGCCGACGCTGAAGTTACTGACTCGCTGTGCAACGGAGAGGGGACTAGCGATTCCCAGCTCATGTCCGACGTCCCCGATGGGACGGCAAACTACTGGGAGTATCCAGGGCTGTTTTTCAGTCCTCCAAGCTCCCTAGTCGTCGTGTCTGAATACAGGGCTGTCTGAAGAAGATGACAGTAGGTAGTCTCCGTTTGCGTGGACAATGTAGGCACCACTCCTTGCTGCTGATTTGCGGGGTATACGACACCTTGACTCGGAGTGGGAGAGCTGGCCATGTGCAACCCGTAGTAGGTTTGGCCCCTGAAGGTTTAGGCTTCTCTAAATCATCTAAATGAGCTGAGTTTAGCGGTGCTTCTTGCGCAGTAGCCCGAACTGCTAATATCTAGGCGTTACGGCCCATGTCAAGATGACGCTGTAAGCTGCGAATTCCAGAGACCACGTCGAAAGATTTCTAGAAGCTTTGTGAGATGGATTCTCTATGGACCACCTAAATGAGGGCAAGCCTTCCGGCTTGCAACTCCGTATCTGGAAACGGAGATTCTTGAGCTGGTCCGTGGACCGATGGGCGACAAAGAAGACCGGTGAGTGGAGTGAAGAAAGGAGAAAATTAGACGATAGTAGGAGAGATGTTAGTAGGTAGAGAGGAAAATGGAAGAAAGGTGAAAACAGAAAAAATAGGAAGAGAATGAATGACCGGGCAATGCCAGTTTTGTTAGGGTAGGTTATTCAATTAGGTTACTGAGTGGTTTGCAGCTGGAAAAATAAGGTCGTCAGACCGTTGTGATGTAGATTGATCTGTTTAGTGGTGAGTGGTTGTTTTGTGGGTCATCTGTAGAGTGGTTCAATGTTGTGTTGTGCTGATTGTCTGCTGGATGGCCAATTGTGTTTGTGTGTCTGTCCTTCTTTTGGTGTCAGTTTGTTGAAGATGTCGGGTGGTGTTATGTTTTCGATGGTTTCCCATATTCTTCGTGCTTGTGTTTGCAGTGTAATATTAATGGGTTGGAGCTTACTTAATTCGTGAAGTTCTGTAGACCTTTTCTGTTCTTTGAGCGATTTGCCTGTGATGTACCTGGTGGCTTGATTTTGGACTCTTTGCAGTTTCGTCATTTGTGAAGTAGAGCATGAATGAAGTGGGATTGGTGGATATAGGAGAATAGGTCGAACAAGAGCCATGTACAATTTCCTTTTGTTTTCTTGCGAGAGATTTCTGAAACGGTATAATTTTGCTAGTGTTACTTTTGCTTGTGTTACTCTATTTTTGATGTGTCCGACAAAACCTCTGGAGCTA
>LQNS02278143.1:23227671-23246622 GCA_001587735.2 Parhyale hawaiensis | reverse complement strand
TTTTATAGTTTAATACTCGCGTTCGCTTAAAGAAAGGAAGATACTTTTGAAAACTTTGTTCGAAATACTTGTAAAAAGTATAATTTTACTACAACGTGTATATGAGAAATAAATTCATAATAATGAAGAAAAAAAGAATAATTTATCGCCGTTGAATACCTAGCAATATTAATTAATTAAGAATATAAATATACATAGGGCATAATATTCGTAACATATCCTGTTGCCTGACGGAGGCCAAGCAATGGGGCGTAATGATGTCTAATATGTATGATCAATGCGACATGCTCTGTGTGTAACCTAGAAATAAGAAACATTCTCCTGTGTACCATATTTCATTCCAATTTTGTAATGTCTATGAGTACTTAATAATGATTATTATTATTAAAGATTATTATTATAGAGAAAGAAACTTGGAAGCTACACGCAGTGGGGAACATGCTAGTGAGGAAATTTATTCACTGCTCTGAAGAGGTCAAGTGTCAGTTGTTTCGTAGCTATTGTTACCCTATGTACTGTAACTCGCTTTGGTCGAGCTTTAAGCAGAAGACCATTGGGCGCCTACGTGTGGCTTATAATGACATATTTCGCCGGCTTATGAATGTACCTAGGTCGTATAGTGCTAGTGTGATATTTGCTCATAAGTATACTGTCTGAAGGTCAAAACAAGAAAATGTGCTTATAGTCTCCAAAACAGAATAGAAAAATCAGCTAATTCGCTGATAAATGTGGTCTGCGATTGCCCTTGGTACAGACTATCAAATATTAATAGCCGATGGCAGCCCATACTCTTACCAAACAGAGGTCAAACAATGAGCCGGAATGTTGTGTAACGTGTACTAAGGCTATCAAGCGCTCTCTGTATTTAATTTAAGTCTAGTGATAAGCTATGTTTAATATAACTACTGTGCCATCCCTATGAGTACCTAATAAAGTTGATTGATTGATTGACTGCCTCTACTTTCATGAGATTCCTCGAAAGCCAACACGTTGCATGTTTGGATTGGCCTGTCCTCCCACCAGACTTGAATCCAATAGAGAATGTATGACATTACATCAACAACCAGTTGGGCAAAAAATCATATGTTCTAGAAACCTAAACTATTAAAACTTGAACGTACTGTACATATGTTAATTTTAAAATGCAATGAAAGCATTAATTCAAATAATAAATGCATTGCACTAATTTGGTACAGCATTGAAAAAGTAGCAAGGATATTTCATACCCCTTACGTGCCAATCCTACCCCAAAAGTGCCCATCTGACCCAATCCTGCCAGTGTAGCGTTCAGTTCGTTCCGGTGCCCCTGTTCATGTTGATGTAATCAAGTTGATCCATTATATATGGAGGGAGTGGAAGAATCAGAACTATACAGGCGTGCAGAGATGGGCCTGTAATAAGTAATCCCACCGGACCGGAAGAGGTAGATAAAGAATCGACCTCCAAGACTGCAGGTAGAGCCACACAAGTGAAAGAGTCTCACCGTTCGGTCCGAATTCCGTCTTCCAACTGCTGCGCATGCTTCTGGTGCTTCCGAAATCTCTGCCGGAATAAGCTACGCGCAGTAATCTAGTACATGGAAGCAGTTCAGCGACCAGGGTATGAAAAAGCGGTGAACGCCACCAGGACAAATAAACTTAGTTTTTCCACGAGAAATCCGTGTTTTCTCTCTATACGTATTTCCGTTCAATGGCGTACATGGCGTTCAATTCATAGAAAACTTTTTTCAAAGTTCATGAAATGACATTTTTATACAAGAGCCGGTCCCCAGGCCCATACGGGCTCCCCTATAACTTTCTGTCACATCTGAATCCCACCCATAAACAATATCTCTTCTCATTCTTATACTATATCTTCAACAGTGGGTTTCCCCATCAATGGTGGGAGGCGTTGGTGGTCCCTAAACTAAAACCAGGTAAAGTACTCACACCGGTAACTTCAAATAGACGAGTCGCCCTTACAAATTGTCTCTAAGCTACTGGAAGGCACGGTAAACTCACGACTCCGAAGGCATTTAGAGCAGATCAGTTTCTTTGGCCCCTGCCAAAGCGGTTTTAAAACAGGCTACAGCACCATAGATGCCCTAGTACGTCTAGACAATGCAGCCGCAACAGCCCTACGGGAAGGCAAATTCTGTTTGATAATATTCCTGGATGTGACTGGAGCCTTTGATTCAGTCTGGGACCATGAGCTTCTCCATAAGCTTGTCAAGGTGGGAGTTACTGGCTAATAGTTTGACGTTATTTCTGGCTTGCTTAATATGAGGTGTATTAGAGTAAAAAATCCTTCAAGCAACTTCCCTACCTTCTTCTCTGAAATTTGGAGGGTCCCAGGGCTCGGTGCTGAGTCCCACCCTTTTCTCTGTCTATACAAATGACCATATGAACGCATCCTAGAAGATTTAGAGCATTCACTATACGCAGATAATGGAGCTTTGTGGTGTGTTAGCACATCCTTGCAACAGGCTCACGACAATATGCAGAAAGCCATCAACAAGATTAAAATGTGGTCACACCACTGAGGACTTCAGTTTTCTGGGGCAAAAAATCAGGCTCTGCTCTTCACTCATAAAACCTGCAATGCTGCCTCCCCGACTACTTGGGGACAGCCCAATCTCCTGTGGCAACGCCACCACATTCTTCGGAGTGTACTTTAACCGGCAGTTCACATGGCTCCCTCATATACAATATCTACAATATCGATGCCAGTCTGATCTGCGCCTCCTCTACATGATTGCTTCGCGCACCTGGGGTGCGGATGCTGCATCTCTTCGTTGGCTGTACCTTGATTTGATCAGAAGCAAGCTGGACTAAGCAAGTTTCCTCTACAGCTATGCAGCCTCTACAAACCTAACGTGTTACCTACAAACCTTCAGTATTAGATAGGGGAAAAATGAGAAAGCCCAAGAGACGGTGGGGGTTTTGGTGAAGTGTTAATTTTTTGCCGTCATTTACAATGACGGCATGGGCCACTAGTTCCTAATAAAACTATTGAACAGGATTTTCCATTTTTGCTCTGATTTTTTTTTATCACAGCTCAAAATCAATTTTTTCCCTATATTTTAGTTAGGCTGTGATTGGACAGAACAGACAATGGAGAGTCCAGCTCTGCAGTTTTGTTAAGAATGCTTCAAGGATTCCGAAGCTGTCATTGTTTTTATTGTAGCATGAAAACTCAATGAATTCTATTCCTTTGAAATTTAGAAAAAATGCATAGGTATCTATTTATTCATAGTTCCATTATCTCAAATCTAAGGCCTAAATAAAAAAAAGTGTACGAGCAAAATTTATTTCTTTCTCAAAAATACATATACTATGCAAATTTCAGAACAATCGGTAAAAAATTGAGTATTTTGATCCCCCCCTGCTCCACTCACCAGGTGCAAAAGTTTTACCCAAAGATTTTTAATGTCCTCATGTTGTCAATTTAATGTCTCAAATGATGCAAAAAATCATTGCACATGTACATTGTACAATACACCTAGCATCTTTAACTTGATATGTGTATGTACTAGCAAAAATTATTTGGACATGTTTAATGCATACATCAAATATCTACTTGTTGGACTCGGAGTCGGAAAATCTTGAGGGCAAGAAGTAGGAGTCGGAGTAGGAATTTCTGGAGGGCCAGGAGTCGGAGTTGGACCTTGAACCATCCGACTCTGCAACCCTGGCAACAGCACAACCTATCTCTTGCGGAAGCGGCAGCCATCCGATTTAGCTTCTGTAATATCGACCCCACTCTAATGCCACAAATCCCTCAGATGGAGCACTACAAGACGCGTCCGCTCCCTATCAATTATACCGTACTCTCCATAAGCACAAGAAAGAGGGTCTCTCGACTGCTAATAAAATTATCTCCTAGGAATAGCTTCATGGAATTGATCATGTATAATAGCTCGGTCAATAATTAAAGGGTAAAATTAAGCTACAAACACGTAAGTATTTCTCGGTAATTTTTTGGCAGGCCTCTACTATGCAGTGGAAATATCTCGTTGATTTCGCTGAAAGCGATAGCTGCGAAATATTTGCATAGTCGTGGTTCTTCAAGTTTTTTAAGAGAACTTTTTCATTATCTTAGTGGGATCCGAAAATACCGAAAGGTAATGTCTCAAGTTTATGGCAGGATTGAAAAGGAAAAAATTGCATAACTCTACGAGGAAGTCATGTAAGCGTAAATACCGAGGAGCCCGTCAACATTAACGGATTTTTGAAGAATAGGAACGATTTTCCATATTGCTATTTAAAATTTCTATAGGCCAAACGGGAACGTTCCCTATAATAGGCTGTCAGTTGCACCGCTGTGCAGCGGCAGTTACCTAGCATAAATTGCAACTCATATATCGCACAGTCGATGTTCTCCGTACATTTTTTAATGGAAGGGCGTGATTGAGTTGTAATGTATGAGTTGAAAAATGTACTTCGATTACTTTTCCAGTGTCCTGACCTTCAATCTTATGCGTTCGATTACCGCTATTAGGCGAGTTCAAATTAATGCTTGTGATGACAGCAACTCGATCCAAAACTTCCTCTTTGAAAGAGCACAGTTGAAGTTCCGAACGCGATTAAGCTCCGTGCATTGGACTATTTTTTTTCGCTCGCAGTCTGCACAGCAACTATGCAAATAAAATTACCTCACTGTAATTTCCTTGCTGCCTTGTTTTTGTCAAGTTCATGAGAAAAATTCTAAATTATTTTCTATCCATTTTCAGAAGAGCCTGAGCAGCTCCGATGGTAAGTAACTGTGCGGCGCCCCTGCCGGTCTACGGCCCCCTGGTGTGGCAGGTTTCACTTCTTCTGAGCACAACCGTCAACTTTTGAACTTCTTAATATTTGCCTCAGTCAGGAAAGAATTCCACACTTGTTCAACCTGTTACTAATTTTCCAGTGCTTGTTTTTTTCAATTCGATGAAATCCTTTAGCCATTTCAACAATTATGATAGCCACACACTGTAGTGACTGTATCTATATTGTCAATACAACCCTTACGGAGCTGACGGTGCTGACATATTCAATCTGTTGTATGATGCACACACATAAGCTAGTATGCCCTACTTTAGCCCGCCGTATACCTTTCACTACAGCTAGTTACACCTACAGTTCCTCACGCAATATTATAATGTGTACTTGCGTAGCCTTAAGCAATTGTAACCTATAAGAAATAGAATAGAAATGGTTGCCAACTGCCTTGAAGTGAAAGGGTCTCGAGGCGGCGGCAGCTGTGTCTTCCTGTGTACCGCGCCCCACGGTCAATGTCTGTTCAGGCTTAATGCTTGGCACACTGTTATCGCCTCGTGTGCTGTGCCATGAGCATTGCTTTTCTGTGAGGCATGTAGTTAATCTTAATTTTTGCATTAACTATAGCATTATGAGAGCGCACACTTCCTCCAAGTAAAGCAACGTAAAAGAAAATTTCAAATTGTTTCTGAAACTAAGATTTCCTCTCCTTCAGCACCAAACTCTGGCCATTTGTGCTATTTAACAGCAATGAAAGCTTCTGTAATTCTCTTCAAGAACTGCCCGTAAGTTCATGAGTTATGTTCAGACAAACATTTTGACAAACATAAGTCAAACATACATACCGATTATCACCTAAGTTTGGCCATTCGTGTCTTTAAACATTCAGACAATTCTTACATATTTCACAAAGATCCGCTCACAACTTTTTGAGCTATGCTTCTGACAGACACTTTGGCAAAAGCTAGTCAAAGACGCAAACCAACGAACTGATCGATCATCACCAAAACATGATCTTTATATCATTAGTTTTAACATTTCTAATAATTCCTGTAAATTTCATAAAGATCCTTACACAACTTTGTGAGTTATGCTAACAAATAAAAAATCAAACACAAAGACAAACAAACGAACAAATAAATCGTCATAAAAATTTGGTCATGTGCTCCTAGTGGTATACCTAAAATAATCAATACCTCGTGTAAATTTCATAAAAATCCGTATATAACTTTTTGAGTTATGGCATAAAGAAAAAGAGTCTGACAAACAATCAAACGAACGGATGAAGGGATCTTCACCAAAAGTTAATCATCTGTTCCTCCCTAATATACCAAACAATCCCAGTAAGTTTCGTCAAGATTAGTTTTTAATTTTTGAGTTATCTTCGTACAGACAATGAGCTAGACAAACAAACTCGACGAAAAGCAGAACCTTCTTGGCTGAGGTAATAAAAACTGTACATAAAATTTGCACCGTTGAACTCGGCTGATGCCTCGTTGTGTTATTGTTCAGAGTATTTGACAGCCAGACAGTACTGGGGGGGGGGGGCGGCATGATGAGATTTTATGGCCAGTGCAAAATCTTGTTTTATTTCTAATTCATCAAAAGATTAATTAACATTTTTACGAAATGTCTTATGTGCATGTCGCGCATGCAACGTTTAGTATGCTAGCTGTAATATCCAAATTTTGGACGCATTCCTGGCATCACATATATTGATGTAGATGGATGCTTGCACCGACCGTCTTTCAGATAAAGAGCAAACGGTTGAATATATTTTACCATACCTAATGCAAAAGGTTGAATATATTTTACCATACCTGATTTCCTTACAAATTATACCTAATGCGCTCGCTTACCAGCATTGCAACTTTGACAGCCAGACAGTATTCAGAAAGACCTTCCGGTCAAGCTATTAGTAAAACTTCGCACTGAAACTCCTACAACCAGAGGCTTTGTAATATTTGCTGGTCTCATGAACCTACAGATAATTCAAGAATCAACTCAGCATTCATTTGATGTAGACCTCGTACCTTGTAGACTGCTCCTAGAAGCCTTACTTAGTTTCTTCCAAATAGCATGCCTTCCTACGTTTACTTGAATTATATCTTGTAAGTCTTGTATGTAAGATGTAAATAAAGCAGATCTCAATAACGTCCCTTCGGAGAGCCAATACCTCCGTGAGTGAAGCGCCGCATATTAACGAAGTAACGCCCCTTCACCATTCTGCACTGTAGACTGAACACAATACTCTGCATTGTAGCAAGGTGTCCCTCACAACCAAGTACGGTGACGAACTCAAATAAGACCAGCTCATCTACCTACGCACGGTGTGGATATGAGTATATCACAACCCAGAATAATACAAATTGAAATATTGCACAAACATTCGTATAAATTTCATTTGTCATCATCATATGGGTCACTAATTTTGTAGGCGATACGAAAATCTAGCAAAAGTTCTCCAGGAGCGTTAGATATAGAATAGCTTCTGAGCCGCTCTTGTATGTATATCACTGTAACTGCTGGCTGAGGGTTATCCAAACCGCAGCTGATGAGGAAGTTTGGAACCTTTCAATCTTGAGAATTTCCTAGAGTGCTAAGTCGAAGAAATTTATAAAGAGTTTTCAATCAAAGTATTATTCTTTTTGCTTCCTAAACTGATTAATTTTTGCTAGCTTTCAACCTCAATTACTGAAACTTTCGCGCTATAAGTAATTTTAACGTCCTGATTCTCAGCCTATTTTCAAGAGTTTCCTGTGTTCAATTTTTCTAAAGTTTTCTTCCTGACCAATTTTTCGTGCTGTTTTTAAAGGTTTTCACTGAGAAAATTTTCTGGTAGACTACTAAACAGTCTTTTTCTGACCGTTTGTAGTCTGAGGCATTTGTGAAAATTTTTCATTATCCGGAATTTTCTGAATATTTTCAAACCAATTTCCGGAATGATGAGATTCGTTTCATGGCAAGCCGTCAGAGAAATAAACCCTTTCAATTTTTTTTTGTTTAGAAAACACTAAAATATTATAGAAACCAACTTTTTACCTTATTGGAACGAATATTGTACAAAAAGACTACACATAACGATAAAAAATAAATACACATCAGAGACGAAACGAAACGAAAATTCAAATTGGCTCTGAAACCATAATTTTCTTTGCATAAACTCCAACATCTGATCATTTGTGGTTTCTTATATTAATAACAGCTTGTTAAATTTTTTTGAGATCCGTTCATAACTTTTTGAGTTATACTGTTAACAAACGTTATGACAAATATGAGTCAAACAAACAAACGAACCAACCGATCTGCACCAAAATTTGATCATTTATGTCTTTTACTATTACTAACAACTACAAATTTCATCAAAATCCATTAATTATTTTTTGAGTTATTGTGCTAACAAGCATAAAATCAAAAATAGTGACGAACGAACGAACAAACGGACCAATACCAAAATTTGGTCATCTACTCTTTGTTATATACCTAGCAACTCATGTTAATTTCATCAAAATCATCCATAACTTTTTGAGTTATGGCATCAAGAAAAATGACGTAGATAAACAAACAAACAGATGGACATATCTTCACCAAAAGTTAATCATCTGTTCCTCTTAACTACATAACAATCCCTGTAAATTTCATCCAAATCGGTTCATAATTTTTTGAGTTATCTTGGTGACAGACAGACAAACAAATAAACAAGCAGACAGCCAGACAAACACGACGAAAACATAACCTCCTTGGCGGAGTTAATAATTAAATATGAAAGCAATTTTCATCAACATTGTCACTTTTCCAAAGAAGCAAATGCGTTTGTGTATCTAGCCTCATGGTTTTCCATCCATAATTTTTCTTGAAACGGTTCATTTCATAAACCTAATCATTAGCTTTTTTCTAATAGGAAAAATTTCTGACCGTTCATAGGCCTTAAAGCTACGTTGACACTCACGGCGTTTGGTCACGGTGTGGCATGGCGTGGTACCATGCCGCGACCAATTCTGACCATTTTCACGCGACATGGGACTGGCCCCGTGATCTTATCACAACGTGTGACGCGACGTGGCAAGTCTTACGGCACGGTGTGGCAGGACAAGTTGTGGCGACCTGCCACGGAGATAGAACGGCGAGGTGCGGCGAAGCACGAGCAGAGTCACGGTGTGTTGCGGCGCGTAGCACGGTGTCTGGCAGTGTATACAGAGTGTTGTAAATTTTTTCGTACAAACTTCGGCTACTTATAGAAAATACCAATATAAACACTTTTTCATCAATAAAAAACGCTTAGTGTATGAGATAATCATGTAAATAATGAACGCTGATTATTAGTTACCTACATGCACTCTGCTCATTAATACACAGGAGGGTAGTTCTAATACTCAATAACAAGAGATGTCGTGTGTTATGACACAACATATCTAAATTACCACCAAAAACCAGCATCCAGCTACTACGCAATTATAGCAAGGCGGCCACCGACATGGACGCCGGCCGGGAGGCACGCACGATGAGTAGAGGGACGCCGGTGACGTCAGCAAGCACCGCACCTGTGTTCCGCCAATAGGAGCCCATCCGAGGGACGCCTGTAGTCAGAACGTCTAGTTTGTGTTTGTTCAGGAACCCTTTTTGGACGATCGTGGCCGAGCCAGGGCATGCCGCAAACATTTATGTATGTGTATTTATAGCTAGGGTATACACGTAGACTTGATATTAGTGTATAGGCCCATGGATCCCGCCAAGGTAGAGTAATTAGAGTTTATTATGGGAAAAACGAGCTAGCCTCGTACTCCACTCTCGATTATTACGAATAGCATCAAGACTAAGAAATGTAGAAGCAGGAAAGGTTATTAAATAGCTGATATACAAATCATTGAGGTAGGCGTCATGGTTAGTTAATTAGAGGGCAAAATAGTCGAGTAGACAAACACAATTCGACGGCTGTGAGGGTCAAAACTGTCAGCGAGTATAGATCGACTGGCTGTTTACTTTCGCACAAAGTGCCGGGTATAAAAACATAGGACAGCCTATCAAATCAGCTCAGTGTTCAGACGTCCATTGAAGAAAGGTCCACCATACTGAGGGAGAGGCGTGAGGGCCAGATCACGACAGCCGCACTACAATACTGAGTTGAGTATATGAATGATGTATCCAAGATAGTGGGGTTAACAAATTCCGGTGAGATGTGTAGAAGGCGGTAGGAGTGCTTTGTGTGTCCCTTGCAGCTACTCGTAGATAATGATCACATTGTGTTTTAGGTATCCAAAAGAATTGTGTTGTATCAGGGACTTTAGTGAAGAGTGAATATATAGATAAGTCATTTTATTTCTCGTCATTTTTATCCTCTGCTGTGCCATCCCTGATTTTGAATCGTGCCTCCGTTCGAGCCATATTCAATATAAATAATCATTGATCAGACAAATTATTAATAATTTACATGATAATTGTCATAATTAATATTCATTATTTTTCTGATTTCGAGAGATCCTCTCGTATGAGTCAAAATTCGAATAATAAGAAAGTTGGACACGCTACCCTTTTACCACAAATTGTGATTGAAATATATTTGTTAATAAATTACATTCTGTGAGTTTTCAAAGACGATTATTCAAAGCTGTGGAAAAGATAAAATTCAGTTTCCCCATCAGGGATAAAACACAACAGAGATAGGTCATTTTTAATAGCAAAGATCTCATTACAGTAATTGTTCAAAATGTCTACCATGAACATCGGTACAAGCCCGACACCTTCGTCGAAGGCAGTTGCGTACGTTGCCAAAGATTCCACGGATCTCAGCGATA
The DNA here is from genome assembly GCA_001587735.2 of Parhyale hawaiensis. Classification (NCBI taxonomy): domain Eukaryota; kingdom Metazoa; phylum Arthropoda; class Malacostraca; order Amphipoda; family Hyalidae; genus Parhyale; species Parhyale hawaiensis. Next base: position 23,236,094 of record LQNS02278143.1, on the reverse strand, counting down.
TCTCCAGCAGCAACTACGATTCGGGCGACAAGGTCTTCTTCCGACTCGACAGGTGTGTTATAAATAAGACTTTTTATATACCCCCCCCCCCTCCCCAATAAAATATCCAGCAGAGATAGATCAAGTGATCTTAGTGGCCTGGGTACAGCACCATTACGACCAATTTATCGATTTTGAAATTGAAGGTCGAGAAAACGTCTCACATTCAGAGCATAATGTGCCGGAGCTCCATCGTGTAGCAACCAAAAAGTCTTCTACGAATATCCAATAGTACATCGCCCAATAAATGCGGAAATATTTCTTCAAGAAAGACTCAGTAAACATTCCCAGTGAGACGCTCTGGCAATATGTATGAGCCAATGATTTGATTGAGAACGATACCCAAACACTGGCGGTGTAGCCATGCTGGTGGCGATGTTGATGGATGACATGAGGGTTGTTCTGCTGACACATGAAAATTATGACCATTAATAATTCCATCACGGGTGGAGGTAGCTTCATCCGTGAACAACACATGTTCTGCAAAATGGGGATCTTCTAACTCCCGATTCAAAAAACACTGCGCGAATCCCTCACAAGGAGCATAATTTGGGGGAAGTAGACCATGGACTCTCTGAAAGTGATACGGATGATGATTATTCCGGTTGTAAACTTGCGTTTTTTCATTTTTTTATTGATAAAAAAGTGTTTATGTTTTTTCTACTAGTAGCCAAACTTTGTACCAAGAATTTTGTAACACCCTGTAGGCTATATAGAGCTTTTGCAGTCATTTTCAACATTGCTGGGCACCAGAGACAATGCATCAAAACATACCAGAGGTCAACAGAATGATGGGAGGTATACCTTTGATTGTTGCAGTCCAAGTGCTGCAGTTTATGAGGCGAAAACAGAAAAGACTGCAGTGGCCACCTATGAGACGTGCGAGAAGAATATGGGGACAATTTTCCCAAGTGGACAGTAATCACATGTAGTATTTTTGTTGACATATTTATGTAAAATAGCGCATTCTAAGACTTCTCAAGAATAACGTTCTCATTGCACATGCTATATAACTTATAGAGGTATTTGACTTTGAAGTTGCTATTGTTTCTTGTGAAAGAATTTAAGGTGCGCCATTATGGCCGCGACACGATCTAGAACGAAGCCTCGTAATAGTTTTTCGGCTACAACGTGGCTCTCACTCATCAAGGTTAGGCAAGCAAGGACTAGTTCTGCTAATATCCTACGATAACTAAGTATAAAAACACAGTGTGAAGCGATATCGTGCTGGTCGAAATGGCGAATCTTCTTCTGTTTTCTTTAATAAAAAACAATGGGAACTTTAAAGTCAAAAATCTCGAAAACTAAGCATATGGGGCGAAAACGTTATTTAAAAAAAATTTTAGAATGCCTTATTTTACCTAAATATGTCAACAAAAATACTGAATGTCGTTTCTGACCTCTACGGAAAGTTGACCGTTTATTTTATTACTATTACTATTACGGTTTTGAAAGGTCATTAAATTTGAAATATATCAGTCACTAGTCAAATAATTAAACTTTGTATAGCAGGCTTTAATTAGACCTAATAACCTGGGATTTGCATTTCGCATCTTTCATCAGGTAGGAATAGTGTTAATGGATTGAAAATCGCACACAGGGATGTTTGTGGTTTGGGATCTTTGTAATATATGAAAACACGTTGATGCGATCGTTCATCGCCGATTGTGACGCCCTACTATGGCCATCGCCGATGGTTATTTCACTGCAGGTCATCGCCGATGAAAATTGGCGATATTTTGTTAAGATGGCGATGGAGCGATGGTATTGCATTCTCCATCGTGAGTGAGATGGCGATTGCCATCTATGCGCTTTGCACATACTACATTCCAATGGGTTAGCCTTAACATTCAAATGTATAGCCGCACTCTTTGTATCATGCGAGTTCAAGTCTGGCGGATGTAGCCTCCGTGTTTCAGGTCAAAAGCTCATATGGAAGGCCGTATATGACACCGTACAAAATGTACTTGTTTTCTAGCGTCGCTAAATGTAATTCTCAATGACCTTCCGGTCAGAACCCATATCAATAAAAGCTATCTGTCAGAGCTTGTAACCAGAGTTTCGGTGATATTTGTTATTCTCGTAAAAATAAAATAATTTACCAGCGGATTTACGACTCGATTCTGGCGGAAGCAACCAGTGTTCTAAACGAAGCCGGCAATCATAGATATCTAAAGGCGCTTATGTTATCAAGCGTCAGCTTATTCGGTACTTAGCCTTCCTGTACTGACATTGTCTACTGCATTCTGCTTGTAGCACTTATTCAGATGTAGGCCTTGTACTCGGTGTCTGCGTCCATCAACTAGCATGCTTGCTACTTATTTTGGGACTAGTGGACCCGTGCATGAAAAAGTTCACGCAATAATCGATATGTTTGCCTAATGCCCCTAGGCTGGTGCGGAATCTCCTCTTCTCTTACTTGCTTTTTAATTTTCTTCATTGTTCCTTTGACGTGCTCTCATCCTTAGGTCTGCTAGCTATATATTGACAGGCAGAGGTAACATCTTCAGTAAAACACTCTAACAAACTTAAACAAAATGGCAGCTTATATACAATGTGTTCGCTCCGTAGCAATGATACCGTTGATACCGTCTTTCCACCACAAATATCTGTTTCATTTGAAGTACTCAAACTTTGACCTATGAAGAGAAAACTGCCTCGTCAATGAAAAACAGTAAGCTAGAAGAAATAATTGTCTGCTGCCCATGAAAAATAATGTTTCGCCGGTTTCATTGACAATTGCATCAAAGTTGGAAGAATAGCTGTTGATGCAACGAAATCATCTGTGGGAAAAAACTACGTATCAAGATGCATGAGAGTGCCAATGGAAGCTTCAGATACCTTCATTGCTGAGATTTCAACTTCGGCAATGCAAGACGTGCATTTAGACTTGAGGCCGCCCTATACTTTGCCATAGATTCGATGTATGGAGAAGGTAATACTCCACGAATCAGACTAAGCCTGCGATATCTTCATTTTTAATTTCAACTATCCCTAATTAAGATAAGCTTGCCATCTTCTGCAACCAGGTCTATTTTCTGCCTATCAGTTTTCAATAGAGCTTGAGAGGACGACCAGAGCCGCCAACCAGGGCTAAATTCCGCCTATCTGTTTTGTTAAAGCGTGATAGAAAATGGACAAACAGATAAATACACATCGGTCTTTATTATGTCGCTGTCTAAAATGTTAGCCTCAGCCGGCCATGAACGTGGGAACTGTCATGTGTGTTCTTGAATGCGTCTTGTTGGGGTGAGTAATGCCGTGTTAAGCATTACAGAGCTGTGGTCATGCCAGAGATTCCAAGAAAACTTCAGTTCCACACCAAAGCTCGATCCGTGAATCCACGGCCCTCTCAGTTCCACACCATAGCTCCACCAGTAGATCCACGGCCCTCTCAGCTCCTCGCTTTCTTCGATTCTACGTGGGAGCTTGGCGGATGAAACCACCGTGAATCTAGACGCCATATTATTACATTTTAGAGGAGTGGCCGTGTTCAACAAGTTTTATTCTTCGTGGTGGCCTTTCGTCTTCCCGATCAGGGAATCTGGATTAAAGCGCTGCGAGAAGTTCGGCTACGGGGGTTACCCCGTCATTCCCAACAAGGACTACATTGGCGCATGCGCGTTGAGGGACTCCGTCCTCTCCGGTGAGTCCGGTCTCCGCTTGTCCTCCTACGAGCGGATTGTGAAGCTCGAGCTGTGGGAGAGTGAGGTGTACTCGCATTCACTCCTAGACTTATCCATTTACACTGAACACTTCCAATCGGCGCCGAAGGAGACATCGGAGGTCGCTCTTCTTTCTTCTGAGCGGCGTTTATTTAACTTCTCCACCATGGGGATGGGCTGAAACCCTGGCCATGGCCCCGGGGGCGAATTTTTTCCTGAACCTTTCAGCAGGTACAGTCTCAGGGCAGCCAATGGCGTGGCAGGTCACGGGCCACAGTAGGAGGGGCGAAGGGTGATGGTTTGTGATGGTGTTGCAATCAGATGCATACCTCGAAAAAACTATGTAAATTCACAATTTACGTGCCGTGAAGTTTATTCTGATAAATAATAAGCATCATCAAACAAGGCGTGTGATGTACTTGAACTTCGTTTATATGTGAGCAACATGTGAAAATTGCTCGTGTGTTAGCAGTTCATATTATGTCTCTGTGTATTTTGTGGACATGTTATAGGGAGTAAATATCACCAAGCATTGCGCGCAATGCCTAGCCAATAAGTAAATTGAATCACTCACAAATCAAATGGATAGGTTTGTTTTAAGCTCTGTTAGACTAGGCCAGGTTTAATTAGTTCAATGAACAGTAACATATAAGAGATGCGTACATAACTATAAAATTTTATGACGAGTACTTTCTGAAATATTACATAGGTTATGTTCTCAGTTTTTTTTTTTTTTTTTATTCACTAACTTGACATAACTCAGCCTAGCCGTGCCTAATCTACCCTAAGCTAACGTAATGCATGCTGAACCTTAATTACCATGGCATAACCTACCCTATCTAACCTAAACATATCTGAACTCAATCAACCCGTTTATGAAACAGCTGATTCATCTCACTTATTATCGAAGCAGTTCGCTGGGTTCGGCTTGTTCGTTGTAACATACACACACATTGTTTGCAGACACTGGTCAGTTGATACAGGAAATTCGTGGCACGTTCCGCTTACACGACTTACGTTTTAAAGAATGTTAAGGCACTGTACGTTCAAGTCATTTACGAAAAGCGTTCTATATGTTCTCGTACCCTTGACGATGCACTTACATTGTACTCACATTGTTCAGATGTACTATAAAGAAATGAATGGTTTCGATGTATGATGAGCGCCCTGCAACTTAACTTAAAGCGCGTTCGATTAGGACATAAACTCAATGTGCTTAGCTTAAATCAAGCGGGATTAAGNGAATCGTGTTTTAGGTGTTAGAAGCGACTCGCTTATGTTGAACTGACTGAAATCTCAATTATACAAAGTAATGAGTTTTTAGAAGCCTCACACGTGATAAATTTTGACTCATCGAATGAAACTTCAATAAACAGGACGAATTCGGGACACCTGTCTGCAGTTTCGGACAAGTTAAGACAAGTAGGTTTGGCTTAGATCAACTTTCAGGTCCCAATCGAACACGCCCTGTCATATCTTTATTGATGTCCATTGATTATCAATGGACATCAATAAAGGTATATTATGTACTTGAATTTAGTTTTAGAATTGAACTGCGTGTGAAAAGTGCATGCGTATATAATACACTGGTCTGTATGTACCTATATATGATGCGTACGCGCATAGTGTCTATATCCATTGTTCAGTTAAACTGTAGATTGGCAACAAATTAGCTACCGCTCGCAGAAAAACTAGGTTAGAGAAAAAGTGCTGCTTTTTTCGGCCCTTAACAATGTACTTACTTTATACCTACACTATCACGAAGTAAAGAATTTGAAGATCGCACTATGACTCACTACCAAATATTCAATATGATAGAACTATTAGGCAATCCAGCGTAGATCATTCATCATTTTCGGTCGCATTAAACACCTATAACGCCATGTAAAACGACGAAACTAAAGTTCCTGTCAATAGTTCCGGACAAGTTAAGTCAAGTGGGCTTGACTTAGCTCGACTTTTAGGTTCTAAATCGAACACGCACTTAGTCTCGCTTGATTTAAGCTAGGCACATTGAGTTTATGCCCTTCTCGAACGCGCTTTAAGTTAAGTTGCAGGGCACTCATCATACATCGAAACTATTCATTTCTTTATAGTACATCAGAACAATGTGAGTACAATGTAAGTGCATCGTCAAGGGTATGAGAACATATAGAACGCTTTTTGTGAATGATTTGAACGTACAGTGCCCTAACATTTTTTTTAACCTAAATCGTCGTAAGCGTAATGTGCCACCAATTTCCTGTATCAACTGACCAGTGTCTACAAATAATTTATGTGAGTGTGTTACAACAAACAAGCTGAATCCAGCGTACTACTTCGGCAATAAGTGAGATGAATCAGCAGTTTCAGAAAAGGGTTAATTTAAGTCAGATATGTTAAGCTTAGATGGGGTAAGTTATGCCATGTTAATTAGGGTTGAGGAAGGATAGCGATAGCCTAGGTTAGATTAGGTACGGCTAGGCTGAGTTACATCAAGTTGGAGAGTACGGAACTAAGAACATAACCTATGTAATACTTCAGAAAGAAAACGTTGTAAACTTCTATAGTTATGCACGCATCTCTTCAACATTACTCTCCATTGAATTAATTGAACCTGGCCTAGTGTAACATAGCTTAAAACAAGCCTATCCATTTAATGCATGATTGGTTCAATTCACTTATTGGCTAGGCATTGCGCGCATTATGCTTGGTGACATTTACTCCCTTTAACATGTACATAAAATACACAGAGACTCAATATAAACTACTAACACACGAGCAATTTTCACATGTTGCTCACATTTAAACGAAGTTCTAGTACATCACACACCTTAATTGATGCCTAATAATTATTAAAATACACTTCAAGGCACGTAAATTGGGAATTTACATAGTTTTTTCAATGTGTGCTTCTAAGTGCAACACCATCACAAACGATCACCCTTCGCTCCTCCCACTGTGGCCGGGGTGACCTGCCACGCCATTGGCTGCCGTGAGACTGTACTTGCTGAAAGGTTCAGGTAAAAAATTCGCTCCCCGGGATACCTGCTGGAGCTGCCAACCGCACCGAAGCCTGTCTCTTGCAACATAATTACGTTAGTCATGTTCTAGAACAATGTCGTGGTAGTTCTTCGTCCATGGCCGTAATTGTCAAGCTATGACACTGCACGCCTGTAGATCCTTTTAAAAACTATTCACTCTGAGGCATTTCTGTATAATCTTATTAAGAACTTGTGTTAATTCATTCACTTAATGTATTTAAAAGTCGTTGAGCTTGCTTGCTCCTCGACGGATTAAAAGTCTAAATGCTAAAAGTAAAGTGTTGATTCTACTTAATTGATAAATTAAAAGTTGACTTGTCAACGGATTTAAATTCCTAAGGCTGCAGATTGGATGTAGGGGCCGAGTCTTATATTCATACATTGATGGATTCCATCCCGTTCATTTTTTTCTGTAGCTTTAACTAAAAGTCAGTTTCTGACGGATATGAAAGTCCACCATGTATTTATGGAGGACGGATTTAAGTATTAATTGATTCAATGAAAAGTCAGTTTCTAGCTGACGGATGTAAAGTTAAGTGCTTCAATATGCACTAAATATCTAACAGTTTCATAAATTTATATACTGAAGTAAATTTGTCCATTATAGAAAAAATGTATTAGAAAGTTAATTCCATTGGGAAGTTAATCCACTTTGATTTCAGCTTTTTGGCAACATTCCGTGCATGACTCAGTTTTTATCATGTTTTAATGGGGTGTTCATTAGAGAGCCGTGAGCTTCTCCTTTGACAATTGACTTTCATAAATTATAAATTTATTTTTCAAATAGTAACTTCGTATCCGTGACGATTAACGTCAGCTTAAAAGCTCTTACTTACTAACTTTATTACTTAAATTTTCAATTTAAATTTCTTAACAAATCAAATTGAAATGAAAAACTATCTGTAAATGCAAGTATCTTTATTAAATATCATTTATTGTCAATTAGTAAAAAAGCAAATATTAGGGGTAAGCTTCGGCTAACCCAAATTAAATTCAAACGGTGATCTGATAGTTGGTGTTTCCTACGGCACAGGTCTATGTCCTTCTCGGTGAATTTTTCGTGACTGATTGGATTTCTGTGGAGGACGCGACACCGCTCTGAACTTCCGTCGAGCGGTCCTCCGAAGTAGATAAACGTTGTGTTTGCTTCAAGTTGGTCTGCGGGCTGAAAGTCTGCGAGCCACGACGAAACTTGTTGACATAAATCTCGTTTTCACAATTCATAAAATCTTATATTTGTACGGCAGGCTATAAATTTTTCATCCTTTGATAATGTTTCAAGTTCGTCTAAAGCTTTGTTGCGCTATTTTCTGTTTAAAGCTTGGCATTTTAACGCAGTGAAGCGCCACGAAATTTGTAATTAAATCTAAAAATAAAACGTTTGTGTATTCTATTAAGTCCGCCAGATATAATTCATGAAAGTTGTAGATCATATCTGCTAAGTCTTGTATAATAAGATGTAAATAATCAATAAGATCTTTACGACGTTCCTTCACCATCCAGCACTGTAGCCTGATAACATTATTCTGCATTGAAGTTCACTCCCACATCATTCGCAGTGTAGATCCTGTCTCTGAGCTTAATGACTTGACTGTGTCCATTTTGGAGAGGTTTGTCCCTAAGAGGACTATTCTTGTGAGGTCTCGGGGTAAGCCGTGGTTTGACGACCAGTGTCGGTTAGCGTTCGAAGCTAAAC
>LQNS02278143.1:23195172-23205832 GCA_001587735.2 Parhyale hawaiensis | reverse complement strand
ACATTTAAGAAGAATACCAAATAGACCAGCGGTCAGCGGTTACGTGCACTGTGGAGATAATTCGCTGCTGGCTCTCTCTTTGGTCGCAAACTGCGGCACCACAGAAGACACCCAGCAGACTGACTCCCCACACGTGGGGTGACGTGAGCAACGTCACCTGGACTTCTTCCGAAGACTTTCAAGGTAACTCAAGGTAGGTAGGTATGACGTCATTTTGATGTGGAAACTTTACGTTTGGCAGGTTTTCTAAGCATTTTATTTTCATCGATTTTCAATTTGTTGTACATTATGATAATGGTATGTTATACTTGCACTGACAAGTTGTGCCTTTCTTAAATCACATAAAAGTATCGTTTTTATAATGTACTGCGTGTAGCCAAGATGAAAAAGGAACACTGGCCAAAATTCATGTATGCTCGTCTCCGTCGCGTCGATCGTGTTGAAGGAACTGTGTATCGGTCTCTCTGTTGGTGACATTCCTGCAGCCGCCACTTGGTCTAACGTAGTGTAGTCATAGTTGGAGAGGATCATCTACGGGAAAAAGCTGAATATCAGGGACGGTCTCTAACCTACGCCACTCAATTCTACATCTTCGTAGATGGGTGTCGAACTAGAATTATATTGAACAAAAAATGCTTACCAGACTTTGTGTGATTTGACGGAAATAAGGGAAATCCTCCGTTACGATGCCTTTTAATAGACAATTCCAGTGATAGCAGTGAAATAACGCAAAAGGTGCCTTTATAAAACGTTACGAAATATTCATCCTGTAGACATTGTGCACTACAGGCTCTTCCAGCGCATTTATAGCAACGGAAAAACACGGACACTTTCATAATTCATTCACTTTGAAACAAATAGTTGCTGCCTATCTAGCGGTGGCCTTCATTGGAGGAACACTTCAATCCAAACGTTATGAATTTCCGGGGAATCAGGTTCAAAGAGGGTGAAGATATTATATATACACTTCTCCAAGATTTGTTAACTCTATAACACAAACAAGCAAGCAAGCGAGTGGGCACCGATAAATATTGTGCAAACGCTAAGACATATGACATTACAGCCTCGAAAATAATTGAAGAAAGACTACTACTACTATAAAACTACAATCCGCGTTCCTACTAGTTAAAATCGGTACGGTCACCGCAGTGGTGCCACATCTACCACATCATACGGTCACGTGAGCTATCTAAGCGCCACTATTGATTCATTATGACATCAGTGGTTATGACGTCACATACAGTAGGTGGCACAAAGTTTAAAAGATTGATATGGCAATACTTCTCTATACTATTATGTAGCTCTACCATGTTCATAAATTCCCTGGCATAATCCAGTAATGTCCGCCTATATAAGCGTTTCGACATCCTAAAGTTGTTGACATCAGTAACTTTTTTCAGGGTAACCATATCAGCGTGAACTACGCTGGTTATTGCACCAAGGATATTGAGATGGCCATGAAGGAATTTGGCATCACCATCACGCCTACCACTTCTACTACAACAACCACCACCACCACATCGTCGCCTCCCGTCACCACGACGGAGGAGCATCTGAGTAAGCCTTCAAATTTGTCCAGTAAAGTTATCTGTAGTTAACATTTTTTCGATGCTGCCTTTATTACTGACTGCCAATCTCTATGCTTCCTCCAAGACACTCTAATGCAGGCCGTAATATCCCCAATTGTAAGAAGTAAGACAAAATGCGTATTAAATGAGACAAGAGCTACTATCGCCCCATAGCTATTTTTACGTCACTTCAAAGGCTTGATGTCAGTATATGTGGAAACAGCCGATAACCAGTTTGGTACAGATGTGACGGTCTTTGCACTGAAACAAGTTATGAATTATTTCACTTACAACGGCTATTTACTGCATCTGTGTTTTTTAGACGCTAAGGCAGTTTATGATATGATAGAGTGCACCAGTACTCTCTGTGTAAGTATAAGGTGGTGGCACATCTACATTCTTCCTTACATTGAAAAAGCACGTAAGTATTGTCTTCAAACCCAGAAATGCTAGTAAAACGAGGGCCGAAGTATCATCAGCGTTTGGCGTGACGAATGGTATACGACAAGGAGGCTTACTCTCTCCCAGTCTGTTTGATATCTTCATTGACTGTATCCGTACAAAGTTGATTGCTGCTAGAGTAATCTGTCATCTAACAATAAAACAGTAAATGCCCTTAGTTATGTTGGCGACATGGTGCTTGCCTCTCTCCATGCCACAGGATTACAAAAGGTGCTAGCAATTTGCGAGACCCAAGCGAATGAACCTTGTATTGATGATAATACGGTGAAAACAGTGGGCATGTATATTTGGCCTAGGAGTAGAAGCCAGTGTCTGGTCATAAACATTCTATTCCCAATGGTGTGGAGCTTACGTACGTAAACAACTTCTCTTACCTGGTTCACAAAATCGCTGATGGTTATCTTTATGACCAAGATACAGAGAAAGAAACGCGAAAGCTCCATGGAGTTGGTAGCACGTTAATCCGGATATTTGGTCACTGCTCTGAAGACGTCAAATGCCAGCTGTCCAGAACCTATTGGTACCCCTGTACTGTAACTCACATTGGTGCAACTTTAGAAAGAAATCCATTGAGCGCTTGCGTGTTGCTTATTACGCATATTAATGAATGTGCCTAGGTAAGAAAAAAAACAGCGCAGTCTAATATTTGCTCAAAAGTGCACTGATTGTCTCAAAATCAGGACCAGGAAATGCACCTTGAGCCTAAAAACAGGACTGAAAACTCTAAAGACTCGTTACTAAAAGTCATCCGCAATGGTCCGGGCTGCAAACGATCTAATATGTGTTTACGATGACAGCGGATACTGTTGCCTGACGGAGGCTATGCAATGGGGCGTAATGAAGTCTAGAATGTAATACCACTACGACATGTCCTTTGTAACTTAGAAATAAGTACATTCTCTTATGTACCATATAGCATTTCAATATCGTATGTAATGAGTATTATATAAAGTTTATTATTACAAAAATCTAAATCGATTGGCTTCTATTTGTCATTTCGATTCTAAACGTTCGTGGTTTCGTCACTTTGGGTTGAGTTCCAGGCATTGATAGCAACCGATCGCGCCGAAGACAACCAATGCTGCTGGCAAATCAAACGTTCAGAATAGAAATACCTTGCAAGTTAAAGCTAATTGGATTATCTTACTGGAAATTGACGAACCATTAGCGGCTTCAGGGCATCAGGGCCGTTTGCGTTTCGCATCGTACCCACAGCGTCTTCTTGTTCTCTTTACTCCTTTTGACAGTCTTTTTGCTGATTCTCTTAATTTCTATTATTGTCATACGTAGTATAATCTAAATAATAAACTAAGACTAATCACTAATCTAATAAGCAAAAAGTGTCGACATAAAAATGTTGTCAACGTTTTGGAATTATATTCCCATCTTCATAACTAAGAACAAGAATAGAGTATAAATGTCTAAAACTAGAAGTTTATATCAGCTTGCTAACTGGGAGAGAGATCCTATCGCATGGAAGTATTAAATGCAAATGACCGGGGTAAGCTTGAGAGGGTGCCAATGTCAGTGCTTGCGCAGTCGAGACGGCTAGGGAACTACGGTGGCGGAAGAGATGTACAGTCGGGGGGAAAATGTTAGTTATGGATTGTACTGAGGGAAACGGCTAAAGTCATTATGTTGAGGCTAGGATTAGTTTTATGGATGTAAAGAGATTCTAAAGTTCTGAGTTCTATTGAGTTGGAGAAGTCGATAATGGAGAAGTCTTTCCTGCTAATGGGACGGTTATTTTGTCCTGCATGAAGACGGGAAGCTGAATGTGCAGGTTTTGCAAGGGGTAAGCTTGTTCTACTTTATATACCTAAATGTTGGTCAATGCGGACCTCGTGGGCCTCGTAATGCTGTCCAGTGCTGCCCGCATACGAAGCTTGGCAACTTCTGCAACTGTACCTGCAAAAGTGGAGAAAATCTAATTATGAACAGTAGGTTTAGTAATTCCGGGGTCGAATAGTTTGTCTAGAAACAGCTTGCAATATTGGTCCAAAAGGTGGTGAAGAAAGTTCGAAGAAAGTCTACTTCATTTGAAAATGTTAGGTAAGAAGAAGACAAGTGATATACTCTTGTATACAAAGTTATCTCCTAGAAGACAAGTGATATACTCTTGTATACAAAGTTATCTCCGCCAAGGAGGTTATATTTTCGTAGAGTCGATCTGTTTGTCTGTTATTCTGTCCGCCTGCTTGCCATCAAGATAACTCAAAAAGTTATGTACGGATTTTGACAAAATTTGAAGGCATTGTTAGGTATGCTAAGAGGAACAGATGATTAACTTTTGGTGAAGATCCGTCCATCTGTTTGTTTGTATATCTGCCTCATTTTTCTCAATGTCATAACTCAAAAAGTTATGGACGGATTTTGATGAAATTTGCATGAGATGTTAAGTATACCAAATCGTTCTAAAGGTAAAGTCAACTTAGACCACACCCTCACCTGGGAAACCCACATGATCTGTTTGTTTGTTTGTCTGTTTGTTTGTTTGTTTGTTAGTTTGTCACTGTTTTTATTTTTGTGCTTGTTAGCAAAATGACTCAAAAAATTATGAATGGATCTTCAGGGAATTCATAGGAGTCGTTCGTAATGCTAAAAGACATAAATGATTTAATTTTGGTGATGAAAAGTTGGTCCGGTTGTGAATGTGACTAGTGTTTGTCAGAAAGATTTTAGCAGCATGGCTCAAAAAATTATGAAATCAGCGGCTCTTGATCGGGCTTGCGTGCATTCATGATCGTCTCTTTGGCAGGGACTCTTTCCCCCTTTTTTCTCTTTTCTCCAGTCCTCTATATCCTACTAACATAAGGCAATATCTCACAGAGGGCCGGGGCGTAAGTTTCGGTGTCTGTTTGGGAATGGGCCTCTTGGTTCGTCTACTACCGCCTATCTAATCTAGTCTAATAAAAAAAATTACGACGGAAGCTGTTGAAACTGTTGATGTGTACAAATGATTAGATTTTGGTGTTGAAACAAATAAAATCATAATCTCAGAACCAATTTGAGATTTTTCGTAACCGTTGCTTTGCTTGGCCGAGGTATGTGCGCTCTCAGAGCGCTCTACTTGCCCGTTGTTTTAATATATTCTGCGTCTCCTACTTTTCCTTTCAGTGACGCTTTGCAGGGTTTGGCTTACTTTTTCCAACAACTGTAGGCATGTCATGGTCCATTCTTTCCTTTTGAGCGAAATAACACGATCTCATTAGTTTCATGCATGAACTCATTAACTTCATAATATCATCTAATTAGCTTCATAATATGACCCCATTAGCTTCTTGATATGATGTCATTAAATTCACAATATGATCTTATTAGCTGCTTAATATCTCTTAAGCCCTCAGGGGTATATTCTGGCGGGCCATTTTCCTGTCACAATATATTTTAACTCACGCACCCAAGGGTCCCTTCTGCCTTTTCCGCAGGAGATGCCCCAGCTAGCTGCAGTTCCTGCTGACGAGGTTATTTGTGTAAAGTTAGCTAGACTCTCAATTCTTCCCCCTCTGTTTCGGGAAGTGGGCCGCTGATCGAGGTTGCCGACCTATTCCCACTTAACTTCTACCTTCTTGTTTTCGTTTCCTTTCCCTGAGCGGCGTAGGTGAGCGAAAGCGTTCAGCCGTGCCCGAGGGCTGGAGAATAACAACTAGCGCCTTTTTCCTGTCAGTAGCGCACTGACCACTCCGAGAACTCCCGGCAGAGAAACCGAGATACAGATTATTTATAATTTAAAACTAGACAAACCTCGCATCTTAGTGGTGCACGAACCTGTGCTTAACCACAAAGATAGTTCAGCGCGATGTAGACATTGTGTCCCTGATGCGCTTGTAAAGTTTGTACTACTACTACTATGATCTCGTAAACGTAAAGTTACTTCTTTTTTGACTGTACACTTCACTGGGATACCCAATCGCACTGGTTTGTACGGAAGACATAGGCTAACTGGCTCCAAACGAATAAATTCTGCTGCAGCGACCACGGTCGCCAAGAACTATGGCGCACTTAGAGGAAGGTTCAATGACCCGCGCCCCCTACCCTAACGCGAGTACGCCCACGGCAGCTGTGTAGACCAAGAAATTTGCTGACTTAGTGCATCGGATGCCGCAAAGAACGCTCAGCTCCCTGGACCTTCAGCACAACTTTGCAGCACACAAGGTCCGCTGCTACCGCTATTTCTTAATATCTCATCAACTTCGCTATATAATTTCATTAGCTTCTTAATGTGATCTTATTAGCTTCATAGTAAGAACACCTTAGCTTTATAATATCTTCTTAGCCTTATAATATCATCTTATTAGCTTCATAATATGATCTCATCACTTTCTTAACATGATCTAATTACCTTCCTAATATGATCTCATTACCATCTTAATATGATCTCATTAACTTCATAGCAAGATCTCATTAGCTTCATAGTATGATCTCATTAACTTCAGTTTTCCTGCGCTTCAATCGTAAACGTTGGATATATCATTGTGAATGATTTCGCATTCGCTAACTGGAGATAAAAGCCATCCTCTTGCTCCTTAAGACAAAGTTTTCGCTGTCTCAAAGCTAATACGTTTTATAGTCCGGGAGCCTGTAACATCTGTTTCACATCTCGCGTGCGAAAGGCTTGACCAATGGTATAAATAGGCACTTGCACAGGATCTCGAAATGACCTTTCTTAAGTTTCGCATTTGTGGGTAAACGGTCGAGGGTGCCGCCCAAAGTGCCAAGAAACTTTGGTTTAATTCACATCCCTGAGTACGTCCACCAAACATATGTCAAAATATTCTGTCTTGGGATCTAATAAAGGGTTACTAATTTTTAAGTTCCGCAATTGTCGCATAGGGGCTTAAGAAGGATTCATTTAACCCCAATTTCATATTTAATTCACATCTTGAGTACATCATTAACTCTTTCCATCAGTATAGTCCATTACCAGCTGTTTTAGGATCCATGATTCTTAAGTTCCGCTTAAAAAAGGTTCATTTAGCACCAAATTTCACATTTAAGTCACATCTTGAGTACATCCGTCAAACTTTGCTTGAGTCAAGTCCGTGACCAGCAGTTTCAGGATCCATGATTATTAAATGCATCAGTTGTAGACTAAGGACTTAAAAAAGTGTGAATGTGCTAAATCACCCTTACAGTGGACTTAATAAACAGTCTGAGTACATGCACAGACCTCTATCATAATGATCAGTTTGGAGACCATAATAAGAAGCGTGTGTGTTAAGTTCCGTAATTGTGCATTATCGGCTAAAGAATGGTCTGTGTGTCCCATACACATTTAATTCATATCTTCACTGCATCTATCAAACTTATCTTAAATGTAGTGTATGACCAACGTTTAGATATAAGTGATTCTTAATTTCATCAGTTGTGGATTAAGGGCCCAAAGAAAGGGTCAATGTGTCTACCTACCCTACCGAATTAACAGATTTGATTAACATCCTCATTACATCCATTAAACCTTTGCCAAAGAGGTACAGTGTGGGATCCCCATCTCAAAAACTGATAGTTCTTAGGTTTTAAAGGGCTTAAAAAACCTAGATGACTCCAGAAATTTACAGTTAATCTGCATCTCGCGTGCATCATTCAAACTTCGCTCAGATATAGTAGATGACAAATTTTTCTGTTTATTAATCCATGATTCTTAAGTTCGTCAGCTTTTGGAATAAGTGGCTCTAATAAAAGGACCCAGATAAAAAGACTGTAATGACTGGACTAGATTTCATTCTATTTCTAAAAATAAAAGTTTGCCAATGAACAAAAATTTAAACATTTTTTGGTACATCTGACAGTATCGCAAATATGCTCGACTACAAAAATGAAGCTACAAAACTAAAACTTCACTTCTCATACACTGAACTTATCAACAAGTGAAGAAAAGCAGAAAACAGAAATGCCACATCAGCTGTCCCAGAAAGAGTGTGTGAGCAATTTACTGGACTGCTCATTAAACGAAAATTTGAATATTGTTCCTGGGACCCCTTGAAGTAAACGTCATTTTCCTTCATGTCTGAATAGTGCCTCTCCATTACTGCCCCTCATTAGACTCTTCTATGTCCTCTTCATCACTTGTATCATCTTTTGCATCAGAAGAAGCGACTCCTAAGCTGTCGTCAGTCTCTTCAGTTCCATCACTGTCGTTCGGCACCAGAGCATCAAGGAACTGTGGACCTTCGAACCAAACAGGGTTGTAAATCCCATTAGTCCACAACTGATGAATTTAAGAATCATGGACCAACTGGTCCATGAAACAACTTGTCGTGGACTATATTCAAGCACAGAGTGAAGGACATATTCAAGATATGAATTAAATGTGAATTTTGGGGTTAAATGAACCCTTCGTAAGTCCCTTAGTCCACAATTGCCGAAATTAAAAATTAGCAATCCATAGACCGCAACAGTACTTGACTCTTAGGTCTGACGCTGGCGGCCAAAAGTAGGCAACGGAAAAAAGAGATCTTCACAAGAGCTATTCTTTCCCCCTATCTAACACTGAAGAAAAAAAATCCAAGGTACCCAACATTTTTCTTGCGAAGAAGGTATCTTGGATACGACGGGGACGAACTTGGGCGCTTGCCTGCATGACCGTGTCTGGACTTGTTCATAATAGCTCTGGAGAAAATCCTATTTTTCCCATTTTGGCCGCCAGTGTCAGGGGCCTCTTGGACCTAAGAGTTAAGTACTGTTGCGGTCTATGAGCAATCCTTCATTAGACCTTAATACTGAACATTTCAGCAAAGGTACTGTGGATGTACTCAGGGATGTGAATTAAGTCCACTGCTTGGGTGATTTTGCACTTTTACCCTTTCTTAAGCCCCTTATTCCACAACTGATGAACTTAAGAATCATGGATCCTGAAACTGCTGGTCACGGACTATATTTAAGCAAAGTTTGACAGATGTACTCAAGATGTGAATTAACTGTGAAATTTGGGGTCAAATCCACAATTGCGGAACTTAAGAATTAGCAGTCCTTTATTAGACCCCATACTGGACATTTAGGCATAGGTTTAGTGGACGTACTCGGGGATGTGAATTAAACCAAAGTTTCTTAGCTCTTTGGGTGGCGCCCTCTACCGTTTATCTACAAATACGGAACTTAAGAAAGCAATTTCGAGATCCTGTGCAAGGGCCCTATCCATACCAGTGATCAAGCCTTTCGTGCGCGAGCTGTGAAACAAATGTTTCTGGGCTCCCGGACTATTACTATTAACTAACTGGATAAGATTATCTCGTCAGCACAACGTTGGCAGGCTGTAGGTATTCTCTTATGATTCCAAAGAAACTCCAGCGGAGCCGATGCAACCATTTGTTGAGAGCCCTTAGCTGAGTTTAGATCGCAGGTTCTCCCAAGTTGCTGAGTTTGTAGAGGACCTTTTAGGTTGTTCGGCACACAACCCAGTCGCGAAAAAGAATCTCCTCTGGGCATACTTTGCGCCCTGGACTACTGTACCATCCATAACTAAGGGACAAATTTTCAAATGTTTATAACTTTGCTTCTATTCATCACACATACCTCATCTTTTGAAAATTAATAGTCCTTAAGATGTTGAATAATCAGTGAAAATTTGAACCAGGTGTAAAAAATTATAAGAAATTTATGTGTGAAAAACGCTTATTTTGAAATTTGTAACATCCAAAACTAAGGGACAAATATGAAGAAAAACAATAAATTGCACGCTTAATCCAAGCTCCTCCATTTCCAGTTAAGAAAAGATTTTTTTGCTGGATATTTGTAAACATTGCAGTAGTGGAATTCTTGGCGCCACGTCAAAAAGTAGATAACTCGTCAACAGTGATGGGCAGTATTTAAATACAATTGTATTTATATACGTATTTAAATACATTTTGTTATTTAAAAATGTATTTACAAATACTTTTGAAAACATGTAATTAAATACTGTATTTAACTACATTTTCGAGTATTTAAATACAATGTATTTAATATTTTTTAAATACATTTTTAAATACAGTTCGTATTACTATATCTGTTTTTTTCTGTGCCTTCTGTCATGAATGCTTTTCACACATTACTTCTAAATTACTCGTATTTGTAAAGTAAACCCGCAGCTCTTGTTATGTGTTAATGACTTGCAGTTACAATAGATAGGGTGCGTAATAAGGCTTTGCGAGTATTACTTTCCTCAGTTCTTACAGTGCTTAACTGGTAGGCTAACAAACTGCGACATAAAAAGAATGTAAAACATCGATTAATGGCACTTTTCAGCATAGCAATTGAATGCTGCATTGACTATTTAAAGCAAAACAGCGCTCTGCCTAAAACAGCGCACATCATTCGCGAAGCGCTCTGAGCCTTAGGTTGCGGGATGCAACCCGGCGCTAGAGTGTAGAGTTAGGTTTGATAGGTTTACTACACGCAAACGAATTTTATATTACAAGTATTTGGTAAAGTAGTTATACTCTATAGAATAATGCATCTGCGTAGCCACTGAAAGTTTAACAAACTTTTTGGGCAACATAAAACAAAAAACAAAAACTAATAAAATTGCATGACGTATTCCTTAAAACGTTTTTTAAGACATTATCAGAAATGGGATCTAATAAATACGCAGGAAGTTTATTGAGAAGAGTTGCAATTTGAAATACTGTAGCGCGTTTCTCAACGTCAACACG
>LQNS02278143.1:23114786-23124888 GCA_001587735.2 Parhyale hawaiensis | reverse complement strand
GACAGCGCGCAAGCAACTTCCAGGAGTGCGCGTAGATTGGCCCACGCCAGCGCGCAAGTCGTCGCCTGTTGACCCAGCTGTTGGAATTTTGGGCTTTGTCTCAAAAATGAAAGCAGATAAGCAGTAGTGAACGCTGGACAAGGTTTCAGCTGTTGTGATGCTCAACTGTAGTGAACCGATGATGGAAAGTTCACTACAGCGGGTCTTCACAACAGTCAAATGAAGAATATTCTCAATTCCGTGTCCTGAACATTCATCATTGAAAATTTAAGCATATATATATATATATATATATATATATATATATATATATATATATATATATATATATATATANNNTATATATATATATATATATATATATATAGGTAATCTTTGTATAAATATTTATATTTCGAAACGGGCTATTAGATGGCCATGAATATTTAAATACGGCCTGTTAAGTGGCTGGCTTCTCTATAGACTTGCCTAAATTCTGGTACCTCAAACGAGACTGTAATTTCAGGCAGTTAAAAAGTGGTTAAAACCACCATGCATTTATTCACGGTTTGTTTCATTTTGAAGGAAGAATAAATCTACGTTTAAATTCCGCCCACTTTTCGACAGTACACTGTTTTTTTTTTTTCTTTTTAATGCGGCCGCCCACCACCCTAGTACGACGAAGCATGCCCACACCCAGCTAGCCCCATAATAGCTATCCAACAATGAGCTTTCGCTCATTAAGGTTAGGTGAAGGCCAGGACTGATTCTGCTTTTAAAAATGCTTTTATTTCATAGCAATCCCATTGGAACCTTAGCACAACCAGTCCTGGCCTTTACCAAACCTAGATGAACGAGAGCTCCTTGGAGGGATATACCTCTATTATGCTGATGGACTACAGCATCAGCAGTTTTGGCCAACTTCTTCATCAGATGGACCAAGAGACCATTTTTAAAATACGAATGTACGAGAAGCTTAATAAAGATATTTTAACAAAAATGTACGGCGTTATTCTTAATCAAACATATATATCTATATTTGTCTCTCCACCCCAAAAGTGGTCGAAGGACTTGAGCAATGTTAATAATTTTATAAGAAGTCTGATGGGTTACTCTCGATGTGACTGAAACCAAAAAACTAGGATTAGCTGGTCATAAAAAATGACAGCGATGAAATTTGCTCCCACCGCGGTGCTCCCACTGCGGGTGATGGTCTTACGCCCTGATGCAATTTAGTCTGTTATGTCTTTAACGCAACTGAAGGGAGTTTCTGATGTTTCGTAAAGTTTGCAGTAATTAGGAGCTCTAATAGCTTTGTAATTTTGTGCCGTTTAAAAGGACGCAGTAACGGTTTCGAACGCTGCACTGGAAACGCGTTGTGAGACTGGGCCTTGACGTTCTGCACGCCAAAGGTGTCGCTGTATATGGCTTTGGTTCAATAGTAACAATTATGACCTGCTGGAGAACCAACTGCTCGTAATCTCAACAGTGTGAGTACCCGCCGACAGCTGGGTTTAACTGACACATGCTGTCCTTACACACCCTGAAGGGAATAGAAGAAACACTGTCTAATATCCATCCATTCGAGGAAATCTTTTCCGTTCCTAATATTATTAGTGGCATGCCGGTAGACGTCTTATTTGCCATGGCCCAAAACTAGAACTAGCATCATTTGCTGTAGACGTGAGAATTCTACTTCTCACTGACAGAGTTGGCCGTTCGCTGTAGATTTTCATATATACTTACAAAAAGTTAACCCTATTTAACGCGGGTCTTATTTGGTCTAGGAAACACGGGCCCAGTCAAGGCCACCTAGACTACAACACAGTCTAGGTGGCCTTGGCCCGGTTCAGAATTATGTCAAAATAATCTGCTATTTGCTTCTTCTAATTGTCTCACACTCGTACAAGCAAGTTTCCCATGCATCTCAGTAAACAATTTGTATTATATTTCTTTCATTTCAATATTTATATTGTCCCATACGGAACAACCAGTATTAGAAACGGTAAAATAACGTAAGTGGCTCATTTGTGATTTGGACGCTTCATCGTTGTCAAAAGCTACATCCATTTATGCTCCGAACTACATATGGCCATAACCTGTTGGTGAGAAAAGCTTATCTCAAGCCATCGCTGCCACGGGTAACGTAGGGCACGTTCGATTGGGTCATCAAACTCAATCAACGCCGATCCCACTTGCCTTGATTTGTCCGGAAATGCTGACTTGAACTTTAGTTTCGCTGCTCTGAAGAGTGTCCCAGGTGTTACAAGATCATGTTGCGCCCACTCAAGTCTCCATTTTACAGAGTAAGTTTGAAACCTCGCAAGTCTGACAGCAATCGGTTAATGTGCCAGCTCCTGCAAAGTGCATCATCGAGCCGAAGACAGAGGGCGTCTGATGTTTCTGATATGTTAAGCATCAAAAGGTTAATTTCAGTGCCCAGTCGAACGCGCGCTAAGTGCATTAGGACAAGACCGCCATAGCCGTGGTACCGTGACTTTAGAATGATGCCCAGCGCCGCAATCGTAAGTTGAGGCTTTTCTGAACCTCTCCTCTGGTCCAAGTTTTCGAAGCAATCTTATGCCACTGCCCCGAAAACTCCATTATATGTAAAGCTTTGGAAATTGAAAATAATCAGTGCTGGCTGTTGAGGGATGATAGTCAGCGATGGCGGGCTATCAAATTACGATCACAGAATTTAATCAATTTCAGTCAATTCCTGGTAGCAGAAGTCTTTTTCCTGTCATTCTCCTATCCAAAAGTTTAATATTGGAAGCAAATTTTTCCCAATTTGAGTTAGGTACACCAGCAACTGCCTTGTTGCTCGACGCGCCTGCAGCTGATCGCCCTCGGGCTGCTCAGTCAGTTCTGAACTTTTCCATAGTAAAATCATCTCCATTCCCGCTCTTAGCCTACGCTAAATGTCAAGTTCTAACTTGAAAGCAAAACCCGCCTCGCCTAGCCTGTATAGAAAAATAAAAAACTTATTTCCTGACGTTTAGAAGCTTTTTGATGCACCACCACCCAGGAGATATGGGATGGATCATAAGCCTAGGATCACTCAGTCTATTTTACTAGAGGGCCCGCGCTGTCGTAAAATGACAGCGAAGAATATGTGATGACCTTCTTCAATGATCATACATTCGATATTATAACTGCTAACTTAATCACCTTGAGAAGGAAAAATAGAAAAGCTTTTACTGCCACTTACGTTACATTGGTAGACAGTCGAAAAAACTTCTAGTCGAACTTTCAGCTTTACTGTCCAGATACCTCAGGCAATGTCAGTACAAATTCATCCTAGTCAATAGTTTTAAGTTAGGTTCTTATTTCAAGTACAAAGATAACCTTCCGAAAGGCATGCTTAGTTCCGTAATTTATAAGCACAGTTGCGCATCTTGTGCGTCTGAATCTTGTGCTCGACCACCCGGTCTCTCCGTGTTCGTGCGGCTAAGCATACCGGCAGGAGTTATCGTACGGGCCATATCCTATGCAACCCCCCTCAGTCTGCCATTAGATTCCATGCCTGGCAGTGCAAAGTTCTCGTGCGCTTTGACGATTTTACCCCAGACTAAAGAATATATAAAGAATATATTCTTTAGTCTGTGATTTTACTGTGTTAGGGACAGCTGCTACCCCATGCGATCTACGTATTTCAAAATCTCTATTTATTTACAGTCGTAAGCCACCTCTCAATGATATGCAATCCGCTTATCCATTACAACTCGTAAATGCTTAGCTTATCGATAGATTTACTTCTATAGGCCGTATATATAGGTTGCTTTTTATATCTTCTCGATAATAGTACAGAGTAACGATAGATGGAATTTTTTGCTCAATTGTTTTTCATTTTAGTATTCCAGATGTTGATAATGGCCTTGAGGGCTGAAACGTTCAAATGTTATAGTTGCGAACTTCAGTTTCTTTTAAACATCAATCATGCTTACTGTGCGAGTTCTTACCCTTGCCGTTCTCTTCTTAAACTAACCTATTTAGCAATAGTAATAATAATTAGTTGGCACTTAAAAGGTCAAGTGTATAAAATTCATTGAACTTTAAGTTGGAGAAGGTATGTATGCAACGCTCTTCCGGGATAGTTTGTATACTGTACATACGTCTTTTCGACTGCGATGATGATTTTCCCTCTGCCAACAGCGTGTGTGCCACCGGCAGTTGGGTGTGCGCCACCCACACCTGTCCTCCTGGGGACCACAGAGCTACTGGCATCAAAGATGATGACAGCTTCGGCTACATGGACATCAAGTACGACTTGGACGACAATGGCATCGACAACGACGAGGAGTATTACGACGACGATGAGGACTATGACAGCGATGAATCTCTGGAAGACTACCAGGACGAGTTCGCCAAACAAGAGTACAACTCCATGAGCGCTGCTGATAGAAAGAAAGTCGATCATCTCGAGAACAATATCCGCAAATTCTACAGCGACATCGCGAAATGGGAAGGACCTAAGGCCAATGCGACTACCCCGTCTTCTGTCAACTCGACAGATACAGAAGAGTGGAACTCAGAAGAAACTTCATCTGAAGAAGAGGAGGATGATCTTCTTGACCAGTACGATGATCTTCTGGAGAGGAGCCAGAAGATTCGTGATAGACTTACTGCCCTACGAACGTCCATTGCCAATCTGGAAGACCACCGGCAAGGCCGGGAGCATGCGACACCCTCTCGGCCAGCAAGAGGGGACCATGCGGACCTAAACACAATCGACCATAGCCGCGCTCCCGAAGGCCGTACTACCATGAACCGCAAGCACGAGAAGTACCAGCAGTACCAGGATCAGCTGCGTCGCAAGCAGGAGCGTCGCCTACGTCAGCACGAAATCGACAACCATATTTGGGAGGACCAGTGGAAAGCTAAGATTGCGCGTCACCATCACGAGCCTCTTGATAATAATTTGTGATCATGATTTTTTTTTGTGCGAGAGTAGCGGTAGGGACTTCCGTTTACTTAATTGCAGCTTATAAAATTGATTTGCTAACTAGTTCATATATTTAGACAGCAAATATACCTTAGATTATCGCATGGTTACCTAACTTCCCTTATTCTTTAAGTACTACTCACATCCATATTTTCATATGAACCTACCGTGCTGTAGGTCGATGTGCTTCGCCATATTGTCACGTTGATCATTTCCAACCCATGAGATGTAATCCTCTTCTTACGACTCTTTTGAGATACTTATAACTGAGAATGTCTAGGTTATGACATTTATTTCATTTTAATTTTGTTTCTGCTCGTCGATCCTGGCATACGTGTGCGTGAGGCGTCCCTCTACAGTTTGAGCTACACTTGAAATTGCAGTTATAATTTCATCTGATCCACTACATATTTATCTTTTAACAGTTTTGGTTCCGCAAATCTCCATTGATGGATCACCATCAATGGAGATTTTGAAATGGTGGTACTGTCCTTCTCACTAGTCACTTTATTTTTATTCTACCGGCCATACTGGCTTGGAGCTAGACAGGCTAGTTCAATCATATTATGTTCTCCGGTTCTCTTGCAACCCTGGGTGAAAACCCATACTATCCCCAGAAGCCATGCCCCCTCTTCTTTCTTTTCCCCTGGTCAAGAACTACCAGTTTCGGAGGCAAAGTGAGAGGAATAGAAACAACTAGTTATTCTATTTGTGAGGCCCTCCGTGTCGTCTTTATGGAGAAAAGAAAAACTATAGATGAATGTTAAACATTGCGAGTAGCGTCGAGGATTGTGTGAGGTGTGTGTAATAGTCTACAGTTGACCGCTCCTCCTATACAGTGCTATATAACGGAGTGTCGAAGTCCACAACAAAAGACTACGTCAGTGTCACAAATATTTTAAACTTTGGGGTCGTGGCTCCAATAATTCTAATCGCCTTAGGCCGCACTGTCACGCCTACAGGTAGATCTGCTACTACCTGTTCTGTTGGGCCTTAATAATAAGTGGATCCTGTAACTGCTGGGCCATTGTTTAGTTTAGAGTTTTTATCAAATGCCAATAGTCTATCCAATTCTATGCTCCAAAGTACGCCTTATGTGTACCAACTGCGATCTCTATATTTGCCTATACTTCATGCCAAATAAAGATATATTTTGTTTTAAACCGCACACTGCATGATGCTGATAGTCTGCGTCTCGTATAGATGGTCATACTTCTCTATATCGTCATTAAACATACTTTTATCTTAATATCTAACCACTGCCGTGGCAAGGAGTCAAGCCTTATTGTACTGCGAACGTACAGTTAGTATTATGTGAAAAATTTAGCGACGCAACCTTGACAATGCACTGATGCCGCCGCCGTCATGGTGCGGTGGTGTCAGCATCCAGCTGCCGCACGGTGAAGAGTTGAGTGCCGCCGCCGTCATGGTGCGGTGGTGTCAGCATTCAGCTGCCGCACGGTGAAGAGTTGAGTGCCGCCGCCGTCATGGTGCGGTGGTGTCAGCATTCAGCTGTCGCACGGTAAAGAGTTGAGTGCCGCCGCCGTCATGGTACGGTGCTGTCAGCATTCAGCTGCCGCACGGTGAAGAGTTGAGTGCCGCCGCCGTCATGGTACGGTGCTGTCAGCATTCAGCTGCCGCACGGTGAAGAGTTGAGTGCCGCCGCCGTCATGGTGCGGTGGTGTCAGCATTCAGCTGTCGCACGGTGAAGAGTTGAGTGCCGCCGCCGTCATGGTGCGGTGGTGTCAGCATTCAGCTGTCGCACGGTAAAGAGTTGAGTGCCGCCGCCGTCATGGTGCGGTGGTGTCAGCATTCAGCTGCCGCACGGTGAAGAGTTGAGTGCCGCCGCCGTCATGGTGCGGTGGTGTCAGCAAGTCTGCTGTACCATCTTCACAGCTACTAGGTGAAGTGCCCCACTAATGCAGCGTTTTATTTTCTTCGTCAGAGCTCTTTGTAAGAACCGTCAATCAGTTGCGCGTAAGATAAACAGTTACGTAATGAGAAGCAGCGAGCTGTAGCGGGACTGCTTCAAGGGATATCATGATCGCTATAGGTGGTCACTGGTGTATAATATGGTCTGAGGTGGGCACTTGCAGCCCTCAAAGGGCTGGCCATGGGGCCCCAAAAATCTAGACTTGCGCCCTCCTGTACTGTTGTGCCAGTGCAGCAAGTGCCCACTTTCCAATATAACTACATGCTAGTGCCCATTCTATATTATGTTTGGGCCTTCTGTTAATTTTTCTCCTTTGAATATTCCAGTTCTTCGTTTCCATTTACACTTTCACGCAATACGTGCCTTAATAACATAGTAGTAATGGAGCTAGCTAACAGTAGTGTAATCTACTAATCTTGTTTCTATTAACCTTAGTAATGCATTTTCTAACACTTGATACATTGCATAGCCTGTAAAAGGTAGAGCTTGTTAGAACGTTTTTACTCTTCTAGTTTGCTTTGTTACATGTGTAGATTCATTAAATTGCTGCGTCTGATATTCATCTAATAATGGCTCTGTAGCAATTTGCGCCTGAGCGATTGATGCAGTTTGTTCGCAGTGTAACACTGCGGGCAGGTGTAGCGGCAAGGCTGCGGTCGCTGCCTCAACTGCCGCAGAGTTACGGTCAAAGGGTCACTGACATGGAGGCCTACAGAAATGCCGAAACCCCCAAAACGTGGCCGCGACCTCCTCCAAATACTGATGGTAATGATCTTATCTCGAAATTTTTGACGGGAAATTTAGTCTGCTGCCGCTTGCCTGGCATGCCTGAATACACTGAATACACTGCTCCTGCAAAGTATTGCATTTTATCGCTTTCGATACAGAGGTATATCAGTTAATGTAACAAAATTGCGTTATGGTGCTGAGGTTTTTTGCTATCATGTTTGTTACCTCCGCCAAGGAGGTTATGTCTTCGTCGTGTTTATCTGTCTGTCTTTTTGTTTGTCTGTTTACGTGTCTGTCTGTCTGTCTGTCTGTCTGTCACCAAGATAACTCAAAAAGTTATGAACCGATTTGGATGAAATTTACAGGGATTGTTAGGTACGTTGGGAGGAACAGATGATTAACTTTTGGTGAAGATATGTCCATCCGTTTGTTTGTTTGCTTGTCTGCGTCATTTTTCTCGATGCCACAACTCAAAAAGTTATGGATGGATTTCGATGAAATTAATATGATTTGTTAGGTATATAACAAAGAGTAAATGACCCAATTTGGTAATGGTCCGCTTGTTTGTTCGTTCGTTTGTGACTGTTCTTAATTTTAGGCTTGTAAGCACAATAACTCAAAAAATAATGCATGGATCTTTATGAAATTTATTGGAATTGTTAGTAATGGTAAAAGACATAAATGATCAAATTTTAGTGCAGATCGGTTGGTTTTTTTGTATGTTTGACTCATATTTGTCATAATGTTTGTTAACAGTATAACTCAAAAAGTTATGAACTGATCTTCAAAAAATATGCACAAGCTGTTATTATTAATATAAAAAAGCACAAATGATTAGATTTTGGGGTTTATTCAAAGAAAATTATGGTTTCAGAGCTAATTTGAATTTTTGCTACCGTTGCCTCACTTGGCGGAGGTATGCGCTCTCAGAGTGCTCTAGTTCTACATTCTATCATCTCAGACCGTGCCATAATATACTTTTATCTGCTCTGTGTGTCGTCTTTTATTCCTGTTAGTGCCACTGTTGATAATACGCTAACGGAACTAGGTCGCAGTGAGCTGTTTCACAAATTGGGTTTTTGGTGCCGCCAAGAACTCTGCTAGAACAATATTACTATTTCTTTTGAGACAATTGGCTCATTGCTACAAAACGTCAGTCAGTCTAAAGGCACTAGTCAGTGGCACGTCGTAGTCGAGCTAATTCAGCTGAGCCCGCTAAGCTTGAATTGTCCGGGCCTTGAGACCGTCTGTTGTGGCACTTGGCGGCTCCTCAACTCAGCAGTGTCGTGTGGTGCGACTGTGACTCATTATCATGGAAGTAGAATAAGATTTCTACATCCATGCTCACAATACGCTATACTGCTACTATGGCAGTACTGCTCTAGCACCGCTAGCAGCTGCTAGAGTGCTCGCAGCCCCGCTTGCATCTGCGTTTCGTCACATGTTACGGCTGGGCTCATTCCGTGAATGCTGGCGAGTTGTTCATGTAATGCCACTTCCGAATGGACGTGTCTCATCTCGGACCTCTGATTATAAACCTATCTCGATCGCACCCGTTTTGTCTAAAATTTACGAAAGGGTTGCGTCGAGGTTGGGTCGCCTTCTTGAGAAGCAGGGCGCCCTCTCTCTCCGACACAGTATGATTTTCGTAAAGGCTTGGGAACTTGAGATGCCCTGCTTCACATTTGTCATGTGTTACAGTCGGTACCTAATATGGCTCATAAGGCTAGGTTGGTCCAGCTTGACTTCAGTGTTGCCTTTGATCGCGTGAATCCCCTTGGGTTGCTTCATTAGCTCAGATTGATGAGTGTCGGTGGTTCACTTTCCGCGGTTGTTAATTAGTTGTTTGGCTGGTAGACGCCTATGTGTAGTTGTTGCTGGGAAGAGTAGTTAGTTTTTGGGTCTGATATCTGGTGTCGCACTGGGTAGTGTTCTGGGCCCTTATTGGTCATCGTATACACAGAGGACTTATTTGATCTTTTCATAATTTACGCGTTGGTTACGCTGACGATGTCATTTTGCTGTGGTTTGCAGGAAGTCTATTAATAGGTTGGAGATGATTGGTTCCTGGTAATGAATGCGATTAAATACAGGTAAAACTACGACGATGCTTGTGTTTGGATCATGTACAGTAAGGCCTGCTTCCCCCGCACTTATAGTGAATGATGTTTCAGTTCTTGTAGTTAAAAACCTGGTAATCTTAAGTACAAATCAAATTTGATCTTAAGTTGACGTTTGAGGCCCACATCGGTTCAATTGCCTCACGAACATTGCAGAATATTGGTCATATGCGACGTATTGGGAAGGTATTTGGTTCGGTAGAATTGATACGTTGCTGCTTCAATTGCTATGTCCATTCCTATTTTAGAAACCTTGAAGTAATTAAAGTAGGAGGGAACTTAACGGATACGAAGTGTAGCCACTACATGCCTGTCTAGGAAGCAGTCACAGCTCCAGCCAGTTGGCGGTTGGGACATCCATGTTTGTGCATACGTGATTGCGTGGGTGGCAGGGTG
>LQNS02278143.1:23089014-23099182 GCA_001587735.2 Parhyale hawaiensis | reverse complement strand
ATTAACCATAGAGTAATTAGGGTCAGTCCTGAGGGTCCTGTCCAAGTTGTTCTTTTACGGTGGTAGAAAGCAACGGAGCTACAAGCAATGCCATCTTCTACATCAAGGAATGGTCCTTCTCTATAGCTAGCATATAAAAGGATATCAGGCGCTAAAAATTCCCAGACCTAAGAGTGACTTCCTCGGCCTTCCCAGTGGGAAAATCACCATAGTTAGGAAAATTCCCAGAATAGAAGTGTGAGCTTACTAGAATTAGGAAGGGTTATTTCGCCTCTGAATCTACTCAATCGAACAGACAGTTCAGGAGGCGAGTTAGTCTAGATAGTGGCCTGGAGCCTCTGAATATTCCTCCTCTAGGAACCTAGAATCCCAACCCTTAGTAAGATATCTCAGCCTAACGGCAGAGAAAAGCCAGGGAAAACTACCACAGTAGGTCCGGGTTACTACAGATACCGGTAGTCATCCCGGCAAGAGACCAGTTAACAAGGTAAGGAAGGTGGATCAGGGTTTTTCAGCTCGAACTGGAAAACCAGCTCTCTCGGACACTGACCTATGCCACAGAGGGGCAGTTTCCAGAATATTCCGAAACGGGTTCCAGAAAAGACTTGAAAGTCTTCCGGCTCTAGAAAGAGTCAGACAAGGCAATACCAGTAGCCCAGAGGTATGCAAACTACAAGCGACCTCGTGCGCTGGCCAACCTCCAACCCGCACGTAAGGTTGGAGTAGAAAGAAGCCTGGTCAGAGCAGTGTTATCCTAATAGGATTTTTACACAGATCTATTCTGAGACAATCCAGGAAGGCCTGTTATAGGCCTATATTTTAGCTAATGGTCAGGGGTATGGCAACGGACTAAAGATCGTTACCAGGTACCTTCAAGGCCAGGACGCGACTTACAGTCTCTACCAGGCCAATGTTGATACTCCTGAATTGTCTGAAGGAAAGATCACAAAGTATAGGAGAATAAATTAGTTCAGATCAGGATCCTTCGCACCAGCAACACAGGGGAGGCCATGAAACCCCTCCCTGCTTCGCCTTGGGTATGTTGGTGCTACCGACAGAAGCTGTTCTGTCGGAGCGAGCCACTGAGAATGGATAGTGTTGCATCGAATTTTTCTCAGTGGCTTGCGAAGACAGAACACCTCTGGAGGATCAATATAACCCAAAGCCTCTTCAGTTTCTTGGCCTAAGGGTGAAGTTGATATGTTAGTGCGCTCGTCGTGCCAGAATGAGGAGTGCTGCTGCTTGGACCCTGAGGTACCGTACCAGGGGCGGGGCTTGAAAAAAAAAATGAAAAAAAAAAGAATAGAACACGAAAAGCTGTCTATAATGAGGGTTACGCCTCGAAACAGTCTAAACTACCATTTAGATGCCCCCAGACTTGGGCGCTGACGCTGATCTGGTGCTACCGACAGAAGGTGTTCTGTCTTCGCGAGCCACGGAAAAAAATTCGTTGCAACACTCTATCCATTTTCAGAGTGCTTTCAGTTTTATGTTTTCTTTTGTTACCTTACATTCAGGAATCAAGTACAGTGAAACCCCGGTTTCCCGGACTTTTCGTCTTCCTGGACTTTTTTCACTTTTCCGGGGTTTTCCCGGAACGTTCCGGGAAACTGAAACAAAGCTGGAATACTGGAAAACTTCGGCATTTCCCAGAAAAAGTCCGGCAGAAGTTCAGGACCTTCAGAAGAATTCCCAGAAGTGATGCTGCGCAGATACTGAAATTCGCCTATTGCGCAGTGTCTCTTCCGGGAAACGGAAGGTAACCTCTGCCATTTCCCTTCAGTAGTCGTCTGCACAGTATGGTGTTTGTTTAAGAAGTGCTATTTGAGTGATTTCAATTCAGATTTATGGGTTTAATTTCGGGTTCTTCAGTGAATGTGATGAATAATATTGAGTGCTATACTTAATCAATAAAAGAAGGCTAGAAAAGTAATTTATTTTTTATTTTTAATGAAAATATCGCTTGGTGAACTCGTAAGTCAACTCTAGCCTCTAGGCCAGCTTTGCAGTCATTCAAATGCGAATGCATCAAGTACTGTAGCTAACTATGTACTTACATACATAGTCTACTGTGCAGTATGTATGCATTATGAGCAGTAATGTTCATTTGATACATTAATGTTATTCTTAGTTTTTTTTTTTTGGGGGGGGGGAGGTGGGGATTACATATTTGAGCTTAGCCTCACTGTACTGTATACAGTAGTTTTTATAATGGCTAACGTTAATAATAACGGTGACCCCAGCCTCAACACTGCAAATGGTGAGTAGCTACCATTATCTACGATAGTATGAATTTATATGCACTGTATACTGTATATGTATTAATACCGTACGAACGCACTATGTTATGTAGATAAGTACCTACTGTACTACAATGTTATGCACATAATGTACAATACTGTGTGGAATGGCAATTCCGGAAATAGTTTCATTTTCGTGCAACAACGTGCGGCAGACTGGGGTTTTTCTGGCATTGAATTTCCCGGAAATAGTTTCAATTTACCGGACATACGTCCGGGAAAAAAAGGTTTTTCCGGGAATTGAAATTTTCTCGTTATGTTTGCTTTGCTTTGTTTCTTTTTCCACCATTCATTTTGTTAATTTAACTACTTGAATTTTGAGTTATTTTACAGACTCCACAGAGTAATGTTATATCACAGTTAAAGATACCTACGCATGATTCTCTCATCTCACTCATAATATTTATAGCTATTACACCCGAAGGTAAGCTGCATTCCAAATCTCATAGGATCGTATCAAATAGGTTTAACACGGTCAGTTTTGCGCCATATTATAGTATTTCTTTTGATGCTTCAATTGTTGTATTTGGTATTCATAAAAATCTAAAGTCAATATAATTGTCGATGTAATTGTTGCAGTGACTGTAATTAATAACTTTGCGTAATTGAAATTACATTTGTATATATTACCGGAACAACAGATTCATAAACAAACCGTACTGTAACTGTTCATATTTTAGCTTTCGTATTCAAACTGTATAAATTTCAATGCAACTATATTCATGTAAATATCATAAGTACGGTTCATTTACAGGAAACTCACACAATTACGGGGCTTGAAGCAAGCTTTTGCTGTTTGGCGGAGTTGTACGCTTACATTGCTGTCAAGGTGTTCCCACCAATTGCTGGTGCCCGCCTTAGTTCGACTTGCTTCTATAAACGCCTCATCAGTCACGCAAGTTCACGACATAATACGTTCACCTACCTGTTTGTAGCAACAATGTATGGGAGTTAAACTTATCTTGTGTTTGTAATTATTTGATTGAATCTATAGATTTACTGATCCATCATGTATCCTATAAAGAATCAGATCACTATGTACAATCTGTAAATTTGAGGCAATCTGTAACTATTTCGCTGATCTCTTTAGTAGTAATATTAATTTATACCAGCTTTCATTATCCCTAATTCATTTTGAATAGTTTATCAAGATTGAAATCTAATAATAGATCTAACTGAAAACAGTGAAAGGACAGCCAAGTTAACAGATACTAAGTTATCACGAATATAAAACTACACAACGCAATGTATAGCGATCATTGGTCTCGTGTGTTTGTGGTGTCATTAATTATATGAAAATGACAGATGACTGGGTTTGAATGATACCACAACATCGTTTTCCCGAAATTTCAGTTTCCCGGAACGGGCTCCTCCCGTGCTGTCCTGGAAAACGGGGTTCCACTGTATATTTCAGTAAGATTCTTTAGTTTATTAACTTTACTTTCCACTGGTAAAATTGGTCTAAAATAGTTTATTTGCTTACAAAGAATTGTTAAAAGGTTTAAAGGCTTACTGCACGTACTATAAAAGATCTTACTTATTAGTTACTCTCTTAACAACCACACAAGTTTAAAACGACTGGCAATGGGGCTTAAGAGGAGAGCGAGTACCGACATCCAGCAAGATCGGGTGCAGATTAAAGACTGCCTCCAGGCACTGGCAGCGGCTGTGACGTAACAGCTACCTGCTGAACTAGATCGCACATGTGATGTACTGTACTTGAGAGGTCTAGGTCTGCACAGTAAAACTTGGAAATTTTATTTCTCTCGCTCACACCAGTAGCTATATGTTTACTTTATCATTCATTCTTAGTTATCCCATCTTCTGCATAGGTACGGTATATTCTATATCTGTTACTGCAGTGCAGTATAACAAA
Source organism: Parhyale hawaiensis (assembly GCA_001587735.2). NCBI lineage: Eukaryota > Metazoa > Arthropoda > Malacostraca > Amphipoda > Hyalidae > Parhyale > Parhyale hawaiensis. The sequence continues at coordinate 23,095,006 of LQNS02278143.1, read as the reverse complement.
GTAGTTAGAATCTTTTAGCATGTGTAATAAAGGCATTTTTTTGTTAATTTCTGAGTAATAAAAAACTGTTACAAAAGCAATAAAATCATTAACTTATAAATATCAAAATTGCACGATAAAAAATGGCCCTGACAAACCACGTACATATTTACATTGGAAGTATTCTACAATTTTTACCCCAAATCTATTTTTCGCAATTTTCACCCGATCTTCAATGTGTAAACGCCAAATGCCTTTGCTCAACTTAAATGTTGTGTCATATGGGCTAGTTTGGCTCCTACCACAACATTGGCCCAAATCCCCTCTGGGCAGCAGGAGAGTAGGTGAATTTTCTGAAGCGGGCAATAATTACATTTTGTAATTTTGTTGACATATTCGAGTTATATAAGGGATTCTAAGACATTTTTCAAGAAAACGTTTTTGCCATTCCCCTTGTTTCCCTGGCACATTTGCCACTACAGCCAAGTTGACATCTGGTTTTGTTGATCTACAGAAGTCCGATGATCATATGAGTGTTCAAACACGTTCTATTAAATCTTTAAACTAATGCTGCAATCACGAGCTTACTTTATGGAAATGTGAACATAAAACGCATTTCAAGAAGTTTTTCACAAATATTTGTCAGGAACGTTGAGTTTATATTATGTTTTGGGATACGATCGGCCGACGTTATTGGAACACGATGATCCTACGCATATTCCAATATGTCCTTTTAAGTCTTTAAATTAATGGTGCAATTGCGAGTTAATTGTGCAATCACGAGCTTATTTTAATGAAATATGAAAGTAGAATAACTCATTCTAAAAAGTTTCTCACAAGTAACATTTTTGCCAAGAACTTAGAAGTCTGTTTTATACATTTTTGAAACAAAATCAACAAGCCATATATTATTGGAATGTGTATTATGTTGTGTTTACTGTTCGCAGTTGTGGAATTTGTTTACTCTGCAGGGATTTGCTCCCGGCAGAGTACCTCTGTCAGTAGCACCTAGACCCGCGATTTGAAGGGACTCCTGATCAGGCCACCCGATGCCTGTGCGTCTTCACTCGTGGGTAGACTCTGCGGAAGCTCTCTGCGCGGCTGCGACGGGGACTTCTGCGGACCAATCGCAGGCACTCATCGTGCAAGGAGTGGTTATGCTGCTTCTTTTCTTCGTCTCACTGTCTCCTCCCGCTTGTACTTTCTTGCTGTCTCATGTTTTTTCTTTCATGGACAGGTCCTTTCTGCCGACGACCTGCCTGCTCTGGTCAAGGCAGCTCTTTCCCTACTTGTTTTCCCCTCCCTCTGTTCCATTTCTCCCCTTATCCATCCTATTATGCAATGATATCCACCCCAATCCCGGCCCTGCCTATTGCTGCTCAGTCTGCTCACAGAACGTCACCTGTAGAGGGTGGTCCTTTCTGTGCTCCGCCTGTGCACGCTGGGTCCACAAGCCCTGCTCTGGCCTTTTCAGTGCTGCTAGTTGCCACCCGGACTGGAGGTGTCCCAGTTGTGCACCTCGGCCTCCTCGGTCCCCCTCACCCCCTCCTGTCTCTCCCTATCCTACTAATGCCCCTCCACTCATCGTTATGCAATTTAGCTGCAATGGACTACTACATTGCAGAACTGAACTATCCGCCTCCCTTCACAGCAGCAACATAGCCGTTGCAGCACTCCAGGCTCACTCTCTCCCAGCTCTTCCCTCCCCGTCTTCCCTGGTTACACTCCAGTCAGGAGGGATTGTCCTGCCGCCAATGGCGGTGGTGGTCTCTTGTTCCTAATGGTGCTGGTGTTGGTGGTGGTGGTGCTGGCGCGGTTGGTACAGTTGCCGGCGTGGTAGTAGGGTTAAGCACGACCTCAGTCTTGTCAGTAAATGCCCCTTTGGTTAACGGTTCGTGAGATGGATATGCCTCGCCAACAGCTTTGGCGGGAACTTCTAACGCCGTCATAGCGCAGAACATGTTTTTTTTTTCGGTTAGTTTTGTCTTTAACAATGAGGCTAATGCATGTTTAAATTCAGTGACTTTAAAAGAAGGATAAATTTTTGAGAATTCCTCCTTTACTTCCTGGAATGGAATGTTAAGTCCAACGTAGCAACAGATAAATTTAATAGCATCACCCCATTTTTCTATGTTAGCAAATAAAATTTGGAGCTTACGCTCGTCAGTGGTGATGTTATGGGCTACGAAATAATTTTCCAGAGTCCTTATGAATGTTCTGGCATCTATTTCCGGACGAAATGAGGCTCATTTGGTTGTGGATTGCCGGTAAACTCTGGGATATCCGTTAATACGGTGATTTGTTGTACGTTCGCATTGTTTTAATTCACTTCACTGCACTCCGCACGCACGTCACAGTTATAACAGTAATAGTCACAAGAACCAACAGTTTCAGGGAAGTGCACAGAAAGTTCAGCCTTACAGGAACACAAGGAACAATTGAGTAATTAGTTAATACTCATGGTTCGTCGATGCTGCGATGCGATGTCCCTGGTGAATGACTGTGGCTGTCGGCCTGTTCTTGCTCGTCACTGTGACACTAGTGTTTGTGCCAGAATGTTATGTTTATTTCACTTTGTTAATCACGACAATTACTATTAAACCATCCTGTTTGCAGCGCCAATATTATAGCTTTATTGTTCAGGATAGGTTTAGAAAGTCAACAAGTATTAATGCAATTTTACTGGGGCGTCATGGACACATATTTCAACTTCGGCTATCAAGTTCTGGTGGTACGCACAGTGATATGGTATCAAGAAGTTAGGCGTAAAAACAACTACAATTTCGTATGGATAGGTAACAATTCTGACACACTCTGGCTGTTGTTTTAATAGTTAAGACAGTTGCAAGGAACTGGCAGCCGTGCTGACTCCGTCGATGTCTGCCGGTAGCTTGTAGACGAAGGGCGAGAGCTCCACAGAAGGCAGAGCTTTTAAAGTGGCTTCTGAGCCCAGTCATTAGGCCAGTTACTTGAGCTGTTGAACTTCGACAGCTGTGCTGTATCTGGGAGTGTCGACTTCAACAGGGAAAGTCCTTGGACAGCTTGCTCCACAAATTTAGCTAAGTCCCTCCAAAAAAATAAACTACGATGAAGTAACTCTTATCACCTGAAAAAGGAACAAATGCAGAGTTAACAGATTTTTGTAGTTCTTTTACTACCATGCATTAGAAAAGCATTAGTCTGATCTTATAGCAGTACTACAGTCTACACTGATATACTAAGACAAAGTACAGAAGAACTACTAGCAGGATAGCTCTCATACTTACTCAAGAGCATACCGTACCTCCCAATTTGGCTAAGTCAAAAAAAAAAACCGGCAAGAGTAGGTGGGTACTTATCTGTTTATAACAAAGTGTGATGATTGACCAGTCCTTTTGATCTGGAGAAACCAGCGAAGACGCGAGTCGTGCTATCCGACAGAGGTACCCTGCCTTTCGCTTACCACTGCAATAGTGTTCAGTGGAACATTCAGCCTATTTGCTTTCTCATTTCAGAATTTATATTTTATTTTATGTCTAAGAAACAGTAATGTGATGGAGAGCAGCAACTGATGCAGTGGTATATGGTGTGGAGGGTGCAGCTGCTGCTATGCAGCCTCCTTTGGAGAGCATCTTCTGCAACTTTTGATCTGTATGTTGATGCAGAGGACTTCAGAAAACTCTTAGGTGAGTCTTTTGTGTGTTAGAGAAGATTATGGAGAATGAGTTGTTAATTTTTTTGTCTTTCATTCCACTTGATTTTAAGGCTACCTACCAGGTCATTATTGTTATAGTCTAGCTATTCATGTGTTGGTATATTCTCAGTGGCTCGCTACTACAGAACACCTCTATCGGTACCGTAGCAGAGTTGCAGAGTCGGAGGATTGGAGGGGGAGTTGGAGTCGGAATCTCACTTGCTCTAGGAGTCGGAGTCTGAGTCGAAATTTTTAGCCTGACTCCGGAGTCCCATTTATAAACAAATAATTCTGAATTTTCTGTCACAAGTTTGAAATTTTTTTTTTTTTTTTGTAAATGTAGATATTTTTTTGTACATTTCTTTTTTACAGCCATAGCTACCATGTATTTTCCTATTCCGTATGATGAGGCCATTGAGAAAATGTTGTGTAGAACTTTTGCACCTGGTAGGTACATTATGTGAGGGCTTGGGAGGCAAAATAATTAATTTTGGACAAATTGTTCTAAAATTTGCATAGTATATGTATTTTTGCAAAAGAAACACAATTTGCTCCTACCAATGTTTTGATATAGGCCTTAGTTTTTTTAGATAATGGGAAATATCTATAAATATAGCTAGCCATATGCATTGTTTCTAAGTTTCCAAGTATTAGAACTCAATGAGTTTTCATTCTAGAATAAAAGCAATAACAGTTTAAGAATCCTTGAAACATTCCTAACAAAACTACAGAGCAGGATTTTCCATTTTTGTCCTATTTTTTTTGTTCAACTCTGCTCAAAACTGATTTTTTTTCCTATAGTTTAGTTAAGTAGTGATCAGACATAATAGAAAATGTAGAGTCCAGCTCTGTAGTTTTTTTTATGAATGTTTCAAAGATTCCAAAAGTATCATTGTTTTTATTATTGCATGAAAACTCATTGAGTTCTATTCCTTTGAAATTTAGAAAAAATGCATAGGTAGGGTAGAGGCATTAGTCTCCGACCAATTTTTGCAAGAAAAAAAATTTCCGCGGCTTATAATTCCCATAAAAATGATGATTACTCAGCATTGTTATACATGTATATCAAAAGAAAGAGCATGAGTTGAACTGTCATTTGAGAGTAAGTACATTATTCTACAAGTGACAATTTTTTCGTTATAAGTGTTATAGTGGACTGATCGGACACTTTGGGCGAGCTAGTATCTCCGATCAATTTTGACCGCTAATGACCGGTTAAAGGGAAAAATAGAAAACATTGAGATTAATGAACAAAGCTATAGGAGCTGCTAGATAAACTTGTTTTCTAACATCTGAATGATTTCTATAGTTATTGATCTGACTCGAATACATGGAGTTATGGCTTGTCCCGTAACAGGAGACCCCCAAAAATAGTACAAAAGTCAACTTTTGGAATACCATATTTATGGTTTGTAAAATGAACGTCTGTGTAGGTATTGCACCTTCATTGGGCAACAAAATAGAAATTTAGGAACATATATCGACCTCCAGTTTAACTTTGTGTTTGAGATATTTACAAGACCGTTTTTTCCGATCACCTTTTAACTCCGATCACATAAATTATGTGAAAAAACTTGTTTGAGCAAGAACCATGCACTTAAAAGTCAAATCCGTGACTTGTTCATGCATGAAAACATATAAGCATGGCCTAGGATGTTATATTTTTGCCGGGGTTTGATTGTTTGTTAGCCACATAACTCAATGAGGGTAGCACCCCCAACGGGGATGTACGTTTTGCATCATTTCTTTTCTATCCGTACATACTGACGCAATATACCTACTATACGTGATACATACAGGCAGCTGATACCTTACTCGCCGAGCATACTGACGCAATATACTAGCTTTTGCAGTGGCTCGCTAACGGCATAGTACCTCTGTCGTTAGCCCGCAACTCACACCGCCAATCGGCGACTCCAGTTCAGGAGGACATGTTCAGAGTCGTCACACTCATGTTATTGACAGATTAGGTACCATACCTATCGTTCTAAGTATATTTCCTATCTTATCCTATCTTTCCCTAGTTTAAAATCAGTAAAATTCGAGGTTCCCGCTCTCCTACATCAAGGAGAGGTCAGGAAAACCTTCTCTGATTTTTCCCGATTTTTTCTGATTTTCTCTGTATATTGTTGCAAGTGCACTAGAAGCAATAGGTCGGGCAGCGCGTCTAACGACCAGCAGACTTGTAGCTGCTGTAGCTGATCCTGTGCCCTAGCTACCCACTCCATCTTAAAGGAGGCGTACCCAACAAAGGTACAGGTAGCATATAAATCACAAAGGAGGTTAATAATCATCATAATTAACAGTGCACTATAAAATAAACGCTTCTAGATCTGGTAC
>LQNS02278143.1:23057925-23069971 GCA_001587735.2 Parhyale hawaiensis | reverse complement strand
TTTCCATTCCTGGCCAGGCAGGTGCCTCCACCCAGCTTCCGCATACCAAAGAATTGCCGAATCAGCACGCCGGACTCGACAAAGATCCCTTGACAAGCTTGTTGCTTGAACTCGGCACCACGAGCACATGAGTCCGGCACGCATGGCATGCTGCTGTTGTGGGTATTATGATCACACTAAACATAGTCTATTGAACCTAACTAAACTAAAACTTTCACACTTCCCTTTACTGAGTTTTACTGCCAGTGTTAAATATAATTGTGCTAGTCCCTTTTTTTATGAGGAACATTTTTATTTGAATAACCTCTGTAAACAAAGTTTTAGTTAGTTGTAACTTGTAATAGCTCCCTTTACCAAGTTTACTGTTTACTGGTGTGAATCATGAAGTCTTCGTGCTTTGTGGATCTCGGGTGTGGCCGAGTTGGGTGTGGTGAAGTGATCGAAGTCAGAGATCTGAGAGATAGGCTGTTTTATCCAGCCAAAGTGCTGGATGCTAAAGACCAGAAGTGTAAAATCCACTATGTTGGTTGGGCTCCGAAGTACGACGAGTGAATCTGTGTTGGAAGTGACAGACTGAGGCTGGCTGCGTCTGCTTCTGTGGGTGAAGATCTGGCTGCCAGTGTGGATGACTCCTCTGTTTTGGAGGACTCCCTGACGTGTGATGGAGCAGCGGTCATGGACTGTGTGTCCTCGCCTTTGCGGCCAGCGGCTGGGGTAACTCCCTCTGGGTCCGTGAGTGTCGTGGCTGGCGAGGTGGGGGGCCTCTGCGTGCTTGGGTCCTGGGGGTGGCTTTGCAGGCTCACCCACGGACTCGGCTGGATAGTTTGCATTTTGTGGTCTTTTGCTTGGCAGGGAGGTAATCTCTGGTTATGGTTGTCGGGGGAAATTCCACCAGGATGTGGTCTGTGTTGGTGTAAGCAGTGACACCTTGTCCTGCATACTGGGCGACAGATCAGGTGCTGTCCAGTACCTGTGCTGTAGGTGTCGCGTTGCTACTGATGTACCTCGTGATGAATCAGGTTCTAAGGGTTGTCCCAACTTGGTGGAGTCTGCTTTTGAACAACTACTGGTATCTGTGGGAGCCATAACTAGGTAATTAAAGCAGTTGAAGAAGGATTTTGCAGAGCGAGTTGCTCCTCGTGCTTCCGGAATAAAGCATTCTTTGCCCTCGGATGACTTGAGTGTCCAAGTAAGACTGGAGGTTAGAGAGCTCAGAGAACAGGAACTCCGCCGGCATAACATCATTGTGAGGGGATTGGCAACGGAAGATGTTGTTGAGGAGGAGCAGAGCCTGCAGCGCATTTGTGATTTCCTTGGTGATGAAGTGTCGTTCAGGAACTTGGTGTACATGAACCACTGTAGGCTGTTTAGAGCTGAGGTTCATGACAATGACACAAGAAAGACTCTTTTGGGCTTGGCCAAGACTTTGAAGGGACATAGGCCTAGTGAGTTTGGCAGGGTTTATATCCAGAGAGATCTAACATTTGCTCAGCGCCGGGAGCTTGCTCCTAGGAGGGCTGCTGTTGGTGTCAGCGGGGGGGTAAGCTCTGGCTTTGTGGCGGATGGTGGGAGCGGTGGGTGTGGTGCTCCGTCTCGGGATGGGTCGCGACGGGCTGTGTCTGGAGCCAGATCAGGGAATGGGGTTTCAACTCGTGGTGGGACGGCGGTGTCTCGGGGTGGGGGGGCTGGTGTCCGCGGTCGAAGTGCTTCGGGTCGTGCTGGGGGTTCTGGCCGTGTTTCTTCACGCTGTGGTGATTCGGCTGCTGCTGGTCTGAGTGTGGTGGAGAGTACGTCGGGCCGTCAACTGGTGGGGGAGGGTGGAGACGGGAGGCACTCAGGTGGTCATTTTTGATGGCTTGGGTGATGCAGAATGTCATTTAGTTTTGAGGGTTACCCAGGTCAATGTGAACTCCCTTGCCAATAAGCTGGACATGTTACATATTTAAATAGAAGTCGACACGAGCTAATTAAAATTTGACGTTTCGGGAGTTTTATCCCATTTTCAAAAACCTAATAAATTCTTGAGGATATTTAACAATAAAAATTCTTTTATATTTAAGAGGACCTAAAATGTTGTGGTGCTAGCGTTGTGGGACCTAGAGACCTAGAGGGCGAATGACACGGTGCGATATGGGGTCCTTATATAAGCGTCGAGCGGCACGGGAAGCGGAGGAAAACGAGCGAGTGCAGTCGGAGTGAAAAGCGTCAGCCATAGTTGTGACGAGTGGTACAGCTGTAGTCATCATATAGGGCGGGAAAAGAACATGTACAGTCATGGGGGAAAAAGTCCGTCCTGCACAAAGAGCGGACAAACCAAGCCGTGAGCAGGGGTCGGNTTGTTGGAGTGCGCTTGTCTGCGTTGGATGTATGGGTCCTTGGTGTGTACCGGCCTCCTTCCAATGATGCAGGAGCTAATCAGCTACTTTGCGACCTTATCAGGGACTTCTGTGTTGGCAGAGAGGCGGTTGCCTGGGAGATTTTAATTTACCTACACAGGCTACACTGCAATGGTCGCGTGGGCTCCCAGGGGCTCCGTTGATGGAGGCCGCATTTTGCAGGGAGATCTAGATGTTATTCTTGGGGTTGTCAAGTCATGGAATTTAGTGTTGAATCCTGAAAAGTGTGCCGTGATGAGGTTCTGCCGCAGATACAATGTGGTGGAGTATGCAGCATGTCCCTATCTCCTTCGGGAATCCGTGTTGAGAGGGGTTAATTCTCACCGAGACTTGGGAGTTGTTGTTGATTCGGACTTGAAGTTTCATGCCCACATTAGACAGGCAGTTAGTAAAGCATCTGCAGTTGTGAACAACTTGTTAAGATCCACTGTGTGTAGGAGTCCTGATTTCATGCTTGCGCATTACGTGGCACATGTGAGGCCTATCTTGGATTATTGCTCAGTTGTTTGGAATACAGGCTAAATTGGTGATCTGAGGCTGTTGGAGTCGGTTCATCGAAAGTGGACCAAGTGTGTGGAGGGTTGTAGGGATCTAAGTTATGGTGATAGACTTGAGAGGTTGAACCTTTTTTCGGTTATGGGCAGATTACTGCGAGCGGACTTGATCAAGTGTTGGAAGGTTCTTGCAGGTAATGGGGGTGCTGCTGACATGTCGGTGCTGTTTTTGAGGGCTGAGGATAGAGTAACCAGGGGCCACTCAATGAAGTTGGTGCGTCCATATTTCGGCACGGATGTAGGGTGTAGGTCATTTCCCTCGAGATATGTTAGGCAGTGGAATGCACTGCCGGAGGATGTTGTGTCAGCCAGCTCTCTGGTAGTTTTCAAGAGAAAACTAGCTCACCATTTGGGTGATGTCTTGTACGAGTATGTGTAGTGTGGATCGTTGTTCGTTTTGCTTTTCTGTAGTTTCCCTGTTGATTTTTCTGGTAGTCAACCACGCACCTTCCAGCTGAGTTCTTTGGGGGCTTGTTTTGCGTGATTCCCTAGGCTGGCGCGTGGGGCTGAGCTTGCCTCCTTGGCCTGGTGCTCCTTTCTTTGGGGTGGCTCTGGCTGCGGGAGGCTGCAAAGGTGAGTTACAGTTACGCTAAACAAAATATTAGTATGGAGTTTAAAAGCAGAGAATACACATATTGCTTATCGAGTCACTAAAAGTAGTGAATATGAACTGGTTGTATTATTAAGGAGAGGTTTGAGCTTATGGATGTAGAGAGACTTGAAGATTTGAAGGTCTAATTTATTTTGTGCTTATCCCAACACTGTGAAATCCTCATGCGCTACTTGGGCACCACACTGCTTGGCGTGAAGTCTTACGGCTGAATGAGGGGTGACAGCTAGTATTCGATTCGTACAACTCCTGTCGCAATGCTCCGCTATTCTGGTCGAAAGGTTTTGTGACGTCATTCCGACGTACGACGATGCGCAAAGCACACAACCAAATTCATACACCGGAGAGTATCGCAATCGCGGAAGGAGAGAGAGTCTTTGTAGTGAAAAAATGAACCAATTTGAAATTATTAACCAGAATAGGACACAATATGTGATTTGGAAAATAAATAGAACATGAAGTGCTTAGCTCACGAGATAATTTTTCAGATACCTACTGAACCAAAGTATGGAAAAACACAGATACGCCGGCAATTATCACTGGAATTAACAGGAGCAACAGTATATTTTTGTCCAAGAATTTCTTAATTTGAGTATTGATGAGACCAAGAGAGAATCCATTACAGTTAAAAAAAAAAAATCCTAAAAAATCAAATTCCGTATGAAGGTCACAGTAAGTGGAGCAAATGCGGTAAGCTCTATTGATCAGAGTGTAAACGCTAGGATTCATTTTAAATTTATAGAAATAAATGCTAAGAAAACTAGTGCCAAGGCCTGTGAACGTTGATTTGCGGTAGACTAAAGTCCTAAGCTGATGATTATCTTTTGATACTTGGCAATCTAAAAATGGAAGGTGGTTGTTCCTTTCCAACTCCATAAGGAAATTGGTGCAGGTGTGCTTACTATCAAGGTAATCTAAAAGTAATCTTACATGGCTAGGATTGTGACAGGAAGCCGTCACAAAGCACCACCATCACCACTAGTCCAAGTTGCTACCGCAAGTTGCCTTTTCCTCAAGGATATCGGTCTGCTCGGGAATGAAGCCCAAAAGCTTCCTACACTAGCCAACAGACGTTCTAATCAGATTAAAAAAGCCTTAGAGAGCTCAAATCTGCATATCTCCGGGTACCGGAGATATTTGAATAATAAAGGGTAACGCCACAAGAGGGCGGAACGCGACTGTTCGGTCCGGACTGGGTCTAAGTACCAAAGATAACAGCGACGGGAAGGCTCGGAGCAGTCGAAAGGCAAACATAAGACCTTGTACTATGGAGTATAGGGCACACAAGGATAATAGGGGATAGTAAAAAGAATAGTAGATCTGGAACAGGTTGTTCAACCATGCATAGAACACACACGACAAGGGTCGTCTATCTCGATAGAGAAACCTTTTCTGCAAATCGAGCTCCCAATGTTTTATAATATCTAGCAGAACCCACGGTTGAATTCCACGGAGAAAAATTACCCACTTCCAGAACGCAAGCTCTTATGAGCAGGAACGAAGTTAACGATACGCCTTATGAGGCTCTGCTTATACTGGAAGTCCAAGAAAGGGAAAGAACTAAAAACATGGTCGGGGCCTTTGTAAAACCTAGCGCCACAGGCGGCGCTTATGCGACTCTGCAACTACCAGAGGCCAGAGTTGAGGCAGGTTCAGGCCAGAACCTACAAGACCGGAATGGGAGTCTATAAAAGGCGACGCATATACGCCGACCAAGTAAACGAAAACAGTTATTGACTCTTACAGCCCCTTAGAGCAAAGAATCTGACTCCTTATATAGGTTATAAGCATCCTGAGCACCCAATTCAGGAGCCGTAAAACCCCTCCCTGCAAGCTGCGGGTATTTCGGGCCAACGACAGAGGTGCTATGCCGTTAGCGAGCCACTGCAAAAGTATTCATTGGAACATTCTAAATAATTTGCTGTCAGGTAGTGGGATACTTGAGTAGCGAACTATTACAGGGTCACGAGATAAACGAAAAGTATCATCAACATACCGGTTGTAAAATCTAGGTTTAAATTCTGGCAAACAATCATATAACCAAATTACCCAGTGGAAACCCATAAAAATATTTGATATAGTTGGACCAAGGGGCAGGCCCATGCCTAGACCTTCTATTTGCTTATAAAACTTCCCTGAAAAAAGAATTCAAAACAGAGAGTTCCAACAAAGATTTAGAATGGAACAGGCTCAAGCCAAAAACTTCATTTAGTTTCTTGATTAATAACTGCAAGCATGTTTCAATTTTCTCTTTCAAGGGAATATTAGTGAACCTGAGTGCCCGCACTGCCAATAATGACAGTGAAGAATTTGTGAACACCCGTCTTGTGTTGCCTGTGGCATCATTGCAAAGATATTAAGGCAGAGCCTTACATGTAGCTCTGGAATGGAGCTCCCTGTCTGGGTAGTGCCACATACTGACAGGACATGCACTTCATGATTTCCCAAGTTATCAACTATTTAGGGTAGATGGTTCAGCTCCCTTCCATACATGTAAGGCTCTTATTAACTTCCTTGTGCAGGATGCTGCGCAACTCTTAACTTGAATTAGGGAACCATACAGATAGCGTGCAAGGCTGAACAACACCCAGCTTCTTTCGGTGATACACTAAACAACGTTTTTTGCCCGCAGTCGATATTGCTTCTAATAGATACGGTGTTCTGTATCCAAGAAATTTAAGGGTGGCATGTAACTCGGACTCGGAAATAAAACTTGTTCTGTTGAAAAAAGAACCCAAAATAAGTGGAGGAAATAATTTGCTACCGAGAAATCATCATGGTCTTTACTCACCTGCTGACCGCTCAAGAATATCAGTTGCCTCGATAATTAGCAAAATAAGAGTACTGTATCAACTGAAGTCTGGATGGAGTTAATCTGAGAAGAGTACACATTACAATGGAAGTGATTGTTTAGAGAAGCCGTATGCATCTACATCGAGTGGACGTCAACGTTGAAGAAAGACCGGCATTCAGATATATATACTGTTCGAGTTTCATCATCTGCAACTTAGAATATTTTCTACCTATCAGTTTTCAATGAAGCTTAGCAGGATGACCACAGTCTTCTAGCAGATAAATACACTGTTGAAACCAGGAAGCCCAGAGCTAATTTTTGCCTATCTTTTTCGTTAAGAGCGTGACACGAAACCTATAAATAAATAGATCAGTATAATATAAATATATAGACACACGACGGTCATTCATAGTATTAGATAAATTCTCAACATCAAATGAAGCCATGGTTAGTTCATGTGCATTTGTAAAACTAGTTAAGCGCTTGGCGAATGTGGAAGATTTGTCAACTGTGTACTAGTTACAGGTACAGAAATTTAGAATGGGAACTGAAAATTTCGCCAGTTTAAAACTTGAAGTATTGTACGCTGTAAAAATTGGCCGCATTTGAAAATAAATTTAGTAAGAAAGTCAAGTTTAGGGATTTTTTTGGGAGGCCATATAATATTCCAGGGGTAAAACCCGAAGCATAGCCTACAGTTGTGGAAACAAATCCTGTGAGATTGCTTTTAAAGTCTTTGAGTTTACATAAGAAATAGGTAGTTGATTTTGTCTTCCACCTTCATTATAGTTTTATCAATAGGATCAGGTACTTCTATGAATTTGGACTGGTCACAAATCAGAGGAAAAACACTTTTCGTATACTGCTTCCTATTTAAAACAACTATGCCTCTTCCTTTATCTGCTTTGCAAATTACTATGTGTTTGTTTGCGGAGAGAGATTTAAAAGCAGCAAAATCGTCCTTTTTGAAAACACTTTGAAAGATTTGAAACCATAAAGGTTTTTGTAAACTAATGACTGCTAACGGTCTAAAAATTTAGAGCTGTTAGTACAGGGTAATGAACGACATTATAGGCTAGTCTTTCAAAGGCTAAGAGATACTTAGAGAAATCTAATTTGGAAACAGGTAAACGAAAGTCAAGTCCAAAAGCTAAAAGGAATTTTGTATGCTGCGCTGAGGTAAGTCTATCACACTATAGTTGAGCACAACGTTGTCAGAATTGCATGGTTCAATTTCATTTTGGACCCCAAGAATTTCCAGTTTTATCTGATGAGTTTGTTGAGTTTTGTTTCTGAACTCACTGTTGGACGCAGATCTAAATTTTCGAATGCAGAAGGCGTCAATAGTTGAGAAGGATTCTCGGATCTTACCGTCAACATCGTCCAGCTGCTTATATAGGTTTTGTAGACTCTTCCGTTTAGTGTTCAGCTCACGGGTCAACAGTTCACTTTGCCAAGATTTGTAGAACAGAGTGGTGTGAAGAGAACACTTGTACAGCTGAAGTCGAAGAAATTTTGAAAACACTTTATAAATTTTGCACTAAGTCAGGAACTAAATATCCAAAGATATTTTAATTTTCTTTTTGGATACATCACAGCTGCATCTAAAAATACAATTTCCATCTTCGCCGTACTTTCATCTAATGTATGACAGAAAATTTTGGTCATGCTTAAATTGTAAGTTCAAAGCATTGTCTCCCCTTCAGTTCCCTTGAAGGAGACAGTTGAAATATGCCTTCAGCTATTATTTGCCAATGTAAATGAAGTTTTTGGCTTGAGTCGGTTCCATTTTAAATCTTTGTCGGAACTCGGAACTCTCTGTTTTTAGTTCTTTTTTTTTTTCATTTTTTTCAGGGAAGTTTTATAAGCAAGTAGAAGGCCTAAGAATTCGCCTGCTCCATGGTCCAACTTTATCAAATATTTTTATGTGTTTTCACTAATTAAATTGGTTACGTGATTGCTCGCCAGAATTTAAACCTATATTTTATAACCGGTATGTTGACGATACTTTTCATTTCGTGACCCTAGCCATGTAAGATTATTTTTAGATTACCTCAATAGTAAGCACCCTTGCACCAGTTTCACTGTGGAGTTGGAAAGTAACAAACTGCTTCCATTTTTTAAAATTGCCAAGTATCAAAAGATAGTCATCAGTTTTGGACTTCAGTCTACAGCAATTCAACATTCACTGGCCTTGGCGCTAGTTTTTTAGTTTTTTTCTATGAGTTTAAAATGAGTAGTGTTTACACTACGATCAATAGAGCTTACCATGTTTGTTCCACTTACTGTGACCTTCATACGGAGTTCGATTTTTTAAGATTTTTTTTCAGTAATGGATTCCCCCTCGGTCTCATGAATACTCAAATTAAGAAATTCCTTGACAATAAATATACTGTTGCCCCTGTTAATTCCATCGATAATTGCTGGCGTATCTACTGTGTTTTTCCATACTTTGGTTCAGTATCTGAAAAATTAGCTATATCGTGAGCTGAGCACTTTTTCTGTCTATTCAATTATACAATTACACTTCTATGCAACTTGTCAGCTTGCATACAATGTGAGCATACCGTAGCAATGAAACCATTGATACCATCTTTCCAACTCTAATATCTACTTCATTTGAAGTGCTGAAATTTCGGCCTATGAAGAGAAAAACTGCTAGGTCATGTTTTCTGCCCTTGTAAATTCATCACCTCCAGAGTGCTTCGTTGACCATCTGCCGAATTTATATTATGTGACCTGAGAGAAAAAAGTTGAAAAATTTGATTCCAGAAGCTGTATTTACATATATTGTTTCAATTTCAAGACGTGTTTCAAGCAAGAAGTGCATTCAGTTAAAGGAATAAGGATCCCACTTTCACCATCGTTTGCAACCTGACCATCAATCTATGACAACATAACTCAAGTACCAAATCTGCAACCTGGCTTTATTTTTCGCCCATTTTCTTCAAAGTGGACATGAAATGAATAACTTAATACACAAAGCATTTTAATATACTACGATTTTATATATATATATTTTTTGTAGCCTCTTGAATGATTTTACTTTGGTTATGTTGTAATGGGCTGGTTAGATTAGAATGAATTAAGTAAGTTGGACTCGTTTTCACTGGGTTATTTTTTAATGTGTAGCTATGTTTGAGTGAGTTAAGTTATGCTATAGGGTGAAAAATATGTGAGAAAAGTAGCTAAAACACAATAATATTCAAATATACCCTCATTGTAGAAAGCAATAACTGGTACCTCAGGAGCCCAGCACCAGCACTCCTCATTCTGTTACGACTCGCGCTACTGTTATCATCTCCATCTGTACTCTAGTCTTAACTGCTGCTCTGTGTTCATCTATCGATTTCAAGAGCATGGGAAATACTTCCCTTACTATTTATTAGTGCTCTATTTTGGTTTTTCCTGTTTGAAAATGTTTTTACCGTTTTTAGTGACGCTTTTGGTGACCATGTTTGACGTGTGGTCGGCCTAGGGTGCCGCCATTTTTTATCCTTAACCCATGTCTCCTTGTGTTCACAGAGCTGCAGCAGCTGTTTCTCGTGAAGACCAGTGACAGTGTTTTATGTTTTGAATTGAAGTTAACATAATTCATTTTTTCTTCGGAATAGAGGAATAAATACTTGGTGGTAGGCACTTGTGTCCTAAGAATTCCAACAAGTATATTGTTAGCTTAAATACTTCGTTGTAGGGCCCAATGGGCCTAACAATTCCTTGAAGTATATTGCTTTGTGATCTTTGCTATTTTTGCGGTGGTGGCCCTTATGGCCTTTCTGTGCCACCTGTTAATGGAACATCAAAGACGATGGTAGGCGTTTGTTGTGCCCTAAGAATGCCACCAAATATATTGTTGCCTCAAGTCTTCGTTGGTAGGCCGTAGTGCTCTAACAATTCTGCCAAGCATATATTGAGAACTCCGCCATAGAGCAAGGTCACCTCCCCCTAAATATGAGGGGGGGGCTATAATTCCGCCATAAAGCGAGGCCCCCACAATATGGGGGACTTGGTACTCATTTGGTTGGTAGGCCATAGTGCTCTAACAAGTCGGCCAAGCATATGTATTGCCGCCAAAGAGCATTTTTTTCAACTATTTGGATGTTCTCCACTACATAGTTGGAAGGCTCAAATTGGCCAGATTCTCGATCTGGGTAGATTCCAAGATGGCGCCCAGACTTTGAAAAGCCAGCAGGTCTCTGTAAGTCCCGGATGCAAAAAAAAAAAAGCGTGGGTGCTGTCTTGTTCCCTTTAGGGAGTACAAGAGTGACCTCGTTTGTACCTAAGTAAAAAAAAAAAATGGAGGCGCACTCTTGTTACCCTAAGGAAGTAAGTAAAAAAATCTGCAGGTGAATGCTACTTGAACAGAGTTACATAGGGTCAAAATTTAGTTAACTCCAGCCCGCACGTAGATTGGGGCATAACAGAGTCCTGTAAGGAAACATCTCTGGTCTTGTATCAGGGATTGTGACATCCACTGCAGGCTGGCTCTGATACGTAACGACCTGGTTTGGACTTAGCCCCATAAGGGAGCCTTCCGTTGGGACTGAGTATATCCCCCTAAGAACCTGCTGGTCTTAATCCCGGGAGAACGCATGGGTAGGAGCTTTGCAGAAGCCCTGCAATTACGATTAAGTGCTCTTAGCTCTAGTAAAAGGCAACCTGTTGAGGTTGAGACCTTTGACTTGTGGCCCAGCTGAACTTAGCTGTGGGATGCAACATCCCATTGCGGTAGAGATAAACAAGCAATTTTCAACCGACAAGTGATATAGCCTTGGCTGACTACAGTCGAGTGAGAATTGAGTAGTTCGGGAAGACCAAGCACGGACTTAATCCTCTATAGATGCGTGGGTGCAGGTTCCCAAGTATTATTTGGATTCGGCCTCAGTGCAGAAAATCGAGATCTAATAATGGACTTTGTCTTAGAGCAGGTACTGCCCTGGAGATTTAGCTCAGGTCACCCAGCCTGTGATGCGGATAGTTTTTGTTCAGGCTCCTTGGGGAGTTATATCCAGAATACTCAGAACTTTTGGAACTTGAACATTGGGTATGTGTGGACTGTCCCAGGGGGTTTGTGTAGGTTACCTTAGCCATTAGTTAGGCCTTCGGGACGTCTGTCTTTCGTGCCTACTTTGCTTCCTTCCACTTTGATACTCCTACTGACCTTACTGTTGTCTGTTCTTCCTCTTCTTTCCCGACTTGCTGTTCCCATGCGCGTTGATCCTGTGTGGGAACACCTTCGTGCATGGGTTCTCCGTTTTTCTATCGACATACTATATGTCCCTTCCTTTTCCTCTCTTAGAAGAGCATAGTACTTATTTAGGGAGGCTTAAATCTTCTTATAATACCTAATACCTGTGTGGACTGTTCACCCTCAACTCCGGAGGGCTCTATGGCTTCACTTGGAGATTTAGGAAAATTTCCTCCAGTCCTGAGTTTTCCTTGAAGTAAGGATGAATTAAACTGTTCTTCCTGACTCCTCCAGGAAGGCCCAGCGCTGAATATTTGTCCAATGTGTCCTACAGGGGGACATGGCTTAAAGGGGCCCTCGAAGCCTTACTTGAAGGGTTCAAATGCCTTCGGTATAAGGTGCAAATAAAATTCAATAATTTGATGCTGGTTCAAGTGTCATATAATTTTACATTTCATTGAACACACTGAGATTAACATCAAAGAGTTTCAAATTATTGACAAG
>LQNS02278143.1:23003178-23016529 GCA_001587735.2 Parhyale hawaiensis | reverse complement strand
CTGTGGTCGGTGTTGTTGGTCTGTAAGTCTAAGGAGTATTTTGGAGAAGTTGGCCATCGTGGGTGCGTGTGTAGTGTGTGAAGTTAGTCGGGGAGCCTAGTGGGGGCCAACCCTGGGTGACCCCAAGGAGGACCACAGCCCTTGACCTGCCGTCCCCCCTACCCTAATGGGGTTCCCCTTACGGTCTGGCAGGCCGGTTGTGTGGCGTCTACTCTCCTTGGGCAGGGTTCGGTTGGTTAGTTAAAGCAGTTAGAGAAAGAAGTTCTTCACTCACACTCACCAGCCGGTAGAGAAGCCGAGCCTGATAACGTGGAGATGAGAAAAACAGTACTTTTCCAAGATCTCGATGATATGCAGAAAGTAGGTGTCTTCAGCAAAATAATTTGGCATACAATCTCCGTAGAGAATAGCAGTCTCAGGTGACCGGATCTTGCAGAACGCTTCAATTGCATGGAGAAGCGTAAATATCCACCACAGACTTCGCAGCCAGCGAACTCGCCTTACCACCCGACCAGCCCACCAGCCAATCAGAGCGCACCGCTACAGCCTTCGACCGCTCAGCAGCGACAAATAGAAGCCGCCGTCTGCCAACGATAGCACTTTTTAATTCTACATGCAGCTATCTTCTTGCAATCAACTACAGACGTCAGCTCTCCTGTAACTTCCAACGGCCTGAAGATGATCATGAGCAATGATCGAAACGCGTCGCCAACCAACTACAATACCCTCACCGGATTACGACAACCTGAGCTTTGGCCAACTTCTGCACCAGACGGATCAAGAAACTATTTTAGATGTTCGTCTTTTTGGAGAAAACAAATAAAGATTTTGTAACGAAACAATATGGCGTTCTATTTAACAAAACCTTTATATATATATATACACAGTACATATATTTTGAATTACATATATCAAAAACTAAGGCCTAAATCACAAAAGTTGTAGGAACAAAATGTATTACTTTTTAAAAAATACATATGTTGTGTAAATTTCAGAACAATCGGCCCACAATAGTTTCGACCCTCTGCCCTCGCTCCTTTGGACCCTTCTTTGGGGGGTTCTAATGCCCCTAGCCCCATTAAATTTTAGGACACACTTTCACACTGCCTAAGGACTCTTTTTCAGCTAAAGAAGAAAAAATGATAATTTTGACCAAAATCGTGGGTTAATCCCCTTAAAAAGCTTTTAGTTTTTACCTCACTTCTTTAGCGGTATAGTTTTCAGGCCAAATCCTAAATTGCCCAACCATCGTTCCGCTTCACTTTTACCTGACTTGTCTTATTCCGTGCCTCAGTTCGCCCTCTGTGATCAAGTCTTGTCTAACTTGTTCCGCTCTGATGGCTGAGGTAGCAAGTCCCATAGGATCTGCTTATGATCTTGAAGGCTCCCTGGGTCTTATCTCAAGTTGTCCACGAGTGCTCAAGCGTTCCCACGCGTTGTATCCTTGGGCCAAAACGCATCATTGAAGCACGTGACAAGTTTAGCCTTACGGGTTTATTTCACTTCTAAGGCTAAGATTGTCGGATCTATCTGGACCTTCCTTTGTGTCCTAGTAACAAAAAGAACGCTTGTCGTAGTTGGCCTTTTTTGTGGTCCTGCTCTGGCATAGGCAAGCAGGTAAGTCCTGATAAAGATTTAAGTCCGGCTTCTGGAAGGAACCTACGAGTCCAGGACGTCCAATAAAAAACAGTACATTTCGTATAGGCATATGGATAGGGTTTTACAGAAGAGACGTAGACCAGCTCTTGCTAAAACCAGCTGAAGTATAATACAGGACGATAGAACCAAGAGTCGCGCTGTTGTGTAGGCAAAGAACCGGGAATCTGTTTAAATGCGGGCAAGACTAAGACCATGCTCATGTCCAAGTCGCGTACAGTAGGACCTCCTTTTCCTGCACTCATGCTGGATCGTGTATCACTTCCTGTGGTTGATGACTTAGTAGGTAATCTTGGGTGTCAATTTTGATCCAAAGTTGACGTTAGAGCCCCACATTCGTTCGGGTGCCTCACATGCATCGCAGAAAATTAGTCTTATGAGGCGTGTTTGGAGGGTGTTTGGCTCGGTAGAATTGACACGTCGCTGCTTCAATTGCTTTGTCCTCCCTCTTCTGGAGTACTGCTCTGTAGTCTGGGGTTCTGCTGCCGATTGCCATATGTGTTTGCTTAACAAAGTGGTTCGTCGATGTGCGTTCAAGCTGGGTGTTGTGCATTGTGATCTGGAGCAACGTCGCAGAGTTGGTGGGATCTGTTTTTTCGTATAAAATCTATAACTGCCCAAGTCATCCACTGTCTGAGTTTCTTCCGGATCCATTTGTCCGGGTGAGGTATACTCGGCGTACTGGTGCTCTTCATTAGTTCGCCTTGGAACCGCTACGAAGCCGTACGGGACAGTATTGACATTCGTTTTTCCATCGTGTGTGGATGTTTGGAATGCTCTTGGTAGCTCTGTCTTTGCTGGTGCGGGTATTGGCAGCTTTAAATGATCTGTACACAGAGCTATTCTGTGATCTCGGATCTTCTTTTTTTTATTCTTTGTTTTCTCCACCCGCTGGGTTGGTTGCGTGGGGGTTTGTTAACCTCATGGAGTTTCTCCGTTCCTACGTCGCCAGTCTGGTGTGATTTAATAATAATAATCCTCTCCTGTACGAATAAGCCTGGCCCTGGCAGAATCCTAATGTATAAGGACAGTCCTGAGTAAAGGCTCTTAGTCCCGTTCTTGTCTCTGTATCAGGCTGGACGTGGCCTTTTGCGTCTGCTGTGGTCTAAGAACAAGAAGTTCTCTATAACCTTCTGCGACTCTATTTTGATACGGCGATTTATACCAATGCCAATCTAACTCCTCTAAGAATTGAGCTTCTGCTTCATTCAAGTCACCGGATGTTCCAGGAGTTTCCTCCTGGTTCTAATTAGCCACTTAGTGCTTTCTCCCTGAGCCAAAATTCGCTAGTTTGCTATTTTTAAAAACTTCAACCTGGGCTATTACTGGGTATCTTACTTTTGTTTCTAAAAAGAATAGAATGGAAGTTTTAGTCCTAAAAGGCTATTCCGATATGACTTCCCGCCGCTCTCCTCGAACTTATTATTATATTGTGGGTTTTCCCGCCGTATTAGAAACGAAGACTATATAACAGCGATCCAATTTTGTATGCTTTAGTTTAAAAGTTAAGTCGAACTCAAATGAGTTCTATTAGAAAAATCTTGGCCAGGTGCACCATGTCTGGCAGGAAATAAGGCGCGAGCGTTTCCAACTCCACACGGCTCGGTCGAACGAAATCGCTCAGCCGTGCAGCGCAGAGAAGGAGACGAAAAATGAAATGAGAAGAAGACAGAAGAAAGCGAACACTCGTGCGGGGGGTCCCTTCCGTGGCCTCCCACACGGGAGCAGATAGGAGTCCCATGGGATGGGTCGCTTACCACCATTCGGCGGCCCACCTCGCGGAACAGAAGGGGAAATATAGAGAACCTACCTAACTCTACAAAACTAACCTTCTCAGTAGGAACTGCGGCCAGATGCAACATCTCCTACGGAGAAGGCACTCGGGATCCTTGGGTGCGTGATGCCCAAACATATTATGGCAGGGAAAACTCTCCTCGAACTACGAGGAATGAGTACCTATAAGCCTTGTCTGGACCTTCAGGACCTAAGGGCATTCGGTGAATTGTCATACCGCCAAAATTAGATTCATTATCCGAGGCCCTGCTCTTTGCGCAATCCTTGTTGCCAGCACTAACAACAGCTCTTTTACGATTAGAGCACACAAGCTGTCTACTTGTCCTTGTAGATCCTAGATACTGCTCGATCTCCTGGGGCCTTGAATCTCAATCTCTGAGGGCTAGCCCTGTGCCTAAATACAGAGGCGGGAGGCGGACTGGACGAACTCGTAAGACTTAATATTACGGATGGTCTCTACCATCAGTTAAATTCTCAACTAAGAAGCCACTGACCATTCCGAAGCGTCTGGGAAGAAACGCGACTCCAGTCAGTGTCTGATCCGGCGTTACGGCTCTCACCATCTTTGTTTGGTCTGAGTTCGAAACTTCCAAATAGGGCTCTAAACGAACTCTCGTAGATTTGCGGTTCGTAGATCGTTAAGCCTTCGAAACTTGGCTATAAAGGAAGAAGCAGGTGTTTCCACTTTTCCCGGAGGCTCTTCTCAACCCTGGCACTGGCAGCCATCCCACTCTTTTCGTCGAAAGAGTCAAACTAGGCACAAACGCCAGCCAGTGCGAGAATCTAGGAGCGATTGTATAGCTAGTAGCTCGTCCGCTTTTACTGGGCTAATTCTAAGTTCTAGATACGGACTGTCTTCTAATGTTAACAAACGGATAGAACCCATCGTAGCCAAGCTGCAGCTATCTACTCTGGTCCGATGAGAAACATATGGTCGGTCTACAAGCCGAATGCTTGAAGTAGACGATGAGGAACGTCTCGATTCCTCACCGGCTGTTTTAGAAAACCGTATCGGCCTCCGAAGACCAGTTGGCTCTCTTGGCCCTAGGCGGACCCGCTCTAGAACCTCAGGTCTACCCTGATTGGGGCCCTTCCAATCAGTGTATCTCTCTACTAGAGGCTAGTCTAGTCCAGTGGTTAACCTTTTTTCCCCACATTTTAGTGAGCCAACTCTCCATTCCACACCACAACATCGGCTTATGACCAATTCGACTCTAACCTATGCCAATTTAATTTTAGTGTTTAGTAAGTAGATAAAAGTTTTGATTTTCTGTGCCATTTTACGACCTTTAATTTCTTTAATTATAGTTTTTATCCAAATATATTGGACAGAGTGTTGCAACGAGTTTTTCTCAGAGGCGAGCGAAGACAGAACACCTCTGTCGGTAGCACCAGACCCGCGACAGCGCCCAACTCTGGGAGCGTCCATATGGTAGCTTAGACTTTCGAAGCATAACCTGTAACCTTACGTGTAGACAGCTTTTGGTGTTCCATCTTTTTTTTTAAGCCTCGCCCACCTGGTACCTCAAGAGCCCAGCAGCAGCACTCCTCATTTTGGAACGACAAGCGCACTAACACATCAACCTCACCCTAGGCCATGGAACTGAAGAGGCTTTGAGTTTGTTTGATCTTCCAGTGGTGTTCTGTCTTCGCTCACCACTGAGAAAAACTCGTTGCAACACTCTATCCATTCTCTGTGGCTCGCTGTGACAGAACACCTCTGTCGGTAGCACCTGGCATGCCCACGGCGGAGCAGGAAGGGGTTTCATGGCCCCCCTGAATTGCTGGTGCGAAGGATCCGGATCTGAACGAATTTAATCTCTTTCTTCTTCGGTGATTTTTCCTTCAGACAATCCAGGTATTTCAACATTGGCAGGATAGTAACTGTAAGTCACGTCTAACCTTGGGGGTACCTGACAACAATCTCCAGTGGGTTGCCTGACTCTCTATCAAAAGATAGACTATAAATAACTGCCTTTTTTGGACTGTCCCGAAATAAATCTATGGAGCAAAGTACTGTTAGGACAATACTGTTCTAACCCGGAATCTTGCTGCTTTCAACCCTTACCTGAAATACGGTATTAGCCAATGATCAAGATGATTTGTAATTCAGACCTTCCAGGGCCCTTAGGACTATTGGTAAAGCTTTTGGCCTAGCTCCTTTTAGAACCGAAAGGCTTTTGACTTCTTTCCGGGTCCCGTTTCGGATCATTCCGAAATCTGCCCACCTGTAGCAGTGGTCGAATTCCGAGAGCGCTGGATTTTCAGCTCGAGCTGATAACCATCGCTCCACCTTCTGTACCTAGTTAACCGGTCTTTGCCGGAACGACTACCTGTTGTAACCCAGAATTACTCTGGGGTAGTCTTTCCCACCTTTGTCTGCCGTTAGGCTGAGATCTTTCCGCCAACGATCTTGGATCCTAGGTTCCTGACGGGGGAGCCCGTAGAGGCTCGAAGCCACTGTCCAGACTAATCAGCCTCCTGAACCGTCTGCTCGGTGGAGCAGATTAAGTAAAGTAATAACGCTTCCGAATTCCAGGAAGCTCACCCTTCCATTCCAGTAACTTCCATAAGTACCATTCCACTGGGACGACTGAGGAGGAAGCCGCCTCATAGGTTTGGAAACACTAGCCTCTGAAGTCCGTTAGACGCTAGTTATGGAAAGGACCATTTCCTTATGGTAGTTGAGGAGACTTTCTTATAACTCCGGTGCTTTCTACCGTCGTAGAAGAGCAAACCTTGAACAGGGCACTCATGGAGATTCCTGAACTGACCTTAATTACTCTATGGTTAATGAGGCTTTCCCACTTCAGACAAGGTCATGAGGAACCTTCAAAGATGACCTAGTGAGAGGAGGAAGAGGACGCAATTTTGCCTCCCTTCGGCCCTGGAGACTTGAGCCTATCTGAGGCTCTGGACTTGAAATTGAAAGCAAAGGGATCTTGGTCAGCTCGTTTGAGAAAAGATTTTCTCCGATTTTTCCTGAACAGAGCCTCCTACCACCCGAGGCTTCTATCTGCGTCCAGTGCCCTCCTGCTGACTGACCCAGTATCTACTTAGCCTGTTACAATTTCATTTTAGCATATAGCTACATTAGCGGGCTAAATAAGAGAACGATTTTCATTATTTGAAAATAAAGTTTAACCATGTAGAGTAGGTTAATGAATATTTTGATGGGGCCCTAAGGAATGTATTTAACATATTTCTACAAAATATCAGGACAAACATAACTATATTTACTACATTAAAGCAATCTAACAAAAATAATTGAACAGTGCAAAATAAGAGAACGATCGTCTCTAAAACATTCTCACATTTACCCTGGTCATCTGGCAACATTCAATTTCGTGTACATGACTTCTAGAACTGTCACTCTTACGATTATACCGTTCTAGAAACATGGCACCTCACGTGAAAGTTACTCCTGAGCTGCGGGAAGAAATTGTTAAGCTCAGGTCCTCAGGAATGACTCTTTCGGCTATATCAAGAGAGGTAAACCGATCCAAGAGCGCTGTTTCTCGTGCTTTGAAGTTCTATGATGAAAAGAAACAGCTGGAATCACCGGTATCTGCAGGCCGCCCTCGAAAACCACCGTACGAGTTGATAGGATTATCAAACGCTATGCCCACAGGGATCCTTTCGAAACTGCAGTGGGAATTTTCAGAAAGCTGAAGGTCAATAAGGCCTGAAGGCCTGTATAACGAGAAGTGTCTCGTTATACAGTTTCTCGTCGCCTCAATGCAGGTGGGTTAAAGGCACGCAGTCCTGCCACTAAACCACTTATCAGTAAGAAGAATAAGAAGGCAAGACTTGAATATGCGGAAATGCACATCGTTAGGAGAAATGAAGTTTGGGAAAGAGTGCATTGCAGCAACGAAAGTAAATTTAATTTGGTTGGATCTGATGGCAGACGGTATTTTAGACGTGCAACAGGTGACAGGCTAAACCCGAAATGTGTCAAAACATCTGTAAAGCATGGGGGAGGTAGCGTAATGGCGTGGAGCATGTTTTCATCTGAAGGCGTTGGACCGTTGGTGGCCATTAAAGAAACTGTCAATGCTAATGTGTATCTGAATCTTGTACAGCAATATGTTATCCCATATCTACGATCATCACCAAATCAGCCAGCAATTTTTATGCAGGACAATGCCCCGTGCCATACTGCAAAGAAAGTGAAGGAATATTTTGCGGAAGAGAATAACGAAGTCATGAAGTGGCCTGCCCAAAGCCCGGACCTTAATCCTATTGAAAATTCATGGAAAATTATAGGTGACAATGGAAGAGAATGACAACCATCAACGGTAAAGGATCTGTGGACTAAAATTGAAGGGGAATGGAAAAAAGTAACTCCAGAGTTTTGTAAGAAACATGTGATGTCGTGTAATCGTCGCTGTGCTAAAGTTATTGAAAATAAAGGTTTTAGTACTCCATACTAATTGTTCTTAACCTAAAATTGATCATTGTTCCATGTTATTTGTTTGTAAAATTGTATTTAGAGATGATCGTTCTCTTATTTTGCACTCTTCAATTTTTGTTATTGTTTGTTACATTGCTCTAATGTATCAAATATAGTGATGTTTGTCCTGATATTGTGTAGAGATATGTTAAATACATTCCTTGGGGCCCCATCAAAAGATTCATTAACCTACTCTACATGGTTAACCTTTATTTTGAGAAAATGAAAATCGTTCTCTTATTTTGCCCGCAAGCGTATCTATACAGCAGCTTTCAGCTGTTACCCAGCTCGAGCCTAACTGGGTAGACGCTCACTATGCGACTCTGGATTAAGGTTATAGTAGCACCATCTCAGGAGGAGCAGAATGAACCTGCTCTTAGAGGGCCCCGTCCCGAGCTAGAGGGAGGTCCTCGTCTATACCAATTGGCTCAGACCAAAACCCAAGGGGGGCCCTGCATAAATCTGCCGCACTTTGACTAGAAACGTTTTCCTACCCTAGTAGGGGAACTCCTCAAGCTAAACAGACAAAACCTGTGTCGTAGCCTAGCCTGGCCCCTCCTGAAGTGGTCGAATGCTCAGGTCCATAGGACAGAGTATAAGCAGGCCCAACCTGGGAAACTCAGTTTCCCTGTTACCTTTTAGCTAGGGGATAAACCTACTGCTCGACCTAGTGAATCTTACACTAGTTTACTTTCCCTAGAAAACTACGCCCGGGAGAGAACTAGGGTTTCTCTATGGTGAAACCCCACTAGGAACCAACCGGCGTTTTCTAATGCGGTCTCCTGGAAGTTTGAGCTGTACTACTATAGGACACCTACTAGTAGTTCCCCTTCAGGATCTTACATTGATATTAGCTGAACATTTTCTGCTTGTTGGGTAGACATAGCTCTGCCCTGCTAACTATATCTGCACTAATATTCCCTATGAACTTAGGGTAGCCCCTAGACACACTAGGCCTATCCTTGGCAGTATCGTAAGAACTCTTGTCCTGAGGTCTATGGAGTACCTGACCCTCTGGAATTTTGCGTGGCTTTGCGCTGACTATGGTTCAAGTGAGGCGGCCAGTACCCACGTCAGCCACTTTCCAGGTTTTCTCTCTGTCGAATAACCACTGCGCGCCGCTCTAGTTATTCTTAACCACCTTCTCGAGAAAGGGTGGTGCCCATTTAGGGCAGAACCACATTTCTGGACAAGGCCGTATAGCTGGTCATCATCACTCCTTGAGAGCGAGACTTAGAAGCGAACCCTCCTCAGGAGGCCCGCTGTTGTGTTCTTATGTAAGACGACTAAAATCTCTGTTAGGATAGTCTCGTCCTATCTGCCTCGCTCTCTGTGACCTAGGATCCCCTATCCACAGGACTCGACGAGGATAAGGTAAAGGGAGACATCAGCCTTAGTCAAGGCATAACCCTGCTTCCATAACTGAGCTGACCAGGGTCCTGAACCATTCTCCTTTCCAGGAGGCTGGTTCCTGAACCACTCGGAAGAAGGAGGCACTACTAGCTCTATTTATGCTCATTATGCCAACTCCGTCTGTTCTTTCAGCCTTCTTTCCGATCAGAACAGAGTTTATTAAAAAGTAGGGACATCTGTCCCCTGCCCTAGACGTTGTTTAATCATCCGGGAAGTTATCGACTACCCAAGGATACTCGAACGAGCCAGCGGGCATTATAAGACATTTTGTCTACCGACTTATCTCCTTTGCCTGGGCTTATGACAACCAGAGTCCCCTCACAGCGCCAATCTAACCCAGAGACCAACCCATGCTCAGGGCTTGGCCATCCGCCTCAGTCTCGCATACTGACCGAGGTTCCACCATCGCTGCGCACCTAAGTCCTGCTGCGGACCTGAGATCCTTATCCTTCTCTCAGGGAAGGGGTTATTCTTAAATGCACTCACACCAAGGTCAATGACTATCTGTTGCCCTCCTGATAGTAGCTATGCTTCTAATATAAAACTGCAAAAAATTATAACAATAGTTAGTTAATATTAACTGGAGGAAGCTCCTTTTCAGGAAGATCCGCAGGAGTTGTGGTACTCATTATGTCCACCAATATTCGAGTTTGTGGTCGAATTTATCCAATAGGAAGAGCCTGAGGGAAGTTTCCCTGCACGGAGCTCGTACACGAGACTAAGCACCTCTGGGGCTAAAACCGTCGGGTACTGTACTCCTGGACGAAAACACATGCTGGTAAAAGGACTCCTGCGAGGAAGTCCCTACCTGGCATTGCTGCTCGAGAAGGAATGCCAGATTAGACGCTTTCCTTGCGTCCTATTTACGGGTCCCCGCCTACCGCTGGCTCGGTTTTAAACCGTTTCTTATCAACGAGACAACTCCTGTTCCGACCAGGAGCTTCCTTCAAGAAACCAAAACAGCGTCCCTCACAGGAAGTAGACCATGAATCTACAACCATCTGTGGTTGCAGCTTCGATTTCTTTCTAAAGGATAAGCCGGAGAGCGTCTGCTGATCGCTGTTCTTAGAACCTCACATGGAAGAATTCCATCTGGGCTGAGAAAAGAATCAGTTCTACTAAGGCTAAAAGGGACATCTTAAGGTCCAAGTGTAGGACACGCTGGATCGAAAATCAACGCTGGGCCTTCCTGAAGGAGTCCAGAAGAACGGCTTAATTCACCCTTATTTCAAGGAAACTCAAAACTGAAGGAATTTTTCTACCGCTTCGATTCCAGCCTTGGGCCACTGCGGCTACGCTGATCTAAGTACTGAACCAAGTCAAGGGCTTTGGCTTTGACTGTCTTGGGTGTACTGTCTATTCTAGATCTCAGGGTGAAATCTTGCTAAGATTAAACCCCCTAGCTTCTGGAAGGCAGACTTATTTGGAAGACAATGTTACTTAACAAGAGCCAGTCAGCCCCTGAACACTGATATCTAAACTATGATACATCGTCCCGCTAACTACTGCAGTAGGGGCAACGATTTGCCCAAGGAAAATCGACAACTCATTCTTGTCTTCAACAGAATGTTTCCTTCCGCAGTTGAGGGTCAACAGCTCACACGTAACTCATGTTGAGTTTCCGAAAGTTCGGAGAATTCTGGATATACGGTAACTCTCGAATGAGCGAGAACAAAAACTATCCGCCTCATAATCTTATCAAAGTGCTCAAGAGACTGAACCGAAGTCTCTTCTGCTACCCCCTGAAAATTATCGTGAAGTTTGGGCCGCGGGAGGTACTTGGGAGACCTGAGCTAAAATCTCCAAGCAGAAACTTCTCTAAGGAAAAACTGTTATTGGACCTCGATATAAGCACTGAGGTTAAGTCCAAATAATCCCTAGGGAACCTGTGCCCATGTCTGTGTAGGATAAAGTCAACACTCGGACCTCCCGAACTGCTTAATCTCACCCGACTGTAGACAGTCAGAGCTATATCACCTGTCGGTTGATAATTGTTCGTGTATCTGTGCACCGCAGGGATACTGCCTCCTGTGGCAGAGTCCAGCAGGACCACACAAAAAAGGTCACAACCTCCAAAGGTAGCCTTTTGATAGAGCTAATTTCCTAATCATATCTGCAGGGCTTCTGCGAGGTTCCTACCTGCTTTGTTTTCCGGGGTTATAACCTGTCAGGATCTTAGGGGGATACTCTCAGTCCCAAGGGAGGACACCCCCCCCCCATTATGGGACTAAGTTCAAAACAGTTCGTAACATCTCTGCTCCAGCCTGCAGTGGAAGTCGCCATCCCTGACACAAGGCCAGAAACATTTCCTTACAGGATTCTGATGTCCCCACCTCCTCTATAAGGGTAGGGAATATCAACTTTTGACCCTCTGTCAATCTGCTAAGGTCGCCATTACCTACAGATTCTGGAATTAGTCACAAAACCAAGTAGTCACTCTTGTACTCCCATAGTGGAGCAAGAGTGCACATCCCGTTTCTTTCTTTAAACCTGCCGGCTTTTTGGGGCAAGGGCGCCATCTTGGAATCGTCCCAGATCGAGAATCTGGTCGATTTGAGCCTTCCAACTAATGGAGAGCAATCCAATAGTTGGAAAAACGTTCTTGGCGGATGAGATAAGTACTAAGGCTTACGAACCAAGAAGGTATATACAGAACATGCTTGACGGCCTTGCGAGGACGCATAGCCTAACCAAACAAGTATAATGTATAAGCTTGGCGGATTATTAGGGCACTAAGGCCTACCAACCAAGTGTGAAAGTGTGTGTGTACTTAGCGGACTTGTTAAGGCACTAGGGCCTACCAACCAAGGGGAGAGTAGCTGCGATTGGCAGCCTTTCGATACAGTCCAGCTTAAACAACCAAGAGACAATAAGTATACTCGGCGGACTTCTTAGGGCACTAAGCCCCACCAACCAAGTTAGGGTATACATGCCTGGCGGCCTTTCGTAAGAGTCCAGCCTAACAAAGCAAGTAGTCTATAATTATATATGCTTGGCGGAATTGTTAGCGCACTGCGGCTTACCGACCAAGACTTAAGGAAACAATATATTAGGTGGAATTCATGGGGCATATGTGCCTACCACCTAAATGTATCGCTGCGTTAGATGGAATTGTTAGGGCAACAAAGGCCAACCATCCAGTCTTTGATATTACATTAACAGGTGGCACAGAAAAAGGCTGTAAAGGCCACAACCGCTAGGAAAGCAAAATTCCTAGGGCAATATACTTCACGGAATTGTTAAGGCCACTGGGGCTTACCACGATGTATTTAAACAAACAATATACTTGTTGGATTTTTTGCGGCACAAGTGCCTACCACCAACAGGCATTTAGTCTATTCTGAGGACCACAAGTTACGTTAGTTTTAATTCATAAAAAGCAACAATATATTTGATGGAATTTCGCTTCTTGAAATCCAAACAAAAATATTCATAGTTTCTGGAGTCTGATTTTATAACTTTTTTGTTTCAGGTCACGTGGTACAATTTCAGTAGATGATAAAACACTCACGAAGAGAAGGTTTTTCAAGGAGCAGTAGGCAATTATTTCTTCTAGCTTGCTGTCGTTTTATGAGGGAACATTTTTCGCTTCATAGGCCAAAATTTCAGCACTTGAATGAAGTAGATACTTATTTGAGTCTGAAAGACAGTATAATGACTATGGTATGCTCACATTGCATACCAGCTGACTGAAGTTGCATCCAAGTTTATTGCAGTGTTTTACTCAAGATTTTTGTTCTCCCTGTTAATATGGAAGACGCACATGAAAGATGAAGGAGAATGGAGAAGAGAGAACTTGAGGATGACAGAATGACAAGGATCAATGAAAAAATGAAGAAGCAAGTCAGAAACGAGGAGACTCTGTACCAGCCTATATCAAGCAACCATATCGATTATTGATTAGATAGGCGGCAGTAGACGAACCAATAGGCCCATTCCTAAAGAGACACCGGAACATACGCCCCGGCACTCTATGAGCTATTGCCATTATGTTAGTAGGATATAGAGGACAGGAGAAAAGAGAGAGAGAAA
>LQNS02278143.1:22934148-22961705 GCA_001587735.2 Parhyale hawaiensis | reverse complement strand
GACCTCTTACCCCTTTATACCCAGTAGTATAACAAACCACGCACTCGAGAATCATTTATGAGCCGAAGCGAGGAATTGTGTTTGAAAGCAAATATAATTCAATAATCCTGTCTAATTTTATTAGGTGTTTAACCTTATAGAAGAAGCTCGATTGCAGGTAAAATGAAAATTGCTCACTGAGGCTCATAGTAGTATAACAAATTACACGGTTTCAGAACAATTATGAGCCGAAGCGAGGAAATGTTCCGGTACGCGTCATTTGTTATACTACTATTGCTTTTCATCTACTACGCTAAGAAGAAAAATCATCACCGTCATATCGAAAAGTACAGAGCTAGTTTATTTTCATAATGTGAACCTACTCAGTGCTGCTTACTTGATGTTCAAAGCGCTGCAGTCATACGAATGGGCGATATGACTTCTTCAGATAAGAAAAGATCGATGGAAAATTGTGAATACGATTCATTCAGTAATAGAAATTCAAACAGTGCAGAAATATGAGTTTCGAAAATGAGCATACGCCCCTGAAGAAAAATTGGCTCGCACCTTAACTACAGAAAAGAGCGACTGAAGTCACGGTTTCCTATTCAAGTGGAACGTTTCTCCAAGCTAATACTGAAAGCGTAACGTGCAGACACACATACAGATGGCGCCTCAACCAGAATTATAATGTAGATTATATATTTCTTTTAACCTCAGTAGCCGCAACTCTGGCGTTTCAACTGAGAAACTGCTTGTGCAGTATTCAAATACCGCATAATATGTAGGCGTGGCCACGTGCGCTACTACGGGAAGGGAAACAAGGCGCAAAGCATAGTAGGAGACACTCAAGTGGTCGGCCCCTTTTGCTTCCTTTCACACGAGAAAGACTCGGGATGTCCCGCGTACCAAGTCGGCTATTTCGATCGACAGCCTACCTCACGGAACAGAAAGGGAAAATCAGAGAACCTACCCAACTTTACAGAACTAACCTCATCAGCAGGAACTGCGGCCAGGTTCAACATCTCCTATGGAAAAAGTACTCCGGTTTGCCCCTAGGGTGAATATATGAATATACCTCGTTTTCTTCACCAACAAATAATATTTTAGACGTCTGCAACAAAGCCTGGCACGTTAGAAATTGAGTAATACTACATAAAGTAATGTAACTCAGCATTTACCGCATCAATCGTCTTGAATATGTACAACTACACCACACTAAGCATTGATTAAATCAATTGATATTTTTACAAAAAAATATAATTTACATAATTTTTTTATTTTTCATGAAATGAAATATTTTTACACTATCAAATGATCAACTATTAAGAGCTTTGCGCAACACAACACCAGTTCCATCTTTCAAGATACCTAAGGTTCCCCTAAATAGAGTTCAACAACCTATACCTTCACATAAATACAGTACCTTCATAATTAAAACAAGAGGAAGCGCATGCCTAAATTTTGATGGTATATAATAATTTAGTGTTCTGATTTAATCTAATCAATCAGCCAATGAGAAAACTATCTAGGTAACTACCATTGCAGCAGGGTTGCTATTAATTAAATCAAATTACTTAATCAACTGATAAAATCAAATTATTTTCTATAAAAATCATTTTTTATGTATTTTATTTTTCATGAAAAAAAATGGAATATTTTTACACAATCAAATGATTAACACATATCAGCAATTTGTTACACCTTTATTGTTCTCTGTTTACAAACAAATCCAAAATTTACTAACATGTGACATCAGTAGTAAGATGGAGAACGTGCCTACTCGAAGCAATACGCTTATGAGGCAAATGTCATAATATGTATATAATTTGTAACTAAAGTCCTGCATTATGCTCAGTATCACTAAAACTGCTATGACTTGGGGATATATCATAAGTAAAACCTAGGGACTAATATAGCGATACACTCACATTCCAAGTTTCCAACCACCTGTACAATAACAGTCAGTAGAACATCAATATTTACACGTAACATTAGAGCAATGTCGTAGTGCCAAAACACTAGTCATTTAAAATCTATTTTTTATTACGCCCTAAAAGTAAACGATATACAATAGCTACCTTCTTTGAAATCCAGTAAACATTCAATGGTATAGTTATCGGGGCACTGCTAAAATGATAATCCTAAAATAATTAATACAATCATAATTAAAGCTGATTTATCACACTATGGTACCTACGTCTGCATATTGCACAAAAGCCGTCCAAAATATTGCAATTATATCGCTATTCTCTCATCATATATTGAGCTATGGTATAATCTCTACATTTCACCTTTAATATATAATTAGACATAAGCTCCTTTAAACAGTCAGGTAATGAGTTATAACATCTCACCGTCTGGAAAGTCAAAGAACGTCTCTGTAATTCCAATCTGGTATTTGGATATTTGAGCCTTAGGATTCGAATATCGTGATCGTGAGTAGGCACCAATTGTTCGAAGTGTTGCTGGTACGATAAAATTTCATTACAAAGAAGTTATACACATGCTGTAATTTCATTAACCTCAATTTCTCATACATTGAGTTGACGGACATTAGGGGCATATTGTTATCGTTCCTCCTGACCAACAGTATAACTCTAAGAACGTCATTCACTGCGACAACAAGGGGCCTCAAGAGTTGGTAAGGTGAGTCTCCTCACAATACGATTTTCTCTGTATCAGGTGGGGATAGACAATAGCATAGTACAGAATTATGAGACAATACCGGGAAAGGTATTTTCTGATGGCCCCCTTATCTTATGAACCTTCAAACAAATGTTATGAATATGCAACGAGTAACTCAGCTTATCAATTTCAATGCCGAGATACCTAAATGAAGTCACCCACTGTAACTTACTGGCACAGAAATCAACATCCGGCAAGATGGATTGTGGGCGTGACGTAAATAACATAAGCTTAGTTTTGGTTGCGTGAGGGGTTAGCCTGTTGACACACAACCAATGTAACAATTCACTTATGAAATTATTGAGGCGCTCCATGGCTCGGGAAAAGTCTGAATCATTTGTATAAAAAACAGCGTCATCTGCAATTAAAATGGTATTAACCGAAGGAACTAACTGATTGATGTCGTTTATGTAGCTAGAGACTGAACAAAAGCGGTCCCAATACAGATCCCTGGGAACTCCGGTATCTATGTTAGCCCTATTGAAGACGTAATCGTTGATGACAACACACTGTTTACGATTAGTAAGGTAACTTTTGAAAAGAGAGAGTTCATTTCTCCGTATTCCGTAATGCTGCAGATTGTGTAACAGTACTTTGTGGTTGACCGTGTCAAATGCCTATTTCAAATCCAGGAAAGACATACTGTGAAGGTTTTGTTGCGGAAAGCAGGAATAACATCACTTAGTAAATTAATGATAGCCTGGGAGGGGTTCTTTCTTTTCCTGAAACCGTACTGAGTTGGTATTAGAATGTTATGGAATTCGACAGAAGCTGACAGTCTATTATGTAATACAAATTCAAATATCTTATTCAACACTGACAGAGTTGAAATTGGTCTATAATTTCCTGCATCATCAACACTTCCACATTTGAGAATGGGGACCACCAGAGCAATTTTAAGAATGTCTGGATAAATTCCACGAACCACACATTCGTTGAAAATGGAGCATAAACAATTATACGAGGTAACACAAGCAAGACATCACCAGTTCTATCTTTCGTTATATCAATGGTTCCTCTCAATAAAATTCAAAAACCTAACCTCTACATAGTTAGCTAGATAACTAAGACAAGAGGAAGCACAAGCTTAAATTAAATTTTTATGGTATTTCAATAATTCAAGGCTTTGATAAAATATAATTATCATCTAATGAGCCACTGTCTAGGTAACTACCATTGCAGCAGGGTTGGCTTTGATGAAATCATTTATTCAATCAACTGATTGAATCAATGGATTTTTTCATAAAAAAATTATTTTTTACGTATTTCGTTGTTTCTCGAAATGGAATATTTTGACACTATTAAATTATTAACTTTTATATGCATTTATGCAACGCATCACCAGCTTTTTTCACCATATCTATGATTCCCTTCCATTGTTTCAAGTCTGGTGGTACACATTTTGTACCACAATGAAAGCCAGGTTTAATGCTCAGCGGTACAGAAAATACACCACTTCTAATTAAATTCCTGTGCTGCTTATCAGCTCAAAATATGTACCACCTTCATAAATGCAAGAGAACATCCGTAACATTATAGTTGCAAAGCTACAGGAGCTATTTTGATTTCGTCAGTACTGCAGTAGCTGATATCGCGTGTGGGTGTGTGCTCTCCAGCTCTTCTGCGATCACGTGAGTGTAAAAATACTCATAAATGCTTATATCTTCACTAAAAATGGTACAATTTTGTTTTGAGTTGTTAAATTTTTTTTTTAGTGTTTGCATATGTGTGTGTGAAATTTGATGTGACAATGTTATTTTCAAAAACTATATTGATAGGTAGAGGTGGAACGATTTTCGTACCACCAGGAACTTGCTAAAAAATTTCGGTCAGCATGAACACTGCAATTGCTATGGCTTTGATAAAGATTCTTCTAATACACCAATAGAGATTAACCCGCTATAAACCAATTTATTTCTTGTTAATGTTTTTGGACTTTGTTGTAGGACGACTCGTTCTTCAGCTACTGCCACATAGTCGTGAAGCGTTTTGTATTTAGAAACCTGTTCCTTTCCAATTGATATAGCTAAAATTGGCACAGGTGAACTGGGCTAGGTAAACTGTTAATTTCAGTGGCATTTATATTTATTTCATATCATTGTGATTGAAACTCAAATCAGTAACTTAAATCAAACTAAACAATATTTTACAGTACTAATAGTTGAATTATTTATTCAAATAGCCTACTATATGGTGTGCTTATTTCAGGATGCCTCGTCCGTAGCAGAACTTTACAAATGCACAAATTCCTCACGTCAGAAGGAGGAGACAATGATAGAGAACATGGTGATATTGCTGAAACTAGTATTAATGTGCAACTGTCATCTCACCTCCAGATGCTGATATGGGGCAACTGGAAAGTAGTGAAGAAGATTATGATTTGAACGAAACGTTCGTGCTCCCAAATGGAAGAAAACTTACTCTATGAAATACGAATCTATCTCTAGATATTTTCAAGAGCAATTGGAGTACCAGATAATGATGATCCAACACCAGCCAAAGTATTTGACTAACTTTTTTTAAAATGAAATTATCGATTATATTGTTTTTCAGACAGACTTGAATGCACAACAGTCTGGAAAAACCTACAATCCAGTATCTGTTCTTGAAACTAAGACCTTCTTGGGAATAAATCTACTCATGGGAATTAGTTCAAATGATTGCTTCAGAGAGAAAAGTTGTATTTTGTGTTTTTGAGTCCTTTGACACACGTGTAGAGTGGTACAAGAATAAGTCCATCTTAACACAATGTCTCATACTATGCATGTCCGGAGATAGAAAGATTGCACCACCTAAAGAAAATATCTTATACTATTGGTTTTTTCATTTTTTCTTGTTGATTCGAGTTTTATAAAGGAAAATTGATACTTTGTGCAAGAAAAATCAGTTTGTCTACAATAAATATTTTTTTGAGCATGTAGGGTTTTTTATGCAGGGCAAACCTGAGCCTTAAAGAGATAATTTTTTACAAAAATATCACTATTTTACTTTTATTTTGTAATGAAATGGAGTATTTCTTCACAATCAAATGATCAACTGTTATGAGCATTTACTCAACACACCAGTTCCATCTTTCAAGACACCTATGGTTTCTGTAAATAGAGTTAAAAAAAACCTATACCTCTATATAGCTTCATACATAATTAAAACAAAAGGAAGAGCATGCTTAACATTTTAATGGTATTTCAATAATTTAATGCTCTGATTTAATCTATCATCTAATGAGCCACTATCTAGGTAATTACCATTGCAGCAGGGTTGCCATTGGAAAAATTAAATTTATTTAATCAACTGATTAAAACGATATTTCTATAAAAATCATGATTTTTAAGAATTTGATTTTTTCATGAAAGGGATTATTTTACACCATCATATTAACTCTTGTCAGCATTTATATTCAACAATGCAATTACTAAGAACCGCACTATTTCAGGATCACTTCCCACTAGATATATTGGGGGCAAGACGTCAGCACGAGCGGCACAGCGTGTGGGCCCGGTATTCAATAACGGTCGGTTGAGTTAATATTGGCCATCAGTTATTAACGGATCGCATACTTCAATACACTTTTAGGGAAACGTTGCCATCACCAGTTGCATCTAGCCTATTATGATAAGTAGACACAGGATATACATCTAAGTTTATTGACGAACACTGTAGGAAAGCACAGCAGGTACACCAGGGGATCGAAGAATGTTTACAGGACGGATGGTGAGTGACAACTGACTACATCTGGCAATCGTCGGTGCAATTATAGCTCCTAGTCCATACAATCAAGGGAGCATCTTTCAACAATCAGCTGTGTACACGTCAGACACAATGCTACCTCGGGCATACCTGTTGTGCCAGTTGAACACTGAAAGTAAATGGACATGTCTACAGCTGCACACGAGTCAACCTTGTCTAAGGGTGATTTCATACAACTTCTATTGCAGTGAACTAACGTGTTCCAATATTATAGTGTAGTAATTTAAGCCTATTACATCGTGATATCGTTTTGTGTTTACAGAAGGTTCTAGACTAGGGTGAGCAAACATTGTGAGTTTTGTGAGACGAGATAGCGAATGGTGTAGCGCTCCGCGCAGAGCCAGGGTCCCCTTGGGGCGCTGTTCCCATAATATAAGATGGGCTAACCTAACCCTATGGCTCATCCTATGCCTCCTGAGGGGTAGCAGTAAAATTTATGAAGAAAATAACATAACCTGATGCTACTGACGGCATCAAATGATGTGTATGCAATTCTATTTGAAGGAATAAAAACAAGCATTGGATTTATCAAGGAGGGATATATAATTTGGCCAAATATAGCAGCTTAAAAATACATAATCGTCTGTAATGGGTCACTTCCGGGGTGATTATCTAATCTCGTGAAAGTCATCAGCCACGACACTTAATTGCGCGGGTAGGTATCAAAACTGGTTCAACTTTCAGGCCTCAAACCCAAATTTATTTGTTTGTCCTTTTGGCGAGTGCACACAAACGCAAAAGTTGCCCAGTCACTGAACTGTTCACTTTAGCGATAATGCTCAGTAGTCCGCAACTTAAGCTTTTGAATGTGATGCTGAAATCATACCTCATTGCAAATGACTCAGAAATACGAGGTATGCTCAAAGCTTAAAAATCGCCGCGTGTCAGAGCTTACAAGCTGTAAAAACTGGCTTACATCTCAGATATTTGTTGAGTTAGAGCACTGTGCAAACTGAAACCTCGTTCCCGGCATCATAATCGAATGTGAAATTGTGTGAAGCTGCAACTTGTGCGTTAATGCCTGCCATGACAAGGCTCTACCGAAAGTCTTCTTTAAAGTAACTAGCTAGGGATAATAGACAATCTCGATCCATAGCATCGAAGCTAACGCTCACAAATCAAGTTTTGGATAAAGCTTAATATATCAAGGCACGTTCGATTAGGAGTCGAAATATAGCCTTCTAGGCTTGGCTGGTCTGAAACTATAGTCTGAATTTTCAGCTTTGTCACTTGAAATCGAGTTGCAAAGAACCCAAGCGATTACGCTGAGTCTGCTGAAAACTCTATTTCACAGAGCAGAATTGATTATGAACGCGTCTTAAAAGTAACTGATTGAAGGTTTATGCTTGAAGCTCAATTCACCGGGTTGAAGCCAGAGCACATGTCATCAATTTCGGAGAAGTAATGCCTCGAAAGCTTAATTACAGCGCCCAATGGAACGCACTTTTGATCAGACCAGCCGGTGCTAGAAAAAATTTAAAGCATAACAAAAGGCTACATTTTTGTTGCTAACGGTGATGTTGAAATCGACTGTAGATGATACGGTTAATGTTTAATGCATGTTTTACAGACAATTTCATTGCTACGATTTCAGATTGAGGATAAATTTTTCTATTACATCCAGAAAATTCAATAGATAGCACCAAAGTATTTGCACATAGATGCCCTCAATGCTTGACTCAGATTGCTTTGAGTTTTTTTCTACTTTATTTCACTCCCTGCGACGCCGTTTCCTGATTGAATTTTATTTTCAACGACATTGATTCCCGGTTAAAGTTTAATAACTTGCACTGTATGTCATAGATAGCTCTTTCTTTTTTGTTCCGGTTTTCATATGCTGTACTGGAGGTTTGCCACAAACATTCATGCTCGCGGTACCGCTCTATGAGTCTTTCTACCCCTGGGCGTGTCCAAATGTTTTCGGATGACATGCTGCAGATTACGCTCCGTTGAACCTCTCCCTGCCAAATCAAAATACCGACGGAGTATCGTTCTGTCCGCGAGACAGAGTGTCAAAAAAAAAAAAAAAAATGGCCAGGGAATATGTTGGAGTGAGCCTTAAGATGCCCACTGGAAATCTTTCCAACAGTGTATGTGCCCGTCGTTATGACACTCAGAGTGTCGAAAAGAGTGTCTATGTGAACGGGGCCTTACATATGT
The DNA here is from genome assembly GCA_001587735.2 of Parhyale hawaiensis. NCBI lineage: Eukaryota > Metazoa > Arthropoda > Malacostraca > Amphipoda > Hyalidae > Parhyale > Parhyale hawaiensis. The sequence goes on along the minus strand of LQNS02278143.1, from coordinate 22,953,131 downwards.
AACGCTCACCAGATCTATCTTTTTCAACATATCAATGGTTCCCCTTAATGGAATTCACCAACCTATACCTCTAAATAGGTAGCTGAATAATTGAAACAAGAGGAAGCACAAACCAAAATTCAAATTTTTATGGTACTGTACTTTCGTAATTTAATGTTTTGATAAAATATAATCTACCATCTAATGAGCCACTATCTAGGTAACTACCATTGCATCAGGGTAGGCATCGATTAAATCATACGTATTTACTTAATGAACCGATTCAATCAATTGATTTTTTCACAAAAAATTGATGACTTTATGTAATTCATTGTTTCTGGCAATGGAATATTTTTACCCTATTAAATGATCAACTCCTATAAACATTTATGCAACACTGCACCAGTTTTTTCCTAACATATCTATTATTCGCTTTAATAGAATTTAGCAACCTATACCCCTACATGGCTAGCTAGAATATTAAAATAAGAGGGAGTGTATTCCTAACTTTTTTATGGTATTTAAATAATTTGATGTTTGATTAAATCTAATCAATCATCTAATCAGCCATTACTAGGTAACAACCACTGCAGTACCTAAATTGAAGTGCAACTAATAAACTCTATTTTCAACTTGCCAAGTAGGCTGTAGCTAAACATTTATTAGCTCGCATTTGCACATATGTATTCAAGTTTCTGTTCCATTTCTTTCTGAAAATATAAATTTAGCTAATATCCGTGTCATTTGTAGGTGATTTTTCTATCAGCCAATAATTTGATTGAAAATACCAGATGTAGATAAACCTTTGAATCGGAGTTGGCATTGATCAAATCAAATTGATTTAATTAATTGATTTTTTTTTAAAATAAAGATTTTTAATTGATTAGTTTTTACTTTTTTAAGAAATGGAATATTTTTACGCTATCACAACACCACTTTTTTTCAACTTACTTATGGTTCCCCTTGATAAAATTCATCATCCTATACCTCTACATAGCTAGCTACATAACTAAAACAAGAGAGAGTGCATGCTTTAATTTTTATGGTAGCTTATTTAAACAATTTAATGCAACTGCTTCTGCAGAATTTGCTTTACTGCAAAACATTAACACACGTCAAAAATATATATTGTTTCTTGTTGACTGTAGTTTCTTTCAGAGATAAGGTAACACAGTAGACAGCTGGGTAGTAGTTACTAAACTCTGTAGTATGAAATGCTGCCAAATTTTGCGCCAATTAGATGAACAAATGCGGGCACCACTCCTGATATGCTGATGCCTCTGCCCTCTGCAGACTGTGTTATTAATAGCTTCCTTATACTGATGCCTCTGCAGCCTGTGTTGCTAATAGCTCGAGTTCAGAAAATAGTTAGACGTTCAAGTTTTACTTGTGTCATTAGTCATGAGCTTTCAGTGTTGTTTTCACAGCTGTACGGTGAGATGCTATGAATTTCATGTTTAATTAGGTTTGCTTTGCCTTTACATTTTTACTCAATCAAGTAATTTGAACTTGTTAACCACTCTTGGAACAATTTGGTTGGACAACTGAAAAAATTATTTACAACTACCTGCATGTATATCTTACTGAGTTACCATCTCCAAGCTTAGAGCTAAGTTACTATTATTTTCTCAGGAATTGCATGGCTGATAGCTAAATGGCTTGGATTAGTGATCAATACCGATAAGACTGAGTGAGGTCATCTTCCAGTGGCACCACCACCAAATGTTCTCCTGATGACTGCTGCAGGTAAGGAGCTTAAAATTCAGAATGAATTTAACTACCTCGGCAGTGAGGTAACAGCTGACTGCTCACTTGACACTGAGGTAAATAATCGCATCAATAAAGCCTCAAGCTCCTTCGCTAGGATTCGCAGTCGAGTAAAATTAAACCATAATCTTAGAATTGATACCAAGGCTGCCGTCTACCGTGCGGTTTGTCTCAGTGTCCTCCTCTACGCATGTGACACCTTCACACTGTATCGCCGCCAGTTGAAGCTTCTTGAAGCATTTCATATTCAGTGTGTGAAGTAGATCCTCCGCTTAACTTGGAGAGACAAGGTAACGCACCCGGAAATTCTGAGGCAAGTGGGGATGCCCAGCATCGAGGGTATGCTGCTGGAACGGCAGCTTCGCTGGGTGAGAGACGTCATCCGGACGCCTGACTTCCGTCTTCCGAAGCTGGTCCTCTACGGTCAGCTGAGCGAGGGGGACCGCACTGTAGGCCGCCTTAAAAAGCGCTTCAAGGATGACGTGAAGGGTGCACTGAGGGACTCCAACACCGATCTTTCACAACTTGGGGCGCTTGCTGCTGACCGGTCGGAGTGGCATTCCGTCTGTCGGTTGGGCTCGGCGCACTTCGAGGCCGAGCGCGCGATACATAGGGAGCAGCGCCGGCGCAGGAGACGGGAAAGGGTACGACTTCCGGCTGCGCCGCCCGTACCCGAACTCTGATGTCCTGAGTGCGGACGTCGGTGTGGGTCTCAAATTGGTCTCTTCAGTCATCAGCGCACCCATCGACCGCAAATACACTCGACCGCAAATACACAACTATCGTGGAGGCGCCAACGTCATTATCGGAAGCGATGGACAACCTTAAGCAAGTAAGCACTCCACCATTTACTACACTAGATTTTGTAGCTGGCTTCCTACGTGATTTTTTTGCAATTGTCTTAGTTAGTGTTTTTTCACTGCATTGAAAATTATAAGCACGAGAAAAGCACTTGTTTTATGAGTATTATCTTTAGCACACTGAAAAAGAACTATTAAGAATTATTGTATCATTTAACATTTAGAAAATATGAAAAAATAGAAAAATCAAATGAATTGAAAACCAATGATCTTTTAATTTTTTGATTAAAAAATAGAAAATTAACTCACCAAAATTGAATTACATTGACTTTGGTGGAAACATTCCTCGTATTGGTGGAAACATTCCTCGTATTGAAGATCACATTGGTGTTGTCTCCACACCACAGTTACTCTTTAAAAAAAATTATCCTGCAATAAAGCGTGAATAGTTCTTTACTAATGTTCAAGTTATCATCTTATGAGCGATATATTCGATATCAGTCATAGACGATCAGCTACAGCAGTAAGGTTACATTACAAATTTATGGGTTTAGAACTTAACTCATTTGTCATAACACCTGCTTGCGCTCAGGACCCACCTCGGAAACAAACTTTACGCCTGTGTATCGTGATGTTGGTGACATGCTGAAGAGAGGCCTGCAGGGGCAGCTGCAGCGTCAGTAACACCTCCACCTGCAAATGCATTGCCAGCACACGATATCAACAGGATGGTTAAGGTACAACGCCTACTGTTATTGTTCGCTGCCATGACATCTCATGGTTAGGGCCCACAAACACCAACTTAAGGAAGAGGCTCTGGAGGGGACCTAGTCACAGGGGGGGGGGGGTCAAGTCGAAGAGAAAAAGAGAAGCGAGGAAACGCACAACCCCAAGAGGATAAAGCCAGAGACTACTCACCGAAAGACCACTGGGGTGACTAGGACATGAGAGGTGACGAACAGTCGGTTCACCCAGTCCGCAGAGCTGGTAGGAGGGATCATCGATCAGTTCCACTTGGGCCTTACAATCCAGTAAGACCAAACAGAGGTTAGAGCGTAACTGGAAGGGGGTACAGACTCCTCCGCACAGAGAAGAGGGCATTGTTAGCCCAGAACCATACAGTAGGGATGTGCAGCTGCAACAGCAGAGGTGTATAATGAACTCAGTGCAGTGTGGTATTGCTGAGGGGAGGGGAGAGGAGAGGGGGGGGGAGAATCCCATCTGTAAGAAAAGGGGAGCAATATCGGCATCAAATTTCGATTGGGGAGTACTGTATGTCGGATACGGCGAGGGCCGGAAGGGATCGTGATGGTACCTTGAGCAGGATGCTGTACCTGCGATGCACTGAGGAGGTACTGTTTAGACAACAACCCTAGACTGTCTCTTATGTTGCCCCATCTTGCGCCCGCCAGCGCGAATATAATTCACACGAGGAGCAAAATTGAGGTGTGGGTTAAACATCACGCCCAGGATTTTTGGATCGCGCTCCATAGTGAGGTAAGATGCACCCATCCTGCTTGTTGGGTCCAACCTGGATTGATGATGGTCTGACGTAAACAGAGTGGAATTGATCTGAGAGTGAGAGACCGTCAAGGCTTTCTCACCGGCCCAGGCCTCGATTGTGGAAGCATGGTCTGACAGGTTCCTCGCTGCCTTCGGGATGAGGGTAGCAGAGGATAGGACAGTAAAGTCGTCTGCATATGAGGAAGTGACGTCATCGACCCGGGAAAAATCGCTGACGTGATAAAACGGAACGGCGAGGTCACCGAACCCTAGGGAATTCCCGCATGCATAGGGTGAAAAAGCGACTTTTTGCCGCAAATAGGGAGGAAGTATTGCGCCTCGTAGGTAGGCAGCGATCCATCTAATGAGGTTATTAGGTAGATCTTCCACCCGACGCCTGTGCGTCTTCGCTCGTGGGTGGACTCTGCGGAAGCTCTCTGCGCGACTGCGACGGGGACTTCTGCGAACCAATCGCAGGCACTCATCGTGGGGGGAGTGGTTGCTCGGGTTGTTGTGGCGCTTCTTTTCTTCCTCCCACTCTCTTCTCCCGCTTGTACTTTCTCGCTGTCTCATGTTTTTTTTCCTTCATGGACAGGTTCTTTCTGCCGACGACCTGCCCGCTCTTGTCTAAGCAGCTCTTTCCCTTCTTGTTTTCCCCTCCTTCTGTCCCATTTCTCCAGTTATCCATCCTATCATGAGGTGATATCCACCCCAACCCCGGCCCTGCCTATCCCTGCTCAGTCTGCTCACGGAACGTCACCCGCAGAGGGTGGTTATTTCGGTGCTCCACCTGCGCGCGCTGGGTCCAGAAGCCCAGCTCTGGCCTTTTCAGTGCCGCTAGTTACCACCCGGACTGGAGGTGCCCCAGTTGTGCACCTAGGCCTCCTCGGTCCCCCTCACCCCCTCCTGTCTTTCCCTATCCTACTAACGCCCCTGCGCTCATCGTTGAGCAATTTAACTGCCATGGACTCTTGCATTGCAGATCTGAACTATCTGCCTTCCTCCGCAGCAGCAATATAGCCGTCGCAGTCCTACAGGAAACTAAACTCACTCCCAGCTCGTCCCTCCCCGTCTTCCCTGGCTACACCCCAGTCAGGAGAGATCGTCCTGCCGCCAATGGCGGTGGTGGTCTCTTGTTCCTAATCAGACTGGAAATCCCCACCAGCAGCTTACCACTAACCATCTATTCTCCAATGACCACACAGTCGAACACATGGGTGTCACCGTCACCCTGTGTTCCTCATCCCTCACTCTAATTAACATATACGTTCCTCCAGCTACACCTTGTCCACCTGGATACAGGCTCGACTCTTCCGCCCTTTTTGCCGACTCCCTGGCTGACACCTTCATTATGGGTGACTTCAACGCCCACAATACCGACTGGTTTTCTGTAACCCAGGATGAGCGGGCCGCCGCGCGGGGTGAGGAGATCAGTGACTCAATTAATTATGGACTCATCTCCTTAATGGCGACTCGCCCACCAGGGTCCCTCGGGACGGTCCGGTCTCCTCTCCGGGCTGACCGTTATCTCTGCTCATCTTGCACTTGATTACACCTGGTCCACCACTACCACCCTCTCATCTGACCATCTACCCATCTTGATCACAGCTGAGTCTAGTAACTCTGCCCCATCCTGTCCCAGACGCACCTTCGTTAACTTCAGGAAAGCTAACTGGGAGAAGTTCACAGGCGAGCACGAGGAACTTATAACTTCCTTCCCACTCCCCTCTTCCTGTTGTGGCGGACTGAGGGCTCTCAATCGAGCCCTCTTATCAGCTGCTAAGCACCACATCCCGGCCGGCCATGGCAAGGAATATATCCCACGACTCACCCCGGACGCTAGAGACGCCATCATCCGCCGTGATCACCTACGCTCCACGTCTCCTCAAGACCCCTCCCTTCCTCAGTTACAACAAGAAGTGGATCGCCTCATCTGTGGCGCTGGCCAGGAGGCCAGGAAACAAACGATCCAAGAATGCGACCCCAAGACAACCCCAGTAAATTCTGGTCTCTGCTCCGCTATCAGGCAAGCAGTCCTCCGTCCCTCGTAACCAGCCCATGTCTTTTGGAACTCACACGTTCACCTGCAACGACGATATAGCCAGAGGCTTTTGCAAGCAACTTACCGCCCCCTCTCCCCCTATCCTAGCTACTTCGCACAGACAGGCCAGGCGACTCCTTCGAAAGCGTCACCCCATTGATCATGTGTTCACCCCTTTCACTCCCTCTCAAGTCTGTGAGGCTATAGTTGCCTCAGGGTCCTCCACAGCTGTGGGCCCAGACCAATTGTCTATTCTACATCTTAGGCATCTGGGCCCGCAGGGTCTCATCAATCTTACCAGATTATACAATCTCTCCCTTGCTCACGCAGACATTCCCGCCTTATGGAAGGTAGCAGTCATAATTGCCATTTTAAAACCATCTTAACCTGCGGATAAAGGATCCACTTACCGCCCAATATCGCTTCTGTGTCCCTCTGCGAAAGTCCTGGAGCGCCTCCTCCTGCCTTACATCAATGAGGCTTACCAACCTGCCTCTCATCAACATGATTTCCGGCCTATGCACTCCACCACATCTGCTCTACTTCCTTTGGTCTTCCAAGCAACCCGCGCGCCGCGGCATGAATAAACCCAAACCCCCCCGACCACACGGTGACTTTGTTGATTGACTTCAGCAAAGCGTTCGACGCCGTTCCTACTGAGGGCCTCTCTCCTCAGTTTCCAGCACCACACTCCACCACAATGTTGTTATATGGCTCGCGGTTTACCTCAGGGGACGAGCAGCTTGCTGCCTCTATAATGGCTTCCGTTCTCAGTTCTGGGCTGTCAAGGCGGGGGTTCCTCAGGGCTCGATCGTCTCGCCTTCCCTGTTCAACCTCTACGTCTCTGACTTCCCCATTCCTCGGGACCAGCTCTGTTGCCCCTCTGTAACATCTTATGCCGACGATTTCACTGTCGTGGCGTCCCATCGCAATCTTCTCACCGCTGCTGCCGCTCTCTCGGATCACTCTTAATCAGCAATTGGGTAGCTGACAAGGTCCTTACCATATCAACTTCCAAATCCAATTCAACCTTATGGACAACCGACACCCATCAGTCTGGACTCGGCCCTGGTATCACTATCGACGACACTGCTCTGCCTCTGGAGCGCCGCCCCAAGATCCTCAGCGTCACCTTTGACATCCACTTAACTTTTACACCGCACATCGCTGCCACAGCTGCTTGAGCCTCCAGCCGCCTCAGATTGCTCAAGGCCCTGGCTGGCACACGCTGGGGCCAGCGCAAGGAGATTCTGCTTCTCACATACAAGGCATTTATCCGACCTATCTTTACCTACGCTGCTCCAGTTTGGTATCCTGTGGCTCGCCAGTCCGCGGTTCGCAAGCTGCAGACGGTTCAAAACGCCGCTCTCCGCAGTGACCGGTTGCCTCCGCATGGCTTCCGCGAACCACCGCCACTCCGAGTCAAAGCTGCTGGGGGTCGATCAATCTCTCGACCTCCAGTGCCGTCAATACCTCGTTTCCGCCCCTCATTTCGAACACCCAACCCACTGTGTTGTCACCGCACAGGCTGGCCCCCGTCTCATCCGCCACAACTTAGCAACCAAATTCCAACCCGATATCAACCACTTACTTACTAACAACATCATGCCTTCTCAAGAGTACCGCTCAGCGATTTCCTCTCTCCATCGGTCTGCCATGCAATCTTCACTAGACCGCCTCCCCGTCAACAAGGTTTTGGGCTTTTCCCCACTGGAGATTTCACCCGATGAGGCGGTCCTCTTTCGTGCGGCCCGTTCCACTCTATCACAGTTGCGCTCAGGTTTCTGCTCTGCCCTGATGTCATACCGCCATAGGATTGGACTGGCGGATACGGACTCCTGCCCCCAGTACCACCGCACCCCCCACACCGACAACCACCAGTTTGAGTGTCCCGCCCACCCTACCGCCCTCCTTCCTACCTCTCTATGGGACAGTGTTTTATTTGTAAACGACTTCTTGTGCTCCCTGCCTTCCTTTTCATACCTTCCGCCACATGCCCGACCCCCCTCCGGAGCCACCCCCTACGTAAATACAACAACATTAGGTAGATCTAGACGCATGATCTTTGTGAGCAGGTGGTAGTGGGAGACCGTATCAAAGCCTATGAGATGTCCACTGTTAATGCTATTGACCGAGTAGGGGGCTTATATAGGTTAAACCCTTGAACAACGCGTTGGACTAGGGGAAGAAGGGCTGAGGTGGTCGACCGCATAGAGCAGAACTGATGTTGGGAGTCTGACACCTCCAAGGACTCTTCTAGAAGCAGAAGGAGCAAGCGCTCCAAAATCTCAACAGTAGGACAAAGCAGGGATATTGAACGGTAAGATTAGCTGTCGCAGAGTGGTTTGCCAGGCTTAGGGATGGAGATAATGTGGCAGCGTTCCAGACACTCGGTAGGTTTGCATCCGCCAGGGAGAGGTTGAAAAGAGTGGTCAGGAACAGGGGACCTGGGTGGGGGCCAAGATACTTGATTTGTGTGTCAGTCAGGGCCCATGGCCGAGGAGTTACTCGAGGCTCGGATGGAGGCTCCTACTTGCTGGAGGGTGAAAAATTCTTTGTGGTGGTTCACAGGGAGCTCATGAACTCTTCTCTTCAGAGCCCTGTCTAGCGGCTGTTGTGTTGCAGGACCTACGCTAATGAAATGCTTGCAGAAACCGGTGGCAAATTTATGGGCAGATGACACCTGAGTGCTATCGAAAGTGATGGACTGGTTAGGGGCGGCTGATTTACATTTACCCGAAAAGCTAACCAGAAGACTCCCAGAGTCGGGAGGGGTGAGATCTATGAACACACCGTTCTACTGTGTCGATCCATGCCTTCCTTGCACAGGACGGACAATCGTGGTGCGGACTTCGAGATCAGGGAGGTTGGGATGATTGGGGTCTAGGATTCGAAGCTCATCTTGCTCCCTTGAATTAGTGCCCTGGCCTCGTCCGAAAGGGCAGGAATGAAACCCCACCGGCATCCAGCCGGGATGCAGCGCTTTGACGCCTTGAGAAGAGTACTTATGGAGAATCTCTCATCCTGGGCGCAGGAGGTGGAGAGAGGCAGCTCCTGAAAGGTTTGTTCGGGAAGCTCCGTGAAACTCTCCCAATTAACCTTGTTATGCTTGATGATTGTTTTCTGGGGTATAGGTGAAAGGTGGTCAAGGGAGATCGCAGTAAGTAAGTGGTCAGAGCTTAGCTTACAGCAAGTTGACTACATGACCGAGGGAACCAGATGGGCTGAGATAATTGATAAATCGGGAGAAGATGGATGTCCCGCTGAGGGTAGCCGCACAACATAAAGAGAGGTACAGAGTACTCCAAAGAGCTCCTCTCCCCTGGCCATAGCCCCATCACACTCCGTGGCATTATACCAGCCGGGATTATGGGCATTTTTGTCGCCTACACTTCTGACAAGCAACGTACGAATATTATTATATTGAAACGTTAGACTCTGATTCAATTTATACACTCAAAAAGCCTCCTTTACTTACGACTTTGAGTCAACAAAACAGATAGTCAATTACTTTCTTTCGAATTCATTCATGTGGGAAGCGGATGTAGTAGTAGTAGTACTAACTTTGCAAGTGCATCAGGACACAATGTCTACATCGCGCCGAACTATTCCTGTGGCTTAACACAGGCTTGTGCGCCACTAAGACGCGAGGTATGCCTCGTTTTAAATTATCAATAATTTTTGTCTAGACTTCTCTGCCGGGAGGTCTCAGAGTGGTCAGTGCACTACTGACAGGAAATTGGCGGAAGTTGTGTATCTCAAACCCTCGGGAACGGTTGAACGCTATCCCTCAGCTACGTCGCACAAGGGAAGGAAACGAAAAATAAGAAAAGTAGAAGTCTACCGGGAATCAGTAGGTCAGCCACCTCGATCAGCGGCCACCTCCCGAAACTGAAGGGGAAGTATTGAGAGCCTACCAAACTTTACACAACCTCGTCAGCAGGAACTGCGGGAAGCTACTGTGGCAAGGGCACTAGGGACCCTTGAGTGCGTAAGGCCCCTCACAATTCCAACTTTGCATTGTTATATATCAATGGTTACGACGGCATAAAAAAGAAGGGAAGCAAAATACTGCACACTGCATGTGCAAAGGTATTTAGATCCTTAAGGGGGTCATCCCGGCGAAAATGGTCAAAATGATCAATTCTCTGTTTTTTGCTCAAAAAGTGTCTTCAGGTATGGGGGCATTACGTCCCAAATTTTTTTGGGGCTAGCGGCACTAGAACTCCCCCAAAATGGGGGGGGGGGGGGAAGGGNGGGAATGGGTCCACAAGGGGGTCCAAATTTGGCTTTTTTTTTTTTTGCTGCAAAATCATCAGTTTACCAAAGGCTATTGCATACCAAATTTCTAGGGGGCTAGCGAATGAAAAAAATGAAATATGCCAAGGGCATTTCCTTTGGTAATACAGCATTTTATAACAAGAAAAAAACATAAAATTGCCTCTATTGAAAAATCTACATTTTCAGACTAAAAAAGAATAGAACTGCCTCAGCTTTTATGCTAGAATAAAAACAAAGACAGTTTTGGAATCCTTGAAAGATTCCCTACAACAATTACGTTTTATAATTTTTTTCTTTTTCGTCTTTCAGTCACCCATCTAAAATCTCACGTCAATAGAAAACGAAAAGGAAAAAAATTTAAAAAAACGTAATTGTTGTTGAGAATCTTTCAAGGATTCCAAAACTGTCTTTGTTTCTATTCTAGCATAAAAACTGAGGCAGTTCTATTCTTTTAAAATATATACATATATATTATATATACATATATACAAAAAACTAAGGCCTAAACGAAAAAAGTTACAGGAATAAAAAGTGTTTTGTTTTTAATTTTACATATTATGTGAAAATTTCAGTAAGATCGGACCACTAATAAAAAAAATTCCAAATTTTCGGGACGACCCCCTTAATATATAGCTAGTCGACTATTCATAAAAATCAACGTTTCGGGATAGTGTGTCCCATCTTCAGAAAACATTAAAATTTCAAGCTACACCTATGAGGTAAAAAAAAGGTTTTCTTGCGTGTTGTCAGGGGAGAGTCTAGTAAGCGAATGAACCAAGGTAGGTGGAGGGCCTGGACGTCGGCTCCTGTACAGTCAGCGAGTGTGAGCTAAGCGGGGACTGTGTGCAGCGGTACAGCCGAGGTCATAAGGTTAAGGTTGGGTCTGGTTCTGTGTACATAGAGGGACTCTAACGTTGTGAGTCGACTCTCCCCTGATAACATACATGCTCCCTCAACTTTAGTAACAAAGAAAACCATTTTTACCATACAGGTGTAGCTTGAAAGTTTAATTTTTTCTGAAGATGGGACACACTATCCCGAAACGTTAAGTTTTACGAACAGTCGACTTTATATTTAGTATTTGTATGTCTTGGTATATAGATCTGTTAGCAGTCCGCAGTTCTCACATAAGGTGGGTCTATACTCGTGTTTTTTGACGCCGACACAGCTACTTACGTGACCGTACGGTATATATTGTTGCTTCATTGAAAACAAAAGAAAAATGCACAGCTTTCTAGTTTCCAATTCATTATTAATTTAAAATTACTTAAAATTTCAATGGTGATGATTGCTCGCATACAGCCAGCTACCGTCACGGTTCAGCAAGATTTTCGTAAGACACACAGCAATGTACGCAACGACAAAACAAAACGTTACAACACTGAACTGAATGCTGTGTAGAGGGAACAAAAAATAATGAACCTGAGTGAAGCCTCAAACTGGCTGTTGTATTAGACAACCAACCACAGATGTCATGATGCAATGCATCACAACAACGCGAAATCTCAAAAAGATTCCAGTAACAAAGAATGAGGTAAATTAATAATAACTAATCATTAGAGGAACGCTGTAGAGAATTACAGGAATAACAGCAGTGAAGGAAAGAATTTCTTCGAAAAAAGAATTAGTGACATGGATGATTGCTAAATAGCAAACCCTCATCAAATGAGCCCTTAGCTGTAAAAGAAAAGACGGTTACGGTATCTTAAGCTACGATCCACGCGGAAAAACACAGTATAGTCCGTACCTATCTCCCGTAATTAGAGTCTGAGGGACTGAAGCTCAAAGAAACATCGCTTGTGGGCGTGTAGTGCAGACACGCCAGTACTGACCATAACTGTTACCTATACAGCCCTCTCTTCCGCTTCACTGTAGTAGGCAGCAATTGATCAGTTTCAGATAGAATATTTCGTAGTCGATACCATAGTGCCACCAGACAGACTTACAGAAATATACTTGTAGTTACACACTGCACTCTCGTGAAATACAGGCAGCTGCATGAAATGTGGTAAATTGCTGTAGCTATAACTAAACAATTCTCACAGAAATTCTCGTTGGTACTTATTATCAGAGCAATTAATTTGTCCCTGTACCCCCTCAATGAGTGATCACCAAAGCAAAGGCTAGGTCTCTCTACACAGCTTCGGGAGAAATATTTCATCTCGTCATGGCTACTACAAAGTCTGAGTCGGGCCAGTGCGGTTCTCCTGGCTGAAAAATTAGGCGAAACAAAGCTTAATGCAGAAGTCTGTGGTGCAATGCTTTCCATAATAGTATCAACACAATTTATGCTACAACAGAGATAGGTAAAAACATGGAGTCGAGTCCGAGCCACGGCCCAAATTTCCTTTTGCATTAGGTATGTACTCGTGAGTAGCACCCCACCTCAGTAGTAAGTCTTCCAGTGCAGTTGATGGTGAGCGTGAAGGTCTGTAGGGAAGTGGGGACGCTGCCTGTAGGCTGGATACTGAGGGCCGTCACTGCAGCCTCAGAGTTGCCCACAGTCATCTCTGCTTTATAGGGCAGCTGCACAATACACAATACGAGTAGCTAATGAACTGCGGTTGTTGTTAAACGAAAAATGGAAGGGTGAGTTGAATCAGACAAGAGAGAGGAAAATAAACAAAAAATATAAGGGCCTGTACTCATCTTGCCTCAAACTATTAGATATAGGAGTAGGAAAGTGAAGTCTGTAATCTTTTGTGTTTTGATTTTTCATGTAGTCTATTTGACTCGTATGAATAAGTTGCACCTTTTTTATACTTGAGTACTACTGCACACTACTATACCTGCCAACTGCTCCTGCTGAGTCATTGCATATAGAGGCAAACTGCAATTGACGACCTGTATTTATGACAGTTCTTATACTTGCAATAAACAATAAAACAAGCTTTACTATTTACTTTCGACAACCAAAAGGGAATGAATGTGCTCTTTTTCTGAACATGAACAACCTTACCATATGGGATGTTGCCCCAATATTCTCAGCATACCGTATTTTATATCTGACTTCCTGATTCAAAAATAGCAGTCATCAGTAGCAATAAAAGAGCCAAGATTCTCAGCACCAAGTCTCCAAAACAATGAGGAAGTGCTGTCTGAAATTTTCCTTCTTGGCCTCTACAGCAGCTATTCCAGGTTATGACGAATATTTTATTCGTATGGGGCCTAGGGAGCAGCTCAATGTATCTCTGAGAGGATCATACCTAGTTTTTCATACATTTATATTTTAGTCAAGCTAAGGCAAGGAGCTGGTCTAGAACCTCCAGAAGTAGCAAACCGCCTGCATAAGGCAGACGTGATCACGTGTATAGAGGGCCTCGAAACAATATAATAAACACCGTCTTATGTTTATATAGAGTTGCGTCTCAAAATTAGGAAATAGCTAAACATTAACAAATCAGTATCTCCAGAACCAAAAACAATAAATCAATATCTCCAGAACCAAATGTTGAAATAACATGAAATTTTCACTCATGATAAACTTATACCTCGTCTTTGATGTCTCTATATGCATCATATTCAGGCAAATAATAGAAATTTATTGATCACACATTAATTGTATCATAGGTGTCCAAACACAGAAATTACGAAACAAAGTTTAAATTTAGCAAATAAAGCAAAACCAAACAAATAATTTCTATTCAATATTTTGTGGCAAACCTTTATGCTCGATTACAGCAGCACATGTTTTCTCACAAGATTTAATCAAATTTTGACGATCAGATACTGTAGCTAATATTGGCCCAATCTTCTGAAAGTTTCTTCCATAAATCTTCCACATTAGCTTGATTTCTTGCCATTACCTTCCCCTCTAGTGTCTTCCACAAGTTTTCAATTGGTTTCATATCTGGACTTTAGGCAGGCCAATCCATAACATCGACTCCTTGCTCTCTCAGGTAATTCATTACGAATTGCGCCTTACGGCATGGAGCATTATCCTGCATAAAAATTGGAGTGTTAACGCCAGAATCATTCAATGCAGGAATAACATGATGTTCTAACACATTTTTGTACACTGCAGCATGTATAGGAGGCGTAGTTCCAAGTGCAGACAGGTATACCTGCTAAAAACCATCAAGCAACAACCACCAAATTTCAAAGTTTTCTCGACAGTTTTGCTTCAGTGCTTCCCCTTTTTGCCTCTATGTATTGCTTCCCATCACTCCCAAATAAATTGAACTTGGATGCGTGGCTGAAAAAGACTCAGAGGCCAATCAGTGTCTGACCATACCAAATGCCTATTGGCGAAAACTAACCTTGCTATTTTATTTTCTTGGTAATCTGCAGTTTCTTTCCTGAGACAAGCAAATAAGGAAATTTCATGTGAATATCTTGACACTGTTGGCCTTGAAACACTAACTTCGTGTTTCACCTGTTCGGAAATGCCTCCTGCAGCGTCAAAACGATCCTTCAAAGCAAGGCAGTGAATGAACCTGTCGTGCCTGACCATAGTTTTCCGAAGACGGCTGGGTTTTTTCTTGCTGTTTAGGCTGCTTCATATAATTTTAAAATTTTGCAACCAGCACTTTTCGAGCAGCTTACCTCATTAGCAATTAGTTGCATAGCGAGTGTCTTCTTCCTCAGCTTCACAAAATTTTCAGTTTCGTGTGAGAATAAATTTTTGTTTTTTCAGACACGGCGGCAACCGCAGTAGCGATGATAAACACCAAAAGTTTATTTATCTTCACAGTTGCTATTCCGAAGCACAGAAAATCGAATTTAAAGTAACTTTTTTATTCAGTGTTTCCTAATTTTTGACACTAACAAAACAGTAAATTTGCAATCAACTAATTTGTACTATTTAAATAGCCTGAACCTGATAGATAGGGACATCATAGACTATGTATAAGGTAGCTAATCGGTGAAAATTTTATGCTACTTCAATATTTGGTTCTGGCGATATTGAATATTTCATTGTCTGTTTCCTAATTTTGGAGGCAAATGTATTTGTATCTTTCATGTCATACTAGTTAACAAAGTAGATAGCGAACATACACCAAGTGGAAGATTATGTACCTCTATGGTGTTTTCATGTAAATCATAAGATTGGATAAGAGAGAATTAGACCAGTATAGGAAATTTATCTGCATCATTAAATGCTCTTTTTGCTAAGCTAGCATTAAAATCTAATCACTGAATATGTTTACAGTTTTTCATAGAACTACTATGGAGTCTATTATTTCTCCATAAGCTGAGGCTATATTATTTGCTCTCAGTTTATGATGAAGAAATTTAAATTTTTCAAGATACAATGGAAGCAGAATTATTTTTACCCATCTTGCCTTCTTCATTAGATGCAGTTTTTGCTTGGAAGCAAATAGTAGGGATATTCCAATGAGGAAATTTGCAGTGTTAGGTGAAGGCAGAGTACCTCTGTTGGTAGCACCAAGGACTATGTCCGTTTGTCTGCCTGAGACAACTCTACTTGAGGCGGCAAGTTAGAGTCGCTACACTCATATGAGAGAGTACTCTTATCTTTTTCGTAGGAGTATGCGTATTCCAGGGTACTTCAACCGGCTGCCAATACCATCTCATCACTATTTAGACAAGCATGAATGTCTAATGGATTGGTCGAAATCCAAGCTAAGTATCTGAGATAATACAATTTTCGGTGGAGTACTTCAGTATTTAGTAGAGCAACATCTTCTGAAAAGGAGTTCAACATTGAGACTGGTCAGTAATTGAAGCCTTTTTTGGAGCAACGCTGTGACAACCGTAGGTTTCCACGAAGATGGAAATAGTGCCTCAATGATGCATGAGTTGATAATTAAGAGTGTCAGTGGGCTACAGACGACACTTGCAGTGAGTTTCAGTGGGGACGTTGTCTTCACAGGACAAATCCGTGCTCTTCGATTATTGGATGGCCTTTAGAACTTCCCTTTCACTTACAGACCTGAAGTGAAAGTCTTAGCCTATTCGATGTACTCAAGGGGGCTTTCTTTTCTGCTGGAGTCAATTCGTTCACGGAGACATCTAAGCTTTTCAGCAGAGAACCTATTGAAAGTTTCTGCCAAGTCTGTGGGTGCATTTTTTTTTCTATTCCTAACTCTATGAGAGTGACATGTAGTCCAGACTTCGTTGATTTGATGAATTCATCAGCTATCCTTCCAACTCCACCCGCATATCACTGCGGCCCAAATCTAGTCATAGTTGTACCTCTATCCATCTTTTTTTACTCAATTGAGACATCGATTTCAAAGCTTTTTGAATTCCTTTTCTAACCTATCACACAATATTTATAACAATCTGCTACAAAACAAATGTGTGCAAGTTTTTATTGGTGTGCGCGTTAGCTAAGTTTTTACTAGTAATAATAGGTAGCTAGCTACGGTATGTAAGTATCATATTTGTCCTGTCATTACTTTGTTTCTTTAATGCTCATGTCAAATTTTGAATTCGAATGCTGGGATATTTTCCTAACAAAAAATACAATTAACTAATAATACAGATCTGGTTTAGGCTAATGACGTCACATTCATTTTTGTATAGCTGATACCGATGAAAAGAATTGCCACTAGAAGGCATAAACTGGTACATTTTGGTTCGAGGAACTCGCGCGATCTTCACTAATACCGGTACAACACAAAGTAAGTCTTTAAAGTAATCGAGTGTTTGTACACGTCATGACTCCGGTAGCTATCCGGAATACATAAATAGCAGTGTCGCCTCTCGAACGCCAGCACTTTATAGCATTTAGATAGAACTGGTTGATCTCAGCGTAGCTGCAGTGTATAGCTCGACTTTACCACCTACTGAGCATTAACGTCATCTTTATGGAACATACAAATTGGGGTTTACCATCCTTTTCATTAACCATATCGGACAGCACCAGTATCAGTACTATTTCTATGATCCTGTACTGACTGGGATTCTCGATGTAAGGTAATACTATTATCTTTCCGCTCTACCGAATCTAGACCGCAATACTGTCTAAACGACATTACTTCAAATATTCTCCGGTTCGGGTAAAACCCCCTAGCCCGAACATCACATTGACGTCGTATGTTACATTGACGCCAAAGTCACACAGGCACGACGTCACATTTGGCGCCCAAACGTGTTTTACGGCTCATCAGTTCTACGATACTGTGTAGCTGAAACTTTGTCAACTTACAGCACTGATTCTACTGATTCTATTGATTCTACTATAATTTTTCACCGCTGCAACGCTGCAAGGAAGCATTCTGGTTAAGTACAGCACTGCAGAAAGTGACAATTTCTGAGCGATTTTCTACAAGAATTTGATTCTTCTAGACATCTTTTCTACTGCATTCAGTGAGAGTAGTAAAACTCACTGTACATCATTCCACGTCCCGAAGCATTGATACATATCAAGTACATCCTTGTTCTTTGGTCACAAACACTTTTCTATAACACATACATATAACGAACGGCAGAAGTCCTGATGCTCTTGCCTGTTACATCGACAAAACTATCTGTATTTCTAAAAGTGATAACGTGAAGACATTACGCCGATATCGAGTTGATTCAGCCACGTTATCTACACATTCGTACGTGTTGAGATGGGACAACTTCACATTCCATTTGGAAGCAAGCTACAAATGGTGCAGCCTTGCCGGCCGACGGCGGAGAAGCGCAGCATCAGCACATCTCGCTCGGGCCATACCCTCTCCACCTCACCCGAATAGAAGTGCGCCGCGCTCTACCTTATCGGAAGATCGGGTCTCAGCCAAACACGTGCCATCGCTGCTGCGGAGTAAAGTTGCGACGCGTGTAATTCTCGACTTTGTCTGTTGCCACTTTGCCTGTTGCCACAGCGTCATAATTTCTATATTTGTCTGTTGTCACTTTGACTGTTGCGACAGCGTTTCAATTCATTTGCTTGTTACGTTGTGACTTGTTACAATACTTGCCTGTAACTGCGCGTGTTACGCCGTGTTACATCATTGTATCGTGCTACTGCACACTAACGTTAAAGAATTGCGTCAAATTGTTAAATTAACAAGCATTAATATAAAATACAGTAATTAAAACATTAATTAAAGTACTTGTAACATCAGCCGCGTATTCTGGAGATTCTACGAGTACCACGAGCTACTACTTTACTTTATAAGTAGCGATAACCGTAAGTCTATTGCATGAAGAAGGAAAGTTGCACTGGGAAGTTTATGTAATTAATTCACTACCTCAAGTATAAGAATGACCCTGAATCTTATCAATTAATAGAGGTGATTTAACTTAGCCTACAACAAATTTACATAAAATTTAACCACAAAACTGAAACTTGCCATCTTCAGTATTGCAATGAATTATGCTTAATGTATTTATGCCAGTGAAGTGAAAAGTGTGAAATATACGCCATAGCGAACTGCGCCGATAACGCGATCTGTACCGAATATTGTCGCGGATCTTCACGAAATTTGTAGGAATATTTAATCGATCGTTTCCCGTTCGTGAATAAACAGCAACGTGTCACTGATTCACTGTTACTTCTTGTGATCTTTTATAGGTAGGATATGATTTAATATTGCCTTAACCTAAAAATAATCACATGCAATAACCGAATTAGATTGAATGTTCCAATGAACACTTCTGCAGTGGTGAAGCGAAGTAGAGTACCTCTGTCGGTAGCACTTAGACTCGCATAG
>LQNS02278143.1:22909194-22922450 GCA_001587735.2 Parhyale hawaiensis | reverse complement strand
TTCTGCTGCCGACTGCCATCTGTGTTTGCTTGACAAAGTGGTTCGTCGATGTGCGTTCATGCTGGGTGGTGTTGTGCCTTGTGATCTGGCGCATCGTCGCAGAGTTGGTGGGGTCTGCTTTCTGTATAAAATCTATAACTGCCCCAGTCATCAACTGTATGAGTTTCTGCGGGATCCATTTGTTCGGGTGAGGTATGGTCGGCGTACTGATGCTCTTCATGAGTTTGCCTTGGAACCGTTATGATGCCGTATGGGCGAGTATTCATGTTCGTTTTTCTATCGTGTGTGGATGTTTGGATCTTGATGGCTCTGTCTTTGCTGGTGCGGGTATTGGAAGCTTTGAACGATCTGTACACGAAGCTATTCTTTGATCTCGGATCTTCTTTTTTTATTCTTTAGTTTCCTTCACCCGCTGGGCTGGTTGCGTGGGGGGTTGTTAGCCTCATGGAGTTTTTCCGTTCCTACATCGCCAGTCTGGTGTGATTTAATAATAATAATAATAATAGTAATAATAATAATAGTAATAATAATAATAAGAGGAAGAATAAGAGCTGCCACTGGGAGGACGTCGACAATGACGACGGAGTCGAGTGATAAACAGAAACATCAGGCGATACGCGACACCAAAGTCGTTTTTAAAAGCTTCGTTAGGGCGAATCTCCTCCGTCTCTAATTCTGTGGATGGCCCACTCACTTGCCCCATTGGCGGGTGTTGCCTCGATCGAGACTACAACGCCGCCGCTAACATCGCCAAGAAATTTTTGGGTTTGTGGCCGCTCGACCACTTAGAAAAAAGGGGCCAAAAGATGTCTCTTCACTTTTCTCCGGGCTACTCGAGCACGAGATCAGTAAGTGCCTTTGGCGGATCTGAAAGCTGCATAGTAAATTGTCAAAAAATAAACTGCAGTGATGAAATAAATGCCAAGTAATACAGTAATAAAAGGCATAAATGATAGAAGCAACGTGCTTGGTGAGGTTGAGCTAAACGTAAAAATATCAAATAAAGTGCTCACCACCAATGCATTAGTCATCAAAGATGTCAATTTTCGATACGACCTAATATTGGGCCGTGACATCCAGCAAAACGCCACCATAGATTTTGCAAAAGGCGTATTAATCATAGAAGGGCATGAAATAATCTTTGCCGACAAAGATGTTCATACAAGAAAAAAGAAAATAATACACAACATAGTTTCTAAAGACGAACGCTTGATGGCTTATATTGTACAAGCATTTCGCAAAAAAAAACATTCCTAAAAGGGAAGCACATCAATAATTTTGAAGTAAAAGTTGCTCAAGTAGTAACCAAACCTCTAGCTCCTAGAGCTCCTAACGCCAATAGTGAGCATTCTAAAAACGTTGTGTAGAGACTTTCAGAGCATCAAAGCGCGCTATACAAATAATGATGAAACAGCAGATAAGAGAATCAAATCACCGCCAATAAATGAAAAATATGCTACTGTAAATGTCGAAAATAAGAGTGGAGATGGTAGTAATCTCCCACTAAAAATTAAAAATGAAGCAGAAACAGAAGCCGTTGTTCATATTATTGATAAGGAACTTCCTGCTAACGAACTTCGTCAGGCCTACAGTTTCATTAAAAATGTAAAACCCGATCAAAATGTTGTAAAAAAGAATTAACGAGTAGTGGAGTCTGAGTAGCCGAAACGTTAGTAAACGTAATTGAACCAAATGCAGCTATCCCTCTCTTACTTCTAAATCCTACTAATGAAGATATTTTTCTTAAAGAAAACACTAGATCAGTAGCAGAACCATTAGATCAAACTGAAGTTGAATCTGAAACATACTTCACTAATATTGAATCTTCGGTCAGAGTAACCAACATGGCTGAACTGAACTATGCCCCGGTGTACTTTGAAAAACATGGTGGAATAGTGGCCAGTCTGGTAGATGCAAGCCAGGGTACTGTAGTTCAAAACAATGATCACAAAGTTGATCCTAAGAGCGAAACAAACGGTCACATCTCTACTTCAAAGAGTGAATCGAACACTCATAAAGTTAATCCTAGGGAACAAGCAAACGCCCATGGTATTAACACACAGCTTACTAACAATGACGTAACAAATAGACGTAAACTAACTAACGAAGACGTAAATTGTAAAAATAACAGTATAACCTGAACTGTTAAACTTGTCAAACGATTACCGCGATGTCATAACTCTGAGGGAAGAGCCTACTGGTACCAAAAATATTGCGCAACTTCGCATAGTCTCAAGCCAGGTGTGCCGATAATAAATCTGCCCCTATCGCATTTCCCATAAATTCAAAAAGAATTAAATCCTGTAACAAATAAAATGCTTCAAGAAGGTACAATGGAAGAAAGCACATCTAGCTATAACTTTCCTGTAATTGTAGCGAAGAAAAAAAAATGGTGACATCTGCCCTATAATAGACTATCGAGCACTTAACAGTGTAACATTGTCTGCATCCTATCCATTACCTAGAATAGAAGGGATTTTGTGTACTTTAGGTGGTAATAACTGCTTTACTTTATTTGACCTTCGAAACGCTTTTCATCAGGTAGCCTTAACTAAAGGCAGTTGCCCATGGACTGCATTTACAATAAATTCACGCTAATATCACAGTAATAAATTACCTTTCGGTCTTCGGTTTTCGCCCTCCGTATTTCAATCCGTGATGAGCTCTGCGCTCAACTCAATACACGGTAAATTGTGTTTTTGTTTCAAAGACGTCTTGATTTTCAGTAAAGACACATATCAACATCTGAAGGACATAAGATCCATCCTAGAAAAATTGAGAGCCACTAATCTAGCACTCAAGTTAGAAAAATGTAAGTTTTGCGCACCTAGCGTAGATTATCTCGGACAAAACATTTCGTCCGATGGATTGCGCTGCACGCAAATCGAAAAAATGCAGGAATTTAAGCCACCAACTGATGTTAAAGACTTGCAAATATTTTTAGGAATGGCAAACTATTTCAGGAAGTACATAGCTAATTTTAGCAGTATAGCACAACCGTTGTAGCGACTCTTATGCAAACAAGTCACATTCAAATGGACAAACGAGTGCCAAGAAAGTTTCGAATTAATTAGGACTTCGTTAACAACAAACACAGTACTAGTTCATCCCAATTTGAATCGTACGTTCCATATTTTCTCGGATGCTAGCGATAAAGGAATCGGAACCTGTATTTTACAGCTTGATGGCACAAGCGAAAACATGAGACCTGTCACTTATTTCAGTAAATACTAAGCAAGACCCAATAAAATTAAAGTACTCTGAAAAAATTACTTGCAATCGAAAGATCTTTGCACAAGTTCAAATTTCTAATATGTACTTGGATATGACGTCATAGTCTATACGGATAATAAGCCAATTACCTACTACTTCGGTAGACTGCGTATCCCTGAAAATACCTGTCTGGCAAGATGGTGTTTAAATATGCATAATTTTAATGTTACTATCAAGTACTTGCCCGGTAAAAAGAACGTAGTTTAGATTAGATAGGCGGCAGTAGACGAACCAATAGGCCCATTCCCAAAGAGACACCGGAACATACGCCCCGGCACTCTATGAGGTTACGCCCCGGCACTCTATGAGCTTTTAGTTGCCGATGCATTAAGCCGTCTTTACGGTCAGACCTTGACAGAAGACATCCTCCAAGAGTGTGAAATTCTGAGTGAGAAAACGACTGAAGCCCTAGCAGTAATTACACGAGCTGCTAGACGAAACCAAACTGTTGTTTCAGACGAACCAGACAATTCTGACAGTGAATCTGACGACGAAACAACTGATAAATCTGACCAAAATCGTAATCGTGTAAAGCTTCCAGCTTTGCATAATTACGTCCCTTCAGCTGATGAAATCAGTTGGACTGAAGACGAATTCAAAGACAAACAAAACAACGATCCATTTGGTGTCGAAATAATAGATGCATTAAAAGGATACAGTAGTGACGCCACAAGATCGAAAATTTTTTAATATATACAAAGTCGACAAATAAGAATTAACGTTTCAGGAATCCTTTTTTCCCATCATCAGAAAATTTCTAATAAAAGCTATACAGGATGCCTAACAAAAATTTTAATATTTAAGATAACCTAAGCTTGGAATGTTGACAGGGTGGGACCTAAAGGGCAAATGACCATGGTGCGCTATAGGGCTCTTATATAGGTGTCGGATGGTAAAGGGAGTGAAGGAAAACGGACAGTCGAACAAAAAGTGTCAGTCAGGTTGTGACGAGTGGTACAGCTGTAGTCATAGTACCGAGGCTAGGTTTTGTTGGACATACAGCGAGTGATTCCAGGGTGGAGAGAATGTACCAAATTTAGAAGATTATCTAATAGTAAATGATATTTTGCATAAAAGTCGCAGTATTAAAGAAAGAAAAAGTACAATAATTTGTGCTGTCATGCCAACTTCGCTAATGAATAAAGCATTATTAAGTATTCATTATCGTACTCATGTGGATGCTTTTCATACTCTCTCTTCATTCAAAATACGCTACTACCATCAACTAGCAATATCCATGATCAAAAATTTGTTCATTCAAAATACGCTACTAGCATCAACTAGAAAAATCCACGATCAAAAAATATGTTCACTTGCGTTGTATGCAAAATTTTGAAAGCTCAAACTCCTGTGTCCATATAGATTTTAACTGCACCTATTGCTACGAAACGGATGGAAATTGTTTCCACAAATTTTTTGGTCCATTGCCTGTGACACAGACAAACAAGCGTTAAATATTAATGATCATTGACTTATTCTCTCGTTTTTGTGTTCTACGCGCCACAGATAATAGCAAAACTGAAACAGTATTGGATTGGATAAAGAATACGTTCGATTTTCTAGGTTATCCAGTAGTGCTTCTGAGCGACAATGGAAAAGAGCTAATTTCGGATGTCATACACGTTTTCAGTGCAATCCACGAAATAAGTAAAAAAAAAAGAGGCTTTGATTCGAAGCCCTCATAGCAACGCAATAGTGGAGAGGACTATGAAAAAGATCACTAATCTACTCAAATTGTACATAAATACCAGAGCACATAGTGAATGGCACCAGTTTCTTTCAACGTGTCAAAATATCATAAATAATAGCCTAAACACTACAGTACAAGACACACAGTTACGTAATGTTAGGCCGCGACACACACCCGAATTTCCAAACACAACAGCTCGAACTACCCTATAACTATAACTCTGAATCCGCCATAGTGATATTCCGAGCGTGAGAAACAGCAATGATCCACGAAAACGTTCGAAACACGATCATGAATAACACAAACAAACGAAATCTGTACCGGAACCAATCTCGAAAGGATTAACTGTATCCGTAGCTGACAGACTACTGATCAATAATCATGTAAAAAAGCATAAACTTGATCTATCTTGGCTAGGTCGTGGAGAGATCCCTTTCGTAAAAGAAATTACGCCATAAGCAAAATTGGCAAAAAAGAAATCAAAAGCAACCTTCACCACATATCATCCCTAAAATTTGTTGACTGAACTCCCAGTTGAAAAATCAATTTCTCACATCCCACATGTAAAACTCTTTCCACACACTAACAATCACTTGAAAATTCACACAAACGAAATAAACTTAAATTCCATAATGAAAGTAGCTACTGATTTAAACTGCGAAGCTGAAAAATTCGTAGACTTAAGTCGGATAAATTGCTATTGCTAGTGCTTTCAAAGTAACGATATGACGTGTTTGTAAACTGTATTTTTTAGTTTAAGATAAAAAAAAAGTTTCGACTTAGCAATATAGCCATTTAATTTTTAGAATATTACAATATTAGTGATTGTAAAGCAATCACCCTGTCTTAAGAAATCTATCTATAATTTCTGATTTGCTATGCTATCCTATCATTCTGAAAATACCAAGTGATTCGATTAAACCACAAATGATTTGCCAATTCATCAACAGCAATAAAATGCAAATCTTGTTCGTACAATTGCATTCATGGAGAATTAAGATCATTAAATTTCACTCGGTTGCAAAAGAGCTGACTTTGCGTCTGCTCCCACAATTCTTTTTCTTCAGTCTTTTAACCCAGACTGCTGACAAAAAAATTGTAAAAGACGCAGAAATATTCTGAAGTGATAAAATTACCGACGATTTCCTCGAGAAGCAAAAGAAAATGGCATCGAATCACGTTGGACTTTGAGAGAATTATTTCCAATGCTCTTATCTATTATTTCCTTTTCGACTACTATTCTTGAACATCAGCTAGCCAGGGGTAAATGCTAATATTTTCTCTGTTTTCTTCCAGGATAAATGGATGAAAAAAACTCAGTCTATCACCCCATACTTTAGTTTTTTGTAACAATTATGCAATTGCGTTGTGTTCTATTAGTAATATTCATTTGTATTTTCTTAGCGTTAGTAATAGCTTATTCCTCTAGCGTTACTAAAGGAACCTTGAGAGTGTAGAAAGTAGCTGTTAAACCGACCGCTGATAACACTTTTATTGCTGGACTCCCATGTGCAAGACGATAGATCGATAGATACTCACGTAACCGAATGATATTCAATAGCGCTGTAAGCCTGTTATTATCTGTTTGAATTTGTACGGACGCGTATGTATATTCCTAAGGATCTATATATTCTAGGTCTGAAAGCTTACTATCCGCCGGAAACGTGTGTTCTAAATAAGAAAATAGGAAATAAAAAATACAGAGTCTAGCGTCGATGTTAATTCGCTGATAAAAGCTCTTGATGTGTCAGAAACAACTCGAATTTCAGCCAATCTCCTAAGGCAATCAGCCTCCCTTGATTTGCTTCCTAACCGCGTCTCCGACGTATTGGTGATCGTTTTGACGATATTTTTGATCATTACGGTAGTGTTTCACTACTACCTAGGCAAAAAAAACTTGACGCCATGACAATAAATTCTAGCTGGCAGAATCGACGTTAGAGCGTCAATTCCACAACAACCATGTCGTTTCCGCATCACAGAGTTCCGTCTGATAAGTTAATCAACACCCTTTGATCTGCATTGTACCGTAGAGGAAGCGCTCATTGAAAAACTTGTTGAAAAACCATTGAAAATTCGTTGAAAAACTTGCTGAAAAGTCATTTAATTCAATCAAATTCAGTTGACCCTAACTGATTTGCTCAACAACTTGTTCATATTCTTGTTCATTTGTACAAACAATTCAAAATTTCAACCATCAATTCAAAATGAACTCCAAAAGTTCAAGCAATTCAAACCAAGGGAAGAAAATTACCCTCCCTCCCAACAAAAGAGCTCGTATTCTTCGACAATTCAGTGATCTCTTGATGATGATTGACTTTCAGAAATCAGAAATCACTGCTCACTAAGCTGACATTCAGTTCCAAAAGACAAAAATCATGTTATTTGAAAATTACACTAAACAGCTACAATGTAATAATTGTAGTCTGAAACAGGAAAACGTGAAATTAGAAGAAAACATTACACGCCTTGAAACAGAAATCGCTATTTTGGAAAAGACACAAAAATGAAAAACGAACACAATGTTCGGGTAGTTCGTCAATATATAAAACGAACACTCTAACTGAAGCATTAGAATGAAGAAACTCCCTAATGTGTCCACTACTTGATTGGGCTGTTCCAACTATCAGAGAATGGTAAAATCAATTTGTGCAATCACATGGTTCAGTTCTACATCACTTATTTTAGGAAAACTAAGAACACTCGCGAATATGTATTGATATATAACGAGGATATGTTGTAAAACGCTGCGTTGTGACCATTTTCTTAGGTATGAGCCAAGCCTATTGAACATGTAACTGCGTAGGTATTATAGCATAAATCGTAACCAATGTGAACGAATTTGTACATCATTTCAATGTCACTGTTCAAATTTTTTCGAAAGTTAAGTTGACTAAAAAGTCTATTTCACTATATAGCCAAATTCACCCCAAGGCGGAAGGATGAGCACGCCATGACTCCTGAAGCTATCCGGATTACATAGATAGCCGTGTCGCTTCTCGAACGCCAGCACTTGATATTTAGCATTTAGATAGAACAGGTTGATCTCAGCGTAGCTGCAGTGTATAGCTCGACATTACCACCTACATACTGAGCATTAACTGTATCTTTATGGAATATACGAGTTGGAGTTTACCATCCTTTTCATTAACCATATCGGACAGCACCAGTATCAGTACTATTTCTACGATCCTACACTGACTGTGATTATCGATATAAGGTAATATTATTACCATTCCGCTCTACCGAATCTAGCCCGCAATATTGTCCAAGAGATATTACTCCAAATATTCTCCGGTTTAGGTAAACCCCCAGCCCGAACATCAAACAGGCACGACGTCACAAGTTTAAGAAACTTTTACTGCTCTAACCCGAATATTCACTGTTGAAAATGAAATAGAGTTGAAGTCAATGAACTGTTCTGTATTTACCAAATCTTAAATTGTTGCGTTTCATTCAAGTTGCAGTGAGTACGTAGCTACATTATGGTTTGAGTACGTAGCTACATTATTATTATTGAAACTTTACGCCCGGGCCGCTACGGACAGGTAGTACAACCCAAATGAAGCAGTTTGCAACACCGGGAAGCCCCAAACGCTGCTAAAAAAAATCCAACAAAAAGCCATTAACTGCAGACTTAGAAACGCCTGCAGGCCAACACGACCGAAAGCCGATGCCGCCAATGAATTCCAAACCCCGACACACAAGTTCACAAAGCACCAACTGAACTGACGCGTTCTGCATCTAACACTCTCTAAAGTGAAGGAGTGCGCGTCAACTGCAGCACATGTAATCTTCCTTGAGATCTTGAGGGCTGGGACAGATAAATACAACCAACGTCTTTCATTGTTGTAAACCTTATAACATATACAGAGTCCAGCAACCTCTTTCTTATGAGGCAGATTCACCAGTTCATTTTCGGCGCACAGCCTGCTGGCTGAACTAACAAGTCGGTCCAGCAGACGCAAGTGACTGTCGGAAGCTGAAGCCCAGACCGGTGAATGATACTCCAACACAGGTAGCAAAAAACATAAAGCATCTGTGGATGATCTCCCCGTCACCAAACACAGAATTCACATTACGCAGGAGCTCAATCTTACTTGAAGCAGGCGACACTAGTCGCCTAATATGAGACTCAGAGGTAAGCTTCTTATCAAAGACAACACCGAGAATCTCCAAGGCGCTAGACTCCTGTAGCAAAGTGTCATCTAGCTTCAGATGTGGATGCTGCGGTAAAAGTGTCCAAGACCAACTGACAATCATAGACTTGGTCTTACTGGCATTCAGCTTCATACTCCAGGCCGAACACCATGCACTAATGTGCAACAAATCCCCATTCAGAGACTCGGCGACATCATTACGCATGCTGGGGGCCGGTATCACTGCCATCAAAGTGGAATCGTCAGCATAGTTGATCATCTTCTTCCTCGCGAGGAGAGCATGTCACTAGTATATACAACGAACAGCAGCAGGCCAAGTACGCTACCCTGAGGGACGCCAGACTCCACTGCGACGGAGGCACTGAAAACGCCGTCAACACACACACTATGCGTTCGCTCAGAAACAAAATAACGAATGATTGAAAGAACCCTACCACCCACACCAAACGACTCCAACTTGTACAACAGACCACTATGGTTGACCCTGTCAAACGACGCGCTCAAGTCCAACTGTACAAGGCGTGCCTCTGACCCACAATGCAGTGCAGATTGCAAATGGTGTGACGCCAATAACACTGCGTCACAACAGCCCAAACCAGTTCTGTATGCAAACTGACCAGCAGGCAACAATTCCTTAGCCTCAGCAAAACGTCCAAGCATAGAAGCGACCTGTTAAAGAGCTGTTCGTACACAGCTCTTTCGTTAGTTGTGCTCGCTTCTGGTAGCTGTTCCCTTATACTCGTTGCTCGTCGCTCGGCTATTGCAGCCGATGTAACTGGAGGTGGTCGTAAGAAAGACGATGGGTTTTCCGAATTTCACTAGAGTCCGAATATGCACACGCAGACAAATGGATGCGCTACAAAGGTATCGAAAAGCAGGGAACAGAGTTTTAGGAAGGGAGCTGGCTAGTCTGGGAACTTCGGTTTCACGCAGTAGGTATGACTGCCTACCACGAAAGAACAACACTCTGTATTTGCTCTTAGCTTATATCGAAGATTGAACAGGATGCTCGACCTTGCTGCCTGCCCCTTTAGCCTCGATTATGACGAGGAGGGAAAAGTCCCATGTTGCCTCTGGGGGACATTACTGTCGTAGTGAAACGTATTGGGCCTCGAGAGTTAAAAATACAGTGGGTGTGCCTCACTGGCGACTGCCCAGCTCCTTGCAAAACAGTGTAAGTTAATTCTATTACATTAGCTGCGCTAACATACATGGAATAGAACTGCTTAGACCTAAACACATGTTCAAGGTTTAGAGAATTTTTAGAGAGAATTTAGATGGCACTTGGCCATGGCGTAAGGGCGTTGTCGAGGCTAAGCTAACGTTCTAGAAGTACTACACAGTAAACAAATGTTGTTTAGTTGACAATCGTCCCACGGTTTTCCTTGTTCGAAGTAAGGCCAGCGGGTGTGGCAGCTTCCAGGGTGGCTTCAGCTGAGGCTAGCTGGCGCGTGCCAAGGGCTTGTGCCAGGGGTTGTGCCAGTAGAAGCTTGTGCCTTCAGAGTCGAGGTGCACCCTTAATATCGCTTCCCCCCGACGTGGCTGGCTGCTACGGAGTGGCGAGACAGCCAACTTGACGAGACACGGGTGGGGTCCTCTGACTCCGCCAGTGGATGGTCAAACATCTCGAGGAAGTACCGGCAACCGGCAGAAGGGGCACAGAATTAGCAAGCCACATTATTGAGTCCACACGAGCATGACCCTAGCGGTGAGCGTGTGAATTTCCCAGGGCGTTTTGGTTCATTACGTTACGTTAATCGTTGTTTAGTTATTAATTTGGAATTAAGGACCAAGAACCATCGACTGGGATATTCGCAGGTCACCGCGGGTACCTTTACATTTTATTTCTAGATACAAGATTGATTTGACGTGACACCTGATAGTGCAGAGTGGCACACTTAGAGCATGGTAGTAATTGGTAATGATTGTTAGATAATATTAATTCAATGGAGGATTGTTTTACTGAGACTGGATCATCGGGTCAACTTGTTAAGGAATTTGAGTGATGGTATTCTGTTTTTTATGCCCTAGGCTGCGTAAGAGTTTATTCCTAACACAGTCGATTAAGATCAAGATATTACAATATTATATTGTAGTAGTGCGAGCTGTAAAACGAGCTTCTTTTCTTGAACGAAAACAAAAGTTCCGTGTGTTAAATACGGAACACAGAATCGACACAAAAATCTCAACACAAAAATCAAAACATGACATGGCTGTTGTCACACATCGACCATTATTTTGACAGCAAACGTTTATTGACATTGACAGGTTATAATCGCTGGCGCGGCTTAGTTCTCTGGCCGAACGTTCGCCTTAGTTTTTCTCAGAGGTGATAGACTGAGACTGATGGTCACCGTTAGAGTGCTGACCGCTGTCGGGAGCGCGAATCGGGCACATGAGGTTATGTACTTTCTCTTGCATACGTAGGCGTTCATCATGCATAAGGGAGAGTATAGTTTTGAAGCTCTCTTGGCCTTCTAGCTCCGGGAAGGCTTTGACGACCTCTCGGACATTTATATAACTAGTGAGAAAAAGTGAAAACAGATGAACGGCGTCTAAGAGTTCGCGATTAAACTGATCCGACGCCATTATGCTGGTATTACTTACACGAGTTAACACTGTTCAATGGACACGAGTCAGCCAATTGGCTAGAGGAATCTAACCACTTACTTATGGGTAATCTCTCACTGACATACATAGGTATAATACGCGTCTTGAGTATTATCATATGGTTAGTGCAAAGGTAAGCTCAAAACATATGCTCTACGGGTTTCGGAGAGTCTTTTTAAGAATTGAGAGTGCCCTTTTTTACAAGGCCTTTTCCGTAATCTGTCGCCTCCCGACTTAAAACTGGGATAAGTAGATACTCTTCCTCCCTCAATGATTGTATAGCGCCGGCGGCCACTCGTGGTTAATTACCACATCTCTGACTATTTCATAGGTTATTTCACCTCTTCACCTCAAATAAACGTTAGGTACCTGTCTCACTGTATTTACAGTTTATTAAAAATCATATATTATTCAGTCATACTGACACTTATTACACCCGCTATCAGAGGTTTAGCGTATTCACATGTAGTTACTTAATCGAGAATTAGTCTCTCTTATTCAACTTATTTCACATTTCTATTTGCCTAGTCGTGTTGTCAGTACACACGTAGGGTTTCTTACTGTAGGCCTTTATAATAACTGGTGTGTTTTTGCAATATTTCTCAAACCGAGTATTTACTCATATAACACAATATCTTTACTCGCCTATTCACCACAATAAGAAATAAGACTCGTCTTTCATTCTGCCCGCACAATAATCGAGTCTATTCCACAACATCAGAAATCAAAATCTTTAATAAAATGCGAGTTTTTTATCATTACTCGGTAACTCATATAACAACAGCTTGGCTATCATAGGTATACGGTATACATCACCAATCCATGGTCGAGGTCTGCCGGTCGAAAGTATCCCTGGAGACACTTGGGCTGGTAGTCGGCGCTGGGTCACCTTGGCCGTAACTCGCCCGTGAGCGAGGCGTCCCTGGTTGAGGCTTGTTGCGTAGTGGGTGGCCCAACGTTGCTTGCAGCGTCCTCTTGAGTAACAGTGCCTTGATCTCTTCAGCAGTACCGGTCCGACGACTTTTTCGAGGCTAGAAGTTGCGATCTTCCTGGAGCCGCTTGATCCTTGATGCTGCGTACTAGTCGCTGGTCTTGTTTATAGCTCTGTAGCAGCTGTTGCTTCCGTGCTGTTGTTCTCTTGTAGTTGAGGCCTCTTTGTATTCTGCACCAGTGCTGGTGTATTGCTTCTCCGTCCGCTATGGGAATTTCATCGAGACTATGCTCTACGCCGTCCGTTCCAAGCCAGACTCCAATTTCCCTTTTATGTCGCGTCTGTCGCGACAGTCGTCTCATCCTCGTCACCAGTGTTAAAGAGCTGTTCGTACACAGCTCTTTCGCTAGTTGTGCTCGCTTCTGGTAGCTGTTCCCTTATACTCGTTGTTCGTCGCTCGGCTATTTCAGCCGATGTAACTGGAGGTGGTCGTAAGAAAGACGATGGGTTTTCCGAATTTTACTAGAGTCCGAATATGCACACGCAGACAAATGGATGCGCTACCAAGGTATCGAAACGCAGGGAACAGAGT
>LQNS02278143.1:22848175-22860072 GCA_001587735.2 Parhyale hawaiensis | reverse complement strand
GTACTGAAGAAAAGTTCAATGTGTTAAGACTCAGACTGAACGGAAGCGGAAAATAAGTCGCTTCTGAGTACACGACACTTTGCTGAGGTTTATAACTGCAATTTACGCCAAATCCCACAAGGGGGACCACTGTCCCAAGTGAAAGTCTATGGTCTTGCTACGAGAGAAAAATTCTAAGTGTATAAGCATAAAGGTTGTAGCTAAATTCAAAAAGCAAAAAACTCGTATTTTAAGGTCTCCAAAAGAAGACTCTAGAAAATCCTCTAAGCTTAGAAGCTTTAACTGACAAACGTTCTAAGTGTTGAAGACCCTGCTCACTTTCAGACTAAGTCTCAAAACGGCACTACATTAAAATCTTTCTGAGTCCCAAAAAGGGGGCTTAGAAAATCCTTCTAAGAGTAAAAAAACAGCACACCATCGAATTTCTTCAAGTGCCAAAAACCGGAACTCAAGATCGTAAAATTTTAACTAAAGGAGAGGAGCTGCTGAGGCGTTGACTCTACCGCGAGCCTATATTGTTTTTACCGACCTGAAGATAGAGTTTCGTCGTTATTGGTTCAAGTTCTTGTCCTTGCATCGGTACAAGGTCGGGCCATTGTTACGCTAGTAATTTTGAAAAACTGCTAAATTAGTAACTTTGCGTTATCAATACCTTTTTAAAATATCGATCAGCGTCAACTCTCTCTCCGTCCCTAAGCGCATGTCTGCCATTTTCTTTCGGCACTTAATTATGCTTAGTTCGAATAAGGAGGCCCAAGGCTTAGGAGAGATAACGCTGCGTTAAGGTTAACACTGGAATTATGTTTTAGAAAATTACCAGCACTTCCAATCGCTTTGAAATTCATCAAAAACCACAGTGAATGTTACCTTCCAAATTTCAGGCCATAACAGACCACGTTAATCTTGTTTAAGAGATAAAAAAGTTATAGGTAGTTGTGCTGAGGAAAAAATATCAAAATTGGGCGACTCCGAAATTTCTCAATTCCACCACTTAAACACCCAAAAATTGTTAAGAGTAGGGACACAATCCTGTATTTTTAAAAATTTCATTCAAAGGTATAATCCTTTAAAACCAAGGTATATACTACCCTGAACTATGTGAAGACTTCCGTATCTAGGAGAAAAAACTAAAAGAGGTTTCCCCCAGTTAAAATCTTATCTTTAAGCAAACTGTTACTCCTTTGTGTGACGGCGCAGCTCTGAAAGAAAACACACACTTACATCCTATATACGTAGAAATGTCACTGTACATGGTAAATGAAGTTTGGATTAGTCTACCCGACCGGTACGCGCTATCGTCTCCCACGACGATTTGTGTGCGTGTTTGTGTGCGCAGATCGTGTGCGCGTGAGCGGCGTTCAAGTTGGTGCGCCGCGCTGCTCGCTGTATCGCTGATTAAGTTGGGTTAGGTTAGGTAATGTTGGGTAACGTTAGGTAACATTAGGTAACGTTGGATAACCGTTAGGTAACCTTAGGTAAGGTTAGGTAAGGTTAGAGAGGTTAGATTGGGTTAGGTAAGGTTATGTTAGAAGGTTAGGTAAGGAGGTTAGGGTAGGGTAGGTTAGGCTAGGTTAAGTTTGCCTCGGTAGTGTTTATTTTAGTGGTGGCGCGCGCAGGAAAGCTTACGTGAACGCAAAATCGTTGTGAGACGATAGTGCGACCGGTACATGTGCCAACATCCTACGCTCATAGTTCGAGATTAACCTCGAGATCTTCAGCCCTAATGTACCAGTTCATACGGAAAAAAGCATATATGTAGCACCTTAAACACTGTTGTAGTAGTAAGTCAAGCCGACTGCAATAAACCTGAAGATACTAGTCACTCTTACTTTTAAGGAGAGGAATCCCGGGGCTTTCATTACTTATCGATTACATAGTTGTAGCCCCGGAATCGTCCAGTCGCACCCCCTGCTTAAAACTTGTGAGAGGACCATGTTCTAGTTGATAGCATAGGCGCTAAAGCGTAACGTGAGGTATTTCAGAAACTTTAAAATGGGCTGCGATCCTCTATACCATTAGAAAAACGTATTTTATAGTGCACTGAATCGGTTAATTCCGACAACTGGCTTTTATTTAACGGAATAGGAAGATTTCTGCAACTCTCCTAGTGAAAATACACTCAAGCATCAGCAGCTAACGTCAGTGTCCACATTATGCCAAAACATAATTAGTCTTCAAATTTTTGTCTTAATAACGGTTTAAAGTCAGGACTTGACTACGACATTCTTGTCCCCACCTGGGTGTAAGACTTCGCCAAAATGTGTGAGTCTTGTTCTTGTGCAAGTAAAAGAACCGCCTGATTAATAGTTCGCTCATATTTGTCTTAGTCTCTCTATATGAATCTGTTGTACATTAGCCACTTTGCCGAACCAAACTTACTCCACAGTTTGATGAAGTATTATTTCGACAATTTTAACCCCTTACGGAGTTTTTGCAGCGTAGCGGAGAGAGTATATCATATATATGATATACCCCAGGATTTCTCCAGGGCATCGCTACATCTGAGCTGTTCTCGCTGTTTGAGAATCCTCTGGCAGTTTCTCCCTATGGATTTTGCAGTATGGTGTAATTTGTTTTTACACTTAGTCAGAAAGTGAAGTCCTGCTTTGTATAGGTATAAGCTCAGGACTTGATCAGTTCAAAGTCTTGTGCTTCTATAGTAACTGGATTTAGTGAAATTTCAAAAGTCCAGTACAGTACGATAAGAGATGAGCTTTACGCCAGCAGATGAGCTTTAATGTCGACAAATGCTCAGTAATGCCCATAGGGCTGATGAACCCTTCGCCCCCACTGCAAATGAATGGGACGGTATTGGCTGCTGTCACCCAACAACGTGACATAGGAATCACTATTACAAACAAGCTACAACACAGCAAGTTGACAAGAGTGTGAAAATGGCAAGCAGAGTACTGGGATTCATCACCAGAAATTTTGAATAAAAGTCCAAAGACGTTGCCCGGGGAATAATCTATGTAACTGCAATCCTGTAGTATAAACGGCTTGCCGCTTGTCACAATACTCTATGGAGTATTAGCCGTACAGCCGACCAAGCATATACCGTGGATTAGTCCCAGGTACGTTCTCTGGGGCTGTATAACCGTATGGATATTTAGCAGCTCTGCCGGGCAACACCTACTTTAGACTTTACTAGAGTATTATGCCACTTCTGACAAAACCTACCCCCGAATTAACTAGGGTATTATGTCGGCATTATTGATCCCTTACGGAGTTCTAGCAGTGTAGCGACCTGTGTATGTATGTATAGATATATATTTGGTGAAATAGAATTCCGTATTGTTTTGTTAAAATATCTTAATTTGTTTTCTCAAACAGATGAGTATCTAAAATGGTCTCTTGATCAATTTGGTGCAGTAGTTGGCCGAAGCTCAGGTTGCTGTAATCCGGTGCTGGTGATAAAGTTGGTTGGCGACGCGTTTCGACCATAGCTCGTGGTCATCTTCAGGCCATTAGAAGCTGCAGAAAGGCTGACGTCTGTTGTTGATGGCATGGGAAGATAGCTGCTGGTAAAAAATACGGAGTGCTATCGTTGGCAGACCGCTGCTTCTATGTATCAGAGCTAAGCGGTCAGTTCCGATTGGCTGCTAGGCTTTCCTAGTGGTGTGGCTAGTTCGCTGGCTGCGCGGTCTGTGCTGACTAGTTACGCTTCCCCGTGTAATTAAAGCGTTCTATAAGATCATGTCACCTGATTGCTGATGGCAGGTCGTCTCGTTCGGATAAAGAGGGATTTCATTATCTGTAGCCGCTGGAAGTTGCTATTGCGGTACCATTTATAAGCATGTAACACTACTATTGCCCCGCCTCTGAAGCAGACCAACGTCATATACGAGTACAACTGTAAACTTGGGGACTGTGAGCCCTAAAACAACTTGTACATAGGCATGACCACAACCACTCTATCAAGACGTCTCACTTTATATCTTGGATCGGGTGGACCAAAGAACCACACACAGCAGCAGCAGCACAATATGACCTTAACCAGGGACATGCTTGTAAATGATACCACAATCATTCACCGCAATAGCAACTTCCAACGGCTACAGATAATGGAAGCCCTCTTTATCAGAACGAGACGACCAGCACTCAGGTGACAAGATCTTGTAGAACGCTTACATTACACGGAGAAGCGTAACTATTCAGCACAGACCGCGCAGCCGGCGAACTAGCCACACCACGAGGAAAGCCCAGCTGCCAATCAGAACGCACGACTACAACCTCTGACCGCTAAGCGCTGATAAATAGAAGCAGCGGTCTGCCAACGATAGCACTCCGTTTTTTTTACTAGCAGCTACCTTCCCATACCATCAACAACAGATTCAACCTTCCTGCAGCTTCTCACGGCCTGAAGATGACCATGAGCTATGGTCGAAACGCGTCGCCAACCAACTTCATCACCAGCACCGGATTACAGCATCCTGAGCTTCGGCCAACTACTGCACCAAACTGATCAAGAGACCATTTTAGATATTCGTCTGCTTGAGAAAACGAATAGATATTTTATCTAAACAATACGGCGTTCTATTTAACCAAACATGTATGAAAGAAGGGTTGTTACCTAAGTATTCAGATATAGGTACATATGTCTACATATATACATAGCTCGAGTTTTTTTTTCCCTGTGGTATCACTGCTATGAGCTGCTTTTGCCGTTTTAACAGTCCTACAGGTGGAGAACCAAAGGCAATGATCAAGGTCCCTGCTGTCATAGCATTGACTTGTCCAAGATCTAGAAGCGTTTATTTATAGTGCACTGGCTAGTAGCAATCTCTGCCTGCTAGCGTACTGTTGTACTGGTACAACTCCTTAAGATGGAGAAAGTAGCTGAGGACAGGATCATTGGTGCAACAGCTAAAAAGCTGAGATTTCGGAAACGCGGCTCACTTGAACTTAATACTTTTAGTGCACTCACATGCGATATAGTCAAGCGTTTGGACTCATTGCTGCAATAGCTCGGAAACTACTGGGCCAAAGGCCGCGGCTCACACCGAATCAAACCGATTGAACTATATCGCTGCTATTATTGGCATATGTTGGCCCAACACGATCTTTCAATTTAAAAGAAGCCAGTCTGGGAATTCAAGATATTGCTCTGTAACATAACTTCCTCCTCTCCTTACAGGAAAACGAAAATCAAATTACGTATATGATTTATAGGAATGTGCTGACGCTGACCCATAACCAGGGAACCAGCACCAGTTGAAAAAAGAAAATCCTCCAGCCCTTTTGGCTCCTGAAGGCTTGAAAAAACTTGAAAAACTTCTAAAAGGAATTCTGAAATTAAAAGTTTCCAATACTTGTTGAAGTAGGAGCCAACCACTGCACTGAGACAAAGTGTTGAATTCACAGGACTATATTGAACTTAAGTTTCAAAAGCGGAGTATTGAAAAATTTTCTAAGTCCCTTAGGGAGTTCCTCTTGACAAAAACAGTAAGTTGAATATTAGCCACCAACGAATAATGATAAGTGTTGAGATCACAACACTGCGTTGACACAAAGTTCCAAAAGTCAAAAGAGAAAATTATTCTAAGTCCCAAATGGGGACTCTAGAAAATGATCTAAGTGTCATAACCTTCTCGCTATACACCAATTCTAAGTGTAGATGTAATGGCCTTGTTCTGAGGCTAAATCTACAAGTGATCTATTGAAAAAGAGAACTCAGAAATATTTCTAAGTTTCAAAAATCGTTACACCAACGATTTCAGCTAAATATCACAATGGCAAATTTGAACATTTTGAAGTTTAAGTGTTGAGAAGAGCAGCTGTTGAGGTGTTCACTCTGTGCCAGTCGAACTTAAAGTGAGGCTGGAGGGTGAGGATGCTCCTTAAATATTGGCCAAAGGTCTGCTGGTGCAGCTCCGGGAAAAGATTGGAAAAATGGGAAAAAATTGAAGAAAGGGTTCCCGACCATTCCTTAAGCCGGGAGAGTGGGAAATTTGAATCTTCAATGTTTTGGACAAAAGAAAGGGAGATAAACTAGAAGATTAGGATAAGAAGATAGGAAGAGCGGTGGTTAGAGTACCTAATCTGTAAATAACACGAGTATAACGACACTGACCTGTCCTCCGGAACTGGACTCGCCGATTGGCGGCTAACGACAGAGGAACTCTGCCGTAAGAAAGCCACTGCAAATTGGAAGTAGTAGTTACAGTTGCTACTAGGTAGCTAGTGAGCTCATGAGAAAGATGTCGACAGTTTTTCCCTTTCTTCTGTTCAATACGGTACTCTGCTTTAAATTAGCTAGTAGCTAGCTATTTTTATTGAAATTTCTTCGTATTTCGAAGCGCTTCTCAGTTTCTCAAATGATTTTACAGCTATTTCCCTTTCTTTAGTTCATTACTCCGTTTTCAAAAAGCTAAAAGTTGGCTATTTCTGTCAAGATGTATCTGTAATTTGAAATATTTTCAAGTTTTTCAGGAGATTTTATTGTACAATTACCACCCATAGCATCGCTGCAAATTGGATATTACATGTAGCCCTAGAAATAGTTAGAATGTTCCAATGAATACATTTGCAGTGGAGAGCGGTAGGCATAGTAACTCCGTCGTTAGCCCGCAACTCGCACCGCCATTCGGCGACTCCAGTTCAGGAGGACAGGTCAGAGTCGTCACACTCATTTTATTGGCAGATTAGCTGCTATACCTACCGCTTCAACTACTTTCCTATCCTAGTCTATCTTTTATTAGTTAAAATCAGTAAAAAAATGGAGTTTCCTACTCTCCTGAGTCAAGGAGAGGTCAGGAAAACTTTCCCTGATTTTTCCTGATTTTTTTCCGATTTTTTCTGATTTCTTCCAATTTTTTCTGATTTTTTCTAATCTTTTCTGATTTTTTTGCTGGAGCTGCACCAGCAGACCCCAGGCAGTACATAGGCAGCATCCCCACCCTCCAGCCTCACTTTAATCGACGAGCAATTTATCCCTTAGGGTCAGTAAAACAATTGGTTTTGGGTCTGGAGTAAACTCCAGAGGTACTATGCCTACAGCTCACCACTGCAAAAGTATTCATTGGAACATTCTAACTAGTTGCAGTGGCTCGCTAACGGCATAGTGCCTCTGTCGTTAGCCCGATATACCAGCAGCTTGCAGGGAGGGGTTTTACGGCTTCTGAACTGGAGGGTGCTCAGGATGCTTATAACATATATAAGAACTCAGATACTTCTTTCTCAAGGGTTGTAAAGGTCAATAATTGTTTTATGTTTACTTGGTCCGTGTTTTTGCGTCCCCTTTTATCGGCTCCCATTCCGGTCTTATAGGTTCTAGCATGAACCTGCCTCGACTCGGATCTCGGGTAGCTCCAGAGTCGTATAAGCACCGTCTTGTGGCGCTACATTTTACGAACGCCCCGAACCAAGTTTAGTTCTTTCCCCTTTTATGGATTTCCAGTATATGCGGAGCCTCATAAGGTGTATCGTTAACCTTGCTCCTGCTCCTAAGAGCCTGCGTTCTGGAAATGGAAGAGGTCTCTTAGCGAAATTCCCGTGGTTTCTGCTAGATATACTAAAACATTGAGAGCTCGAATCTTTAGGGGTAAAAACGACTTCTCTATCGAGATAGTCCACCTTTGTCGTGCCTAATCTGCGCTTGGATGCACAACGTGTTCCAGATCTACTATTCTTCTTGCTATCCTACGTTATCTTTGTGTGCATTACCCTTCATAGTAAAGGGTCTCTTGTTTGACTTTTGACTGCTCAGAGCCGTACTGTCGCTTTATCCTTGTTCCTTAGAACAAGTCAGGACGGAACCGTCGCGTTCCGCCCTCTATCTGGCGTGACCTTACAATATTCGTATAGCTCCGGCACCCGGAGATATCCAGATCTGAACCTCTAAGGCTTCGCCAATCAGACCAGATCGTCAGTTGGCTAGCGTTAGGAAGTTTTCGGGCTTCGTTTCCGAACAGACCGATATCCCAGAGGAAAAAGCGAGGGGCATAGAAAGTCAAGGCAAACGGTACACCAAGGTAGTAAGGCACTGTGGTTCGAGAAACGGGATATTCCTTCTTGGCTCTTTATCAAGATGTAAGCAGGAGTATTTCTCATGCTAAGTACAGATCTGGATCTTGTCTATCTGCTTGAAAATTTCCTATCCAATGGACCTCTCTAAGCGTTTTTTGAGGCTCTTTGTATTGTCCCTGTGCCTGACTTAGAATCTTTATGGAATCTGCTTCGTCCACCTGAAAGGCGCAGACCTTAGTCGACGACCTCTGAAATTCCTTAAATCTATAGGAATGAAAACTATCTGTCGACCCCTTTAAAACCTGCTTTTGTCTGGGCACGGAGTAATTGTAAAGGGAAGATAAGCTTAGACCACACTCTCAATTGGGGAAAACCCCATGCACTGGTATGTGCTGCCGTTATAGTCCTTTTGGTCTCAGACGATCAAGTGTGGTTGAAGTTGACTTCAGTTCATTAAGAACTGTGGAACCCAATTGATGGAAGGACCCTAGACCAGAGACTTCTCCCCCTCTCATCTCTGAGGCCGGGAGTTCGGCCTCAGTACCGTACATGTGTACACGAATGTCAACTCAGTAACCCCCGATCTGTAATTAGCTTGAGAGTCTGGTTGGGCCCGAAACCTCGAATGCAACAAGGTGTTAGAACTGAAAAGGAAGCATGTTGCTACCCTGGTGGCAGTAGCTGTCTTCTATATGGTTTACTACTAGCACAACGTTGTGAGACAGGATTACTTTCCTATCACAAATTAGCTTAGTATCTGTTGGTTCCTGTTTCCTACCCGATACCTTTTAGAAGGTTTTAATATGAGAGAATTCGATACTTTACCATTCTCTGAGTACTGAGAGCTGTTCTTACCAGGTTAAGATTCTATTTAGTATTACCTGGATTTCTTCCAGGTCCCCCAGGGGATCAGGGAGACCTTCCTAGCGTACAGAGACATTGCCTCATAGAGTTGTTCCCGGATCTTTTCCGAGGAGATATTCGCGATTTCGATTCTTTTCTCAAAAGGGGTAAGCCGGACTCTGCGGGGCTTTCTTCAGACTTTTCGCTAGTAATATCTATTCTGTCCCCTGATACCTTAGCCAGTTGTTAACCGACTATAACGAGCCTTTTTAAAGGTTGAAAAACGTCTCAGATCCTCTTCTCTTGCTAACAACTCCTTGGGTACGCTAAACCTCTGTTTGCAGGCCCTAGCTTAGAACACGATCTGTGCCCCCGCCTATCGATCAAATTCTTGTCCCCGGCCAAACAGGGGCTAGACAACTGTCTGTACAACTGGCACATGGGTCGACCTCCTACTTCCGTCTTTTGAGGTTGTCGTCTCGTTTGTTAGCTTCTAATATACCAGCTCAAATTTAGAGACGTCTCTCTGTAAGGCAGGTTTACCGTTATAACCTGAAGTTATTGGTCATTCCTACCCTTAGGCTTTGCCGTTCCGTAATTCAGTCTGGATCCGGAGGGGCATCCATTACTCCTTGATAGGTTATGTAGTCCTATTCCAGACCTTGTCCAGTCGCCCCCCTTTTTTTCCAAACACTTCCTAGTGAGCCTTTTTCTTTAATATAAATAGGCTCTAAGTGTTATTTGGGGAATTTCAGAAAACTAGGAGTGGCTACTATCTGCACAGCCACTACATAAAAGAATTAGCTACTTAGTGTATGGTCTGTCCTTCTAGGACAGCCACCTTCGTATATTGTGCCCCCGTTGTTGCTTCCTCTTTCTCTGCTAGGAGGAACTCTAACTTCGGGGCTAAAACGACCATTTAGTTCCCTTTTTGGGGGTTCAGCCGTCTAGTAGAGGGAGTATAGCCTAAAGTCTTTATACTGAATTTTTGAATTTATTAAATTTGAAAAGAGCTGCTCCTGGGGAGCGCACCTTTCTCGGTAGTGGCTTATTGTACTGAGTGCTTAGCTCTGATAATTAAGATCCCGCTCTTGTATAGGTCTATGTTTCAGACCTGAAGTCTGAGAACTTTCTTCAAGTGATTGGCCTTAGCAATAAATCTTAACTCCAGCTGAACATGAAGATAAGGTCAGGAGCTCAGGGATATCTGTCTGTAAGCCTGTTTTCTTTCACGTCTTACTTCTCTTGAGAGTATACTAAGAACTATTAGTAACTCTATAAATCCAGCTTAACATAAAAATAGGAACAGAGCTCTGTTCGAGCAAGGCTTTATATCAAACAAATCAACCTCTACATATCGCCCCTGAAAAGCCTGATGTTCTGTTCTTGTACCTATCCTGGATATCTATTGGCTTAAGACTTGATTTATTCTAAGTCTTGTAGTGCTGTATAGGTTCTCTCTGCGACCGCTTCAGAGTCCAGTATCAGAAGGCTAGACGAACTCATTATCAAAGAAAATTTTTTTTGGCCGACCTATTTATGCTGAGCTGAACCTGTGTGTTCCTACGTATCTTCATATGGATGGCAATCATCCTATCTATTGTATCCTACTAGGATATTCAAGACTGGTACATGTATTTGATTATATTAGGTCAAGCTTTGGGCACAGGTCCAGCTTCTGCCCTCTTCAGGCTTAAACCTAGAAGTGCGGTGGAGCTATTACTGCGAGATCGGTATCTAATATACACAACTGAAAGTTTGTGTATACATAAAGGTAGACCCCTTTGAAGAACTGTTTTCTCTGAACAGAAGCTCCACGCAAGGTCCTGGAGGGAGTATCTAGTTTCTTAGTAACGTACTTATTTGATGGAAGTCATGTGTTTAGCCCAAAGATGTCTTAAATTGAATATTAAGATATGTGCATCTCTCGTGGTAAGTTGCGTAAGAGAATTCATCGATATCAATGTATCTATAAGTATATATTATATATATATCTATTATTATATACATATTATTACCTATATAACACACTATATATCCTAATATATGTTATAATACTTAATCTTCCAAATCATTTCCCCTCTATATTCAGAGATCATCCAGTACAGGAGCCATTCGTGTTAGTGGTGGGACTATGTCTAAGCGAAGTCTTAAGTACAAGGCTCTCAAGTTTCCAAAGGTCCTGAAGCTCCTAAGGTATTTCAGATACAGCCTAAGTTTATATCAGACTTCAGGCTACTTGTGGATTGTATCATCCCATTTTGCCTGTATTACGTCTTGAGGTCAAGATCCAATTGTTGGTTGAGTAAATTTTTCTAAGTCTATAGGGCTTGACAAGGAAATTTTTCAAAATCCTACCAGCACTAGTTGAAAATAATTAGTGTCCAAGATGGGACCTAATTGAGTTATTAGGCACTGATAACTGTTAACCTGGGATTGTATTTCATGCATCTCCCGCAGTAAGTGGCGTAAGAGAATGCATCTATACATGTATATATATCATTATATATATACACTTGTATATACATGTATATATACCATATATATAATGTCATTATATATATAATTGTATACAGTATATATGTACCTATAC
This sequence comes from Parhyale hawaiensis, assembly GCA_001587735.2. NCBI lineage: Eukaryota > Metazoa > Arthropoda > Malacostraca > Amphipoda > Hyalidae > Parhyale > Parhyale hawaiensis. Next base: position 22,848,668 of record LQNS02278143.1, on the reverse strand, counting down.
ATACCATATACATAATATCACATAGATAATTGTATATATATATATATATGTATTTTTATTTTTTTCAAACACAAAGGCTGACAACTGCTTTGAATTTGTCTCTCAGTCGTAACAAGTTTCGTAAGCTGTACCATAAGGGAATTATCCATTTCCGATTTTATAAATGGTTCAGAAATTCACTAAATACTGTTTTAAAACTAAATGAAACACTCTACTATATTCAGAAAATCAGAGCAAGTAAAATCAACCAAAAAAGATGTGGAATGTTATTAGTAAACTTTTAGGTCGGACCAGTATCAAACGTGAAATCGTTTTGAAACATGATAATGGTGTAAATCTTGATGATCCAATTGACATAGTTGAAATTTCTAATAATTATTTTACACAAATTGCTGTGGACTTAGCTAGTAACTTACCTGAGCAAGCTGCTCGTGAACTGCTACCAATACCCGAGGTCAATGCTTCATGTCATTTCCATAGCACAAATTGTGAT
>LQNS02278143.1:22833570-22846340 GCA_001587735.2 Parhyale hawaiensis | reverse complement strand
ATTAGTTTCATCTTATAAGAACATTGACATTCTATTATTTTACGCAGCCCTCTTTCTGGAAAATGGTTGCGACTTTTGCTATAATTACTTTGCTTTTATATACATATGTTGTTGCGTAGTTTTAATATTTTTAAACGGCCCGAGAAGCTATAATGCTTAGAGTGGCCTTTTGTCAACTAACTGTTAAGTTTTCTCAAGTTTTGATTGTATCCCTCTCAATGCTATAACTGACAAATAAATTCTATGGAGTTTCAATTAACAGTGTTAAGTTGATAACAGCAGTCTATCCGTCTGTTTATAAAGGCTGGTTAAGCCCCAAAGGTTGCCTGAGAAATTCTTTCTAAGCCCATAGAGATGGACAAAAAAAATTTCTTTAAGTACCCTAATACTAGCTTTAAAATAATTAATAGTAAATAATTAATAGGTATTAATTAATGATTATCAAATCCTGTTGAATTTATTTCTCAGACGTGATTACTGAGTGAGGTCTCTAACGGCATATTATCAGAATTTAGATTAAGATTGGTTAACACCAACGTTGGTTGAGAAATTTTTTCCAAGTCCCCTAGAGCTGGACAAAGAAAATTTTTCTAGGTACCATTACTATCAGCTAATAATATAGTCCACAACTTGGGGCCTTAATGAAAACTGGAGTTATAAGGAACTGTCAGCTGCTGTTGTAATTAACTGGGTGAAGTCTATAACCACTGTTTATATAGATTACGGTTGGTTGAGCCCAGAAGGTTGCAGAAAAAATTTTTCTAAGTCCATGGAGATGGCAAAGAAATTTCCTCTATGTACCACTAGTACTAGCTTTACATAAATAATGATTAAGTACTAATGATATTCAATTACTCTTGACTTCATTTCTCATATGTAATTAACAGAGTAAAGTCTCTAACAGCTGTCTTTTAGATTAAGATTGGTTATGACCAAAAGGTTAGCTGAGAACAGAATTTTCTCTAAGTCCACAGAGATGGGCAAGGAAATTTTTTTTTTCTGAATAGTTTCAATCTAGAAACCACAAATTGAAAAACTTCCCAGAAGAAACTTCAAAGTGCCTAGGTAAAGTTAAGTGTTTAATACAAAGTGATTTGAATTTAAAGTCTTTTTCAATTTACAAAGTCTAGATTTTCATCAGCTATTTTTGAAACCAATCGGTATAAGTATAACATCTTCAAGGATCAAAGAGGTCGTCAGGTATTAATGTCAGAAAACCTAAGTCCAAGCCAGGATTTTAGGTTAATAGTAGACCAGATCATTCATTCTGAAGCGAAGGGTCAACAAGCCCTTCCTTTCTGAGGTTTAGTGTCAACAAGTTGGTAAAGAAAATTTTTTAAGTCCATACAGATGGATGAGAAAATTTTTCTAAGTCCCAAAGGCACTACTTGGTTTTGAGTTAGCTATAGTCCCAAACTTGGGACCCAAGTGAAGCTCAAGGCACTGAGCACTGTATTGTATTTTATTTGATCTTGTCTGATTTTTTTAGTCAAAAATCAAAAAACCAGAGGCTAGTAGCTGCTGTCAAATCATTATTCATGTCTCCGACGTAATTCAGAGAATTAAGTCTACATCAGCAGTCTCGGCACTACTTGGTTTTGAGTTAGAGTACCAAAGTTGGGACTCAAGTGAAGCTTAAGGCATTGAGCACTGCATTGTATTATATTTGATCTTATCTGATTTTTTTTTTACTTAGTCAGAAAATAAAAAAATAACAGAGGCTAGTAGCTGCTGTTAAAGTATTATCAGTCTGATGCAGCAGTCGTTTCATATATAGCTTTAAGCCTCATTGGTTAATCCAAATGTGGTAATATGTAAGTAATGACTCTCTATATGCACTCGCTGTCCGGACCCGCGGCTGCATATAGGTCTGTAAGTTTACCATTTGGGTTACCTTGTTATTTCATTTGTTATGGGATTTGCAGTTTGGCCGCATTTTGATTATACCTCGGATAAAGTCCGAGCCATAATTTTATGTAACTGTAATCCTCAATATAACGGCTTGCCGCTCTAAGAATACTCTATAGAGTATTAGCCGTATAGTTTGTATATCTCTACGGATACACGCAGTACGCCGGACATCAATTTGAGCCCCAATTAAGGGATTGTTGTCGGCATGTTTAACCCCGGATGGAGTTTTAGCAGTGTAGCGGCTAGTGCATATAATATATGCATATAGATATCCCCAGGGTTTACCCCTGAGGATCACTGCAATGAGCTGCTGGCCGTTAGTAGGAGGACCCCAATGGAGTCCTCTGCAGTATATTGGAGGTTTTGTTTTATTTGTACCCACGGCTGGTAATTGAATGTGGACTCTCTGTATGCACTCGCTGTCAAGACCCGCGGCTGCATATAGGTCTGTAGTTTTGCCGTTTAAGAAAGCTGTAAATTCAAGTATATAGAAGGACTCTCTATATGCACTCGCTGTCACGACCCGCGCTGCATATAGATCAGTAGCTTTCTCGAAAGGGTATCACTGCATCGGCCATGATCGAGGCACTAACCAAAAGGCCAGCACCACGATCTAGGAGCGTTTATTTTATAGTGCACTGTTTAGCTCATTATCATAATTATCCTCCTTTGTGATTTTGTATGCTACCTGTACCTTTGTGGGTACGCCTCCTCAAGATGGAGTGGGTAGCTGAGGAACAGGATCATTGCTGCAGCAGCTACAAGTCTGCTGGTCGTTAGACCGGCTCACCTGACCTTATTGCTTCTAGTGCACTTGCAACAGTATACAGCGACAAGCGTTTGGACTCAGGATCATTGCTGAAATAGTTCGGAAACTACTTGGTCAATGGCCGCGGCTCACACCGAATTAACCGTTTGACCATATATGGCATATACCACTGCTATTAGTGGCCCAATTTATCCCAAACACGGTCTTCCAGCTTAAAAGAAGCCTGTTTGGGAATTCCTATTCTCTCTTCTTATCCTTTGTATCATTAAAGAACTTTCCTGTAAAGTTCAACTCCTCCTCTCCTCAAAATAAACGAAAATCAAAAGTTTGATTTAAGGCAAGGTGCTGACCCATAACCAGGGAATCAGCACCATGTCAAGTCAGAAAATCCTTCGGTACTCTGGCTCTTGAAGGGCATGAAGACTGAAAGCTTTGTATCTGAATAGAAACGTACAGTTTTCAAAATTAACTAAAGTACAACTCCACTGAATAGGGCCTATGTGTTGAGCACACTGAACTATGAAGGACTAAATCTTCAAGAGCGGCGTACTGAAAAATTTTCTGAGTCCCTTAGGGGGACCCCTTGAAACACACTATGTTGAACATTTGCAAGTATCGAAAAATTCAAGTTAATTTTCAATACGTCTATGTATATTGACACCAAGTATCACAAGCAACCGCAACCAGAGCAAATTCCTCTAAGTCTATTCAGAAGACTTCCAGAACCATTATCAATGTCTCTAAGGAAGTTGGGATCTTCTTCAGTATATCTGCTGTGTACCACAATCTCTATTAAAATCACTCAACACTAGAATATGTAAGCCATCATCACTATAATCACTTCCTATGTTAGTAATTTCCAACTACAATTCCTTTTCAAGATATCAACCAGAGTCAACTCTCCACGTCCTTAAGCGCATATCCACCGTTTTTTTTCTGCACTGAAGCATACTCAAGTTTGAATAAGGAGGCCCAAGGCTTAGGAGAGATAACCCCGCGTCGAAGTATAACTAGGAATTGCTGTTTTGAAAATTACCAGAGGGTAGGTGTAGGAGTGGGAGCATCAGTGTTCTCTGATGCTAAGTTCCAAGTGCTCTATCGAAAATATTTCTAAGTCCCCATACGGGAACGTCGAAAGATTTCCAAGTTCCAATTTGGTTCTCTATAAATTCTTCTAAGTCTCAAAAGGAGACTTCAGAAAACTGACTAAGTATCAAAATTCTTACACCTTGTACCGACACGAAGTGTAGAAGTAGTAGCCTTGCTCTGAGGCTAAGTCTAAAAAGGATCGCAAGTGAAAATATTTTTAAGTCCCAACACAGGACCACCGAAATATTTCCAATTAAGTGTCAAACTGGTAAATTTCAGATTTGAGGAGAGGAGCTGTTTTGAGATGTCACTCTTTGCGAGTCTAACTTAAAGTGCGGCACGAAGGTGGGGATGCTGCCTATATACTGCCTGGGGTCTGCTGGTGCAGCTGCAGCAAAAAAATCGGAAAAAATCAGGAACAATCAGGGAAGGTTTTCCTAACCTCTCCTTGACTCAGGAAAGTGGGGAAACTCCAATTTTTTACTGATTTTGACTAAAGAAAGATAGACTAGGATAGAAAAGTAGTTAGAGTGGTAGGTATAGTACCTACTCTGTCAATAAAATGAGTGTGACGACTCTGACCTGTCCCTCCTGAACTGGAGTCGCCGATTGGCGGTGCGAGTTGCGGGCTAACGATAAAGGTACTATGCAATAAGCGAGCCACTGCAAAATACAGGAACTCTGCAAGCTACTTTTTCTCAACCCTCTTTTCTTAAAATTGTTCTTCCACAACAGGAACTTGAAATGAAGTGACTAAGATTGTTGATGTTTTACTAGCTTCATGTTTACAAAGCAGAAAATCCTTTAAATGTTGGATAAAATTTCTAGAACTTGAAAAACAGCAAAATATAAAAACATTTTTCTTTTAACAAAAAACTCACAGTTTTTTAGCTTAAACAAAAAAAAAACATGTTTGTTTTTGCCAACCCTGAACCTGATACCTGCCCTTTAAAAGGTTTACTATTTGGTCTGGGGAGCAGCAAGGATGATGATATGGAACAGGTTGACGCACTGTTGCGGCGGATGTACGATACAGCGGAGACGTAGCGTGGGCCTTAAATCGTAGCAAAGACGAAAAGAAACAATTGTCTATCCATATACTACACCATACTACACCATCGGGCCTCTCGCAACTGGGCCTTGAGGCAGATTTAGGTATCTGTTAATAAAATGAGTTCTAATAATCACAGAGACCTCAAATGAAGATTAGTTGCTTCGTCGTATGGTAAGGAATGTATTGCATAGCATCACATATCTTCGGTAGTTAATATATAGTACTATGCCTACGGACACCAAGAAAAGTTGAAAATTCATTATAATTTCTAGGAATACATTTTGAAATTTTTTAGAAAAAATTGGCACATAGATATTACATGTAATGTACTTTAATATCACATACAATTGAGTTTTTATTCAATGACAAATTTGAAGCAATAATCTCAGAAATTGAGGTATGTAAAGCTTTCGGCAGAGCTCATCCCAGGACAGCTGTTAAAAGACATTAAAATGACATTTTGGTGTTGATACAACCCTTCATCATTGGAACCATCTACAGTTGCATTATGTCATAGTTAGTTATAGTTAGGAAGTTTAAGCCTCCGTTTCCGAGCAAAACGGTATCACAGAGGAAAGAGCAAGGGACATATAGTATGCCAAGAGAAACAGGGAACCCATGCACGAAGGTGCTCCCACCACACAGGATCAACGCGCATGGGAACAGCAAGTCGGGAAAGATGAGGAAGAACAGAATAAAGCATGAGCAAGTAGGAGTATGAAATCGGGAAGGAAGCAAAGTGGGCACGAAAGAGAAACGTCCCGAAGGCCTAGCTAATGGCTGAGGTAACCTACATGGGCCCCTGGGGTTGCCTGGCCCCATAGCATAGAATGGACGAACCTAAACTAACCTAACCCTATGGCCTATAGCATTATGTCATATCACATCACTGCCATTACTACTACGCAACTTTGTGGTTGCCTCCGTTACAGCACTTCATGTTTGCCTATGTTGCATCACTTAATGGTAACCAAAGGTAAATTACTTTCATACTGTAGTTGCTAAGTTAAATCACTCCATGACTGCCTAAGTTGAATGACATCATGGTTGTTCCCAACACTACATCACGTTATGGTTGTCAGCGTTATATCACTTCATGCTGAATATGTTACAGGTACATTTCATCACGGTTGCTTACATTACATGATTTAATGGATTATTATGTTTCATCACTTCATGGTTGGCTACATTGCATAATTTAGTGGATGACTATTTTAGATCACTTCACGGTTGCCTACATTACATGATTTAATAGATGACTAAGTACGGTATGTTACATCACTTCATGGTTGCCACAGTTTAACAACTCCAGGGTGGCCTACATTACATCACTTCACAGCTGCCAATGTTCGATCACTTCACAGTTGCCAATGTTTGATCACTTCACAGCTGAAAATTTTAGATCACTTTACAACGGCCAATGCTACATCACTTCATAGTTGCGAATGCTAGATCACTCTTGACCTGCCAATACTACATCATTCCATGGCTAGCAATGCTGTATCATTTCATGGCTACCAATGCTGTATCACTTCACGGCTACCAATGCTGTATCACTTCACGGCTGCCAATGCTTTATCACTTCACGGCTACCAATGCTGTATCACTTCACAGCTACCAATGCTGTCATCACTTCGTGGCTACCAATGCTGTCATCATTTCGTGGCTACCAATGCTGTATGACTTCACGGCTACCAATGCTGTATTACTTCGCGACTACCAATGTTGTATTACTTCGCGGCTACCAATGCTGTATCACTTCACAGTAGCCAGGGCTCCATCACTTCATGTCTGCAAGCTACTCCGACTCACCCTTCAGCTCTGCTGTCTGTACTGATCATCTCACTTAGCCCGTATACAAAAACCAAGTGGATTTCATTAATATTTCCAACAACTGTTTACTGGCCTTTCATTACAAATCGAGGATACCATAAATTTAAAGAGGTTCTGTTCTACAAATTGAGACTGTTTATTTCACGAACTATTTTGAAACAGTTTTACTTTACTGCAAAAATCAAAGGATGTCAAAACAGCTGTTCTAAGTAATTAGCTACATTTCTAGCCTTAATATTTTTGTGAATTTGTTGCGTATAGAAATTTTAGAAGAATGTACAGGTCTGCCAGTCATTACTGAATTCAAAAGAATTGAGTCAAATGGCTAAACAAAGTATGAAAAAGTAATGGGAGAACATATAAAAATGCATCTGCGGCACCGTGCAGTCAGGCCCAATTGCGGAACTGAAATCTGCCTTAGGGGCCAGTGTCCAGTCAATTTATGGTGTAGTCTATGGTCTACCATATTCAGAAGTGAATTATGAGTACCCCTGATATGAAAGGCGATGGTCAGTGCGATACTGTTGGCGAAATTTTCGTAATATTTAATAGCAATTTGCATTATTTTGCCGTAACAGGCACGTACCCGGTCATACCGTTTGTTTGTAAAATGTCAACCTATGCTGTGCTGTCATTAACAGGACAAATTATTATATTGAATAGTTTAAGCCTTCGTTTCCACAATAATGGCGATCTGACAGAAGAAGAAGGGACATATAGTATGACGATACAAATGGGGAATATATGTACGAAGGTGTTCCCCCACTGGATCAACGTGCATGGCAAAAGCAAGTCAGGAAAGAAGAGGAAGATCAGAAAAAAGCATGAGCAAGTAGGAGAATGAAAATGGAAAGAAGCATTGTGGGCACGAAAGACAGACATCTCGAAAGCCTAGCTAATGGCTAAGGTAAGCGAAACGAACCCCCTGGAGTCGCCGCGCCCCATAACATATGATGGGCGAACCTAACTAGCCTAACCTTATGGCCTATCACCCATCCTATGCCCCTGAAGGGTGACAGAACAAGTCCTACATTCTTAACCTTCAAAAGCACTGCACCATTCGAAATAAATTTCGGAATCACCATTCACCAATTTCAACATTATTACCAAAAACAATTTAGATGTGGGGACTTGGTAAGGTTTTTTTTTTTTTTGGCAAGTGAGTTAACACAAGGCGGACACGACACTTGCCTGACAGAAACACTCCTGGACTGCGCATGTCCCTACAATAGCTGATATATTACTTTCATTTTACTATGTATAAACTTGTGTTTTAATATAACTTCGCCGATAGGAAAGAAGTTTTTTCTTCTGTTTTCTTTTTTCTTTGCATATATTGTTAAAGAAAAAAATCTTCTTCCTCGACGGTCAATTATACGTATCTTAACCAATATTTATCACAACGGTTGAAATTAGAGAAGACAGCAGGTCATCGGTTCAAGACGAAAAAAAAAAAAATCAAAAACATTAAATTATTCACTCATTTAATTCCAGCTCCAGATGTCATAACACTCTAAATAAAACTCACTTGACTTATTGCATTTTAAAGACGATGAACTAGACTCCAAAAGTGCTTGTGACACATGCAGGCATTTGCCGTGTTTAATTCATCTCCTCTTTTACAAGCCTTAAGCCAACAGTCTTTCAAAATTTCATCCTTCATAAAGCTGAAAAAATTCGTAACTGCTTTGATATGAAAGAGACCTGAATGCAAAACAAGCACAAAGCTCGAAGAACGACCTTAAGTCGGCAGTTCTTTCCGTACTTCATAGTCAGCATTTGGAAGACTTCCTTCCGACGTTAGTGCGGAATCAGTCAACCCGTTTTAAAATCGTCTTGACATACATTGGGAGAGACATCCCCCACAGCTAAGGATTCCTCCTCCAGGAGTCGCACACTCATAACGGCCAAAGACTCCGAGGCTTCCTAAATCCGTCTTCTTCTCTCTTTCGCTCCAACTACACTGTCAGACATCTTCAACTCCGCATCAGCGGCTATTGATCGTGATTGCGTGTATTCATGATTGTTTCTTATGCTGAGACTCTTCTCCCTCTTTTTTTTCTCTTCTCTTTTCCCCAGTTTTTATATTCTGCTAACATAATGGCAATAGCTCATAGAGGGACGGGGCTTAAGTTTCGGTGTCTCTTTGAGAATGGGCCTTTAGGTTCGTCTACTGCCGCCTATCTAATCTATTTCTGTGCAACCAAAAAGACTGTAGGACTTCCTGAAGACGTAAATTGGGTAAAAAAATGGAAAATAGCAATTTATCCGCATACAAGTGACGACCTTGTGACGCCACAAGCTTATTGCCCGGAGTGTACAACAGCTTGGGCAGTTCACGTGCGCTAATCCCAACCTGTTCCGTATCATCATCCATGGGAGAGCGGTATGCTGCCATGTCATGGATCTAATCAGCTATGGTGCTATCGACACGTGTAGTGAGTGCGACATGTGAGTACTCAGAGCCTGTGAGCGGCCTCCAGCCAGTCATAGCGGAGGTCATCCAGCGACTGGGTCTACCCAGCTCGCGTCATTTCATTATTCGTTTCTAAACTGGCCACAGATGATACTCCTCTTCGTACAGCCTAAGCGACCTGCACGTTTGTCACAGCCGGCTATAAACTTTCAACATGCATCCCTAACTATTGAACTTTTATTGTACTTTGAATAATAAAATTGGCCTTTAATAATATCTTATTATACAAGCACCTTCGACACAGTAATTAGCTGCCACGCATTGACTTGCGCCAACTGCCAGCTGGATAGTACCGAAATCTTAACGCCGGACAAAGTTCACCAGCTGTGAGAGTGTGTGATCAGCCTAGTGACCAACAGAGCAAACTTTCACAGCCGACGTACTTGGGACCGCCAGCTGGCATAAAGTAGCACTTCTTCGCGGTGTCTCAGGCGTCTCACAGTTTCATTCTGTACCACTGTATTTGAGTCGGGAGCGTGGTATTTAAATAACCATAGTCTGACCAGTCTATGAAGGCAGTTTAGGCGGGGCATAAGCGATTGCGCATGAGTCACATCTTGTACTTAGATAAAATTGATCTTATTATACTTTTCCAATAAATATAGAGTTATCTTGAGACTGTTTTGGCCGTCCCAGTTGTAATAAAGCAGTGAATATGTAATGGCAATAAATTTCTTGAATATGATAAAATATAGCAATACTTCGAAAACTTGGCATAGCAGCAAATGCTGCTATGCTAAATATACCGAACTTCCTATTGGTCATTTGGGTTACCTTATTTTAGAATGAAGATGCGTCATGGAAATTTCTTCGGCTTCCTGCTCACGCGTTTTACACAAGTCAAGCGGAGGAGCTCATATACGTTATTTCCTATTTTTTTTGGAAGATAAAGCGAATCAGGGCCCCTTATTGGATCTTTCAAAAGCATCTGAACTGCAAAGGCAACGAAAGTCGGCATCAGAACAGTTCATTGAATATGTTAACAAGCAAAAGGAACTGCAGAGCCAATTTTCTCGTCTCTAGCAAGGAATAGACCTGCCACAGTCACCAATTTAGATAATTTTGATATAAAAATCTAGCGAATAACAGTGCTCTCTTTCTATGAGAGAAGAGATATTCCAACAGGCGAGTTGATCCTGTTTAGGAACACCTTCGTGCATGGGATCCACATTTTTTTCTTGGCATACTTCATGCCCCTTCCTTTTCGTAGCTTAGAACAGCTTTTTTTATGTTGGGTAGGGAGGATTAAGGTTTCGTATATAAGATTGTAATATATTAGCCACCATTACCGCCCCAAATGAAGCCATTTTTTTTTTGTAGCTGTTCTCACTCAAGTGGCCGGCCCCCTTTGTGTTGTTTCACACGAGAGCGACTAGAGATGTCCCGCGAACCAGGTCGGCTATCTCGATCGACAGCCCACCTCACGGGACAGAAAGAGGAAAGTAGATAACCTACCTAACTTTAAAAAACTAGCCTCGTCAGCAGCAATTGCGGCTACATCCCCTGCGGAGTTCAGTTTTAAGCAGTGTGCTTAGCCAGGAGCATCTGCGGAACTTCGCTCGGCCCTGCGTGGGTAGTACAGTTATTTATTATTGCATGGACCAACAGAAACGTGTTTCATTTATGTAATAAAACATGGACGATCTTTCGCATTATCGTCGTGTGAGCCATTGTGATAAGCATTGTTTTATCTACATATGCCGCAGTGCAAGAATTGCTGGAAGTTAGAATGTGATAATCCTGTATGAAATTCCCGAAGTGCAAATGTAATCAGCTGAAATTGCCCCGAATTAGCAGAGATCGTCGTGCTCCGTGATCTTTGATCACGGGGTGCCCGTGCATGGACGCCATGTTCTTATTGCCACGATTTGCGATCCCCGTAACGTGTCGCCGTGAGATTATTCGTTGATTGATGCCTGCCACCGAATTTACTATCGTGCGTGCGAACGCTAACGTGACACGTTACATATGAGAAAGTTTGATTCATAATAAATTTCGAAGATGATTCCTACACGAGTAAGTATGGAGACGCGCGTCAGCCCTCTACCTTGTTCCCCATGGGGCACCCCTCTACCCTCTCCCCCACACGCTCTTGGTGGGTGCCCGTGCATGGACGCCATGTTCTTATTGCCACGATTTGCGATCCCCGCAACGTGTCGCCGTGAGATTATTCGTTGATTGATGCCTGCCACCGAATTTACTATCGTTGAATATCTCATCTCCAGAGATATGGACAATTACCCGCTGACTGCGATTACAATGTAAAGAAAAACAAGTGGTAGACCGTCGGTGACGCAGCTTCCGAAACCCGAAGAGAATTGAACGATGAGTGTCCTTCTTTAGGTTTTTTAGTATCCCGACCTAAGAAGGAGATGCCAGATTCAGTGACAAGTAGGAGTTAGGCCCAGTGATCCCAATGAGTCTGACGTTATTTCACGGATGCCAACGGCGCGGTTATAGAATTGGACGCCAGTGGCGCAGTAATGTCAAGAAAATGTACGCGTGTACTGTAAGTGAAAGAGAAAATTTGGACGGCATTTGGTGAGCCTCCTACAAAAAAATGGCAAGATTTAACGTAGTATAATAATATTCATAATAATGATACTCTGTATTACAGTATTACATCTTGTTTAGTGAGGTGAAAAATTACGAACATTAAATTACATAAAATGTAGATAATGCGGTTGTTGCCCATAAGGGTCAGAGAGTGTGTATGGTGCACGCACTCCATATTGAGTCGCTGCCCCTGACTCGCCTCGGCAGCCCGGAGAAAACGAGCTTGGGGCCGAAGGAAACGGAAAAGATCATAAATGAGAACTCAACTACAATGTGCCAAATGAAGCAAGGAGGTGCTTCCATCGGGAACTAAATCCTGATCTCGCAGCATTAGATTCGTATATCGCACGATTTTACTGGTTCTGCTTTTGGGATGTTCTTCGATTTTTTCCCTCGAGTGCATAAGTTCAAATTTTGTCCGAAGTGTTCATGTAATTCTTACAAGTTCAATCTTTGTGTAATGAGCCGAGAATATTTAGCCCACCCAAGTTGAGTAGTAGGATTCTAATGGCACAATACAGTATATTTCATTAAATCATATTTTATGTTAAATCTAACCGGGACTTTATCCGCACTATTTGAAATCATTATATGTTGTCCCGAATCATTGCTTTGTTTTAAAAACTAAGTAAAAAGGTATTGATATATTTTGTGTTTCCTGTACTTTGCCAACAGGATCTCCATAGCGTTTCAAATAATGGGAGGTCTACCCAACTCCAGCAGTGCAGTGCTCCAGTGACTATGGATAATTTTAGCATTTTAAGAACTGCAAATTGCAATATAGATTTACGCATTTTAGAATCACTTTTTATACACAAACTCAAACCGGTTTTGAATAGCAACAGAAGCTCTTATCCTTTGAAATTAGTAAATAGATAAGGTTTTAGTTTTTTCGACCATGAACGTTTTTGTCTTAGCTGAACCATTTGAACTAACTTTACTTATATTATTATTATTATTAAATCTTTACGCTTGGGCTCCCACGGACAGGTAATACAACCCAAATGAAGCATTTGCAACACCGGGAAGCCCAAAACGCTGCTAAAGGAAATCCAGCAAAAAACCATTAACAGCCGACTTAA
>LQNS02278143.1:22816615-22830671 GCA_001587735.2 Parhyale hawaiensis | reverse complement strand
AGAAAAAATCCCATAGACAAGAGATAAACTCAAGCATAATAAAGCAAAAAAGAAGAATTGACAGTAAAGATAGCTACGAAAGCGGCCAGCTATCTACGCGCCCCTGACCCTGCCGTCACCAGTACAGGTTTTGGCCGAAAAGACGAAGATTTCAGAACAGATGATGGAGCAGGTCTCCGAAATGTTTTATAGAAAATGACTTCAATTTTAATCTTCGTCTTTGCTTCTAAGTTTTTAAGAAATTAAATTGTTATCTTTACAAATACTGAACACTTTATACAGTGTTTCTCGGTTTTGGACGTTTAATAACAATATTCCTGTTCACTTGCATTTATTTCTTCTTTTTGACGTTTTTATTAGCTTGTTGCATAATCTGAGGGAACAGTAAAAAACTCGTAAATAAGCAAATTGTATGATAAACTTAACCAATGGCTAAATATTTATTTTACAAGTGCTGTTTATATTGGTCACATAGCCATACATTTAGTTTATACAGAATTGATATTTGAAAATTACACACTCATCTTGAAAAATTAAGTAAAAAAATTCTATTTGCATAATCAAAGGTAACGCACTGTATATATGCTCATACCAGTCATGGAACGCTCATAACACGGATCTTCACAAAAAGTAATCATCTGTTCCTCCTAACATGTTCAACAATCCTTGTAAATTTCATCAAATCCACCAAAACTTTTTGAGTTATCCTAAGTTATAACAGTTTACTTGAAAACCAAAATGTAACATCCCACTTCCTATACCCTTCAAGTGAAGTGCTCAGGATTCTACCATCAGGTCAGGATAATGATACCAAAAAACGGCCAGGTTGCATGGATTCTGGATGCATTTGACTGCAGGAAATAATAGGTCGGCTTAGATCTGGCAGCAAGCCTATCAAAAACTAACTTTAGCTGCTGCGCACAGTTGCATTCTACCTAAGTCAAACATTGGTTGGGAAACACGTTGACACTTACATCAGCTTTATTATGGGAGACCAGTCACGTGGAGAAAACACGGCAGGAGACCAGGCTCAATAAAGAAGGCAGCTCTGTTAGCACCTCTTGAGTTGGCTAGTAGATCACAACTGACTATTATGGTCCTTCTAAGCCTAACTACAACTCCTATCAGTACTCTGGTAGTCAGGCGAACAACTTTTCCTACCTCGATCATGCGAGGAGTTGGAGGCCTCGCATGTCGACACAAGGAGACCTTACCGATCAATACCTTATCTACAGGTTTTGCCCTTCGTCATTGCTAACGTAAACATCTGTCTCCAAATGCTCCGAAAGTGTTTAACAAGCAACGGACACAAGAGTGTTTTAGAAAAGCGACATGACAATGCTTTTGCTGATCTCAAGTGCCCAATCTTTTCGCAGCAATCGGACGCTCCAAGCGTATCAGTGACTCGGAGAAGCAATGCAAACACTAGTGTCAAATTCTTATTCGGCAACGTTCAGAGCATAACAAACAAAATGAATGAACTACAAGCTGTGGCAGCCACTCTTGCGTATGATGTCATCGCACTCAATGAAACATGGATCAACCTTTCAAACAAGAATCTGGAAGTACAAGTTGCACTGAAAGGCTACAAACTTTCCAACATAGACCGATCAACAGAAACTGGCAGAGGAGGGGGTTCAATCATATATATCAAGGAACACCTTAATACCCAATGTAAAGGTCTTGCAACAACCAAGAATATGAATTTATCACTACCCATGCTCGTCTCGGCATTCGACAATCGTTAAATATTATGTTCGCCTATAGAAGCCCTCGCAGTACTACTGAAACTGATGCAGCACTTTACAACAAGATCAAAAATGCACTGAATAATCCGAATGAAACAATTCTAAAACGAGACTTCAACCTCCCCCAAATTGATGGGAGTAGTTTGTGCAGCCCAGCCCCAGGCCGCAAACTGCTCGAACTCCTCAGCAACCACCACTTGACTCAGCACATTAATGAACCTACGTGATACGGCAATATTCTAGATCTGGTATTCTCCACTCCTAATTGTCAAATTGTTTACCTAGCCATTCTAGACCGGCTTGGAGACCACAACATGATTGAATTTACGTTCAAACCTGACAATGATTTCATCACTAATGCGAGTCATCTCAAACTGCCAGACTATCGACGAGCGAATTTCCAGGGAATGGCGACTGAAATAAAAACAACTGACTTCGAAACCCCGATGAGAGACACCAGTGTAGAACAATGCTCACATATTTTGAAGACGAGCATACTGAGAGCAGCTGAAAGACACATTCCAAATAAACGAGTTCGTATCAGTAATGATCCCCTCTGGATGAATCGGACAGTCAAATGCTGCATTGCAAAGTGAAAAGTGCGTTACAAAGCTTGGAAGCGTAATCCAACAGAGGAGAACAGGTCCATTCATATATGGGCTCGTCGGGATGTAAACAAAATAGTCAGGACCACAAAAAGGGAAAAGGAAGTCTCCGAAGCCGCTATGGCGAAAGGCAACCCAAAGGGCATTCTATCAATATGTAAATGAAAGACGACTCAAAAAAAAAAAAAACCATAGGTCCGCTCAAACGACCTGACGGCGAGATCACCAATAATCTAAGAGACAAAGTCACAATCCTGAACGACTATTTCACTTCTGTAGTTACTGTTGAAAATGATACGAATATTCCTGAACCAGCACCGATGCAAGTTGCTCCAATTAACACCTGTGTTTTAACGGAGACTGAGATCCTTCAAGAAATCACCCAACTAAATGTGTACAAATTCACTGGCCCAGATAATCTTACTATCCGTATACTGCGGTAAATGGCTCCAATCATCGTGAAGCCACCGCTCGAAATATTTAATCGATCTCTAAGAACGGGAGAAGTTAAGCAGGATTGGAAACTAGCTATTGTAATACCGATACATAAGAAGGGGGATAAGAAAAGCCCCAGCAACTATCGACCAAGCAGTCCTACTTCTGTCGTCAGCAAAATCATCGAACGCCTCTAGAAAAAGCGCATCACTGATCACCTGAGGATGCATCAGCTCATATCCGACACTCAACATGGCTTCCGAAATGGAAGAAGCTGCTTAACAAAGATGAAGAAAAGGGTGTAGACCTTGTATATCTAGACTTCCAAAAGGCTTTGGATAAAGTCGCTCTTCACCGGCTAATGAAAAAATTGGAAGCCCATGGCATCCAGGGTGACTATTTACGATGGATCACAGAGAAGGAGAGTCGACCGTCTGGACACAGGTATCATCAGGGGTACCTCAAGGTAGCGTGCTTGGCCCACTCCTGGTCTCAATTCACATTAATGATCGCGACCTTAACATCAGTAGTAAAATCAGAAAATTTGCGGATGATACAAAATTATGTCATCCTACAACGAAAAGAGCCGAGCTCCAACAAGACCTTGACCGCCTCATGGAATGGAGCGCAACGTGTCAGATGAACTTTAATGTCGACAAATGCTCAGTAATGTACGTAGGGCTGGTGAACCCTTCCATCCCATTGAATATGAATGGGATGAAATTGGCTACTGTCACTCAACAACGTGACTTAGGAATCACTATTACAAACAAACTACAACACAGTCAGCAAGTTGACAAGAGTGTGAAATTGGCAAGCAGAGTGCTGGGATTCATCACTAGAAACTTTGGATACAAGTCCAAGGACATCATCTTTCAACTGCGCAAGGCATTAGTGAGGCCACACTTAGAATTTGCTGTTCAATTCTGGTCGCCACATCTCTGTAAAGATACCGATGACATGGAAAGAGTCCAACGCAGAGCAACGAAGTTGATACCACAGCTGAGAAACAAGTCGTATGAACGTCGCCTAAAAGAACTGGGTCTGATCTCTCTCGAGCAAAGACGACTGGGAGGGCAACTAATAGAAACATGCAAGTACTTGAAGGGCTTCAACGACGTTCCTACAACGGGACTCTTTGAAAGAGACCTTAATGATCGCTTGCAAAACAACGGTCAAAAAATCGAGCATAAAGCTCGAAGAACAACATTTAAGATAGCCTGGGAAGCTTTGGCCATTAAGTGCTTAAGGAGACTTCTTCACACTTCCGCTCCATCTATCTATCTTTTAAGCCTCCGTTTCCGAACAGAACGATATCACAGAGGAAAGAGCAAGGGACATATAATATTCCAAGAGAAATTGGGAACCCATGCACGAAGGTGTTCCCACACAGGACCAAAGCGCATGGGAACAGCAAGTCGGGAAACAAGAGGAAGAACAGAGTAAAGCACGAGAAAGCAGGAGTACGAAAACGGGAAGGAAACAAAGTGGACACGAAAGAGAGACGTCCCAAAGGCATAGCTTATGGCTAAGGTAACGCAGTTAGCTGAGTACCAGTTTTCGCTATTGCTACATTCAATATCCCATCTGCAGAGATACTATGATTTATAATTACAATGTGAAATCTTTTAAAAAAACTTGAAAACGCTTCAAATTACAAATAAAACTTGACAGAAATAGCTAGCTTTTTAGCTAACAGAAACAGAGTACTGAACTAAAGAAAGTGAAGTAGCTATGAAATCCTTTGAAAAACTTCGAAACACTTAAAAATGCAAAGAAATTTCGATAGAAATATCTAGCTACTAGATAATTAAAAGCACAGATTGAGCTGAAGAAAGTGAAACAGCAGTATGTCTACATCCTTCTCATGAAGCTCACTAGCTATCTAATAGTAACTATAGCTACTACTTCTAATTTTCAGAAGCTGTTAGCTTACCAGAATGTACCTAGGGTATGCATTTTGAAATTGAAATAACACAAAATTTAAGCAGCTCGAATGAAGTGCAAGAGATGATACCCCGGGCGCGTTTGTGCCAATAGCTGGGCGCAGCACCCCGTGCACCCGAGCGAATGCGTATTATGACTGGATGCTCTTACCTGCTTTCTCTGTTACACATCCCTCCGCCTCCCTCTTTAAAATTGCTAGATACCTCTATTCGAGAGGCCATTCTTTATCGAAACGAGTTTAATTAGATGAAAAGCATGTTGCTGTCGTAAGTGAGGTCACGATAATTAGAGAGAATGCTATTGGTATTCAATTCTTTTGCGGGAATATAAAATATTATACAGCCGTGTGAGACTGAACAAACAGTTGCATGCTCGCAGTGCAGCGCTTTGCGTCTTCAACTGAACGTCTGCAACTGCCCTTCGCAGCGTAGATATCATGCCGTTGTAGCAGTTGGAGAAGAAAAGGTGTCTGCGGAAGGATTCCTTGAGGATTTCAAGACGACAGAAAGTAACTGCGATTGCATATATATCCTTGGGAAATGTCCGCGTAACGCTGCTGATATGGAGCAAGAAGTTTCCACACAGGATCCTGCGTCTTCAGTAGTAGATATCATTGATTCTCCTCTGTAAGATACTTCTGAAGACACTTCATTATCTGAACGGGCTTCGACACTAGAACTGTTACATAATACTCTAGATTTGCTCCATTCATCTGAACAGATAGTGCCAAACTCACAACTTTGTTCTCAATTGCGTCCTGCGTACGATCGAGCACCAACGGCACCTAAACAATGTTTTCTAGGTGGCCTTGGGAGCACTCCGAGCGAGTGCGTTCGTGCATACATATAACGTAACTAAAGGACGCCGTGACCTCTCTGAAATTGCCATATACCGCCATTCTACAGACCATCCATCAATGAAAAAATAAGTTTAATTAAATAAAAAGCATAAAACGCGAAATGTTATACAGTTATATGTTGCTGTCATTAGTGTCATCACGATAATTAAAGAGAATGCGATTGGTGTTAAACCCTATTGCGGAAATACAAAATGATATTATATAGACCTGTGGCCCTGAACGAACCTCACTGGAGTGTCGGATTTCGAAACTGTTCGTTTCTTATGCACAATAGTTCGCTCGTGCACTGAAAGCAACAATACAACCATGCAATATAAAAAGGAGAACCACGCTAGACATATAACAAAAACATGTTTACTGATAAAAGGCAAACGTTTCGGATTAAAATAAATCCATCTTCAGTGCTAAATATCAGTGCTCCTCATATCGAAAACGCTACCGACTGAACTTACTACGTAGCAGTATTGCTAACTCAGTGAGACATTTTCCCGCTAGATTCTAAACTTTAGCTAGCTAGAATTGGCTAGATTTTTTTTCGAGATTAGCTATAATTGTAGCTCGACTTTTTAAACCAAAAGACATACAAAATACATGACAATATACAAATAAATTATATTGCTTTAACCCACCAGTGACAAGTTTAATTAAATAAAACGCATAAAACACTGAAGTGCATACGGTGCATCTCCATATCGAAAACGCTACCGACTGAACTTACTGCGCGCCACTTGAACACGCCTTGAACGACCGCCGAACGAAAGATTCGCTTGGTAACGCGTTCGAAACGAGTACTTAACTCGTTTATTTTTCGTTAAACGTTAATTGATATTGTGCAGCGAATGCGTAGAGACTTATTTAACTATGGATATGCTTTAAAAATACTAGTAAATGGGGCATTAAATGAGCAAATGTGAAAATCGCTAGGAAATAGCTGAATAAAATAATTTATGAGCTAGATTTGTAGCTATACGCCAGATGCAATTTTTCTTAGCTAGATGAGGTAAAAGTTAGCTAGTTCTAGCTAGAAAATAGCTAAGTTGACAGCCCTGTTGCGTGGGAGTGTTGCAATATATTCAAGCAGTTGGCGCCAAGATGCGTGACGTAGCCATGACAACATACAGACACTACAGCATTTTCAACGAAAAAAAAGCCTAACATGCATACCAATGAAAGCTAGCCTAATGCTAAAATTCATTAACTTATCGATAAAACACTTATGACAGCAATATATAATTATATAACTTGTAGTATTGTATGTTTTTGTTATCTATACAAACTTTTCTTTTCGAAACAGAATGGATCGAACTATTGTGAAAAGAAATGGTAAGTTTCGAAAGCGATACGTTTCCTTGTTTGCGCTACTGATCCATTTGTTGGTTCAGTCCCACAGGGCTATTTAACATCACTTTATGTTCCCGCAATGGAATCAAGTACCAATCGCAGTCTCTCTAATTATCGTGAAGAAACTTACGACAGAAACATATAACCATACCTCATCGTTTCAATAAAGAATGGTGTCTGTCTAGAATGGCGGTATCTGGCAATTGTAAAGAGGGTGGTGCAGGGATGTGTGACAGTCTGAGAGAGAGAGCAGCACAACACAAGCAGGTAAGGCGTCCAGTCATTATACGTATGTACAAATGCACGGGGTGCTGCGCCCAGCTATTGGCAAAAACGCACCCCGGGCAACCCCCGGGATATATGTTCGTGCAGCCAAATAAGTTATAGGTTTTTAATGAATATAATAGTTAACCCAATCTGTCGTAACAGGCAAAAGGTTTCCTAAATAGAAACACAGTTTTGTAAATAAATGTTAATGATTACTTAAAGCAAACTGTTTATTTTGCAATATTCTTGAATAAAAACAAAAAATAGAATAAAATCAATTTTTTTCGGTTGGTTTACACTATGGTTTTTCATTTGGTTTGAACCGTTTGGTTTCAACCAGCTAACCGTGCAGGCAAACCGGATGAAAACATAACCTCCTTGGTGAAGGTAACATAACTAGCTACTTGCAGGCTTAGAGCCTCCTCACACTATTTCCATCTCCAACTGCTATTACCAACACTTGGTCACTAGACAATACAACACGTCTCAAGACCCGGATGCTGAACGCATCCCAACACCGCAGCAGTACTTACAGCTGATCCGGGCAATTGATGGGCTGAGCCAGTCTCACCCCTCGCAGCAGGGTATCCTCCATCTCGAACGGGTCAATCTCTGCATACGGCTGCTGGCCCAGAGTCATGATCTCCCACAGCATCACGCCCCACGCCCACTGCACAAATGATATTCAACTATACAAAATGCTACTGGGGGAGAAATCACTGGAGAGAAGGAAGCCTCCCCGACAGGGAAAAAGTTATTTAAGGCAAACGTGTTCATAACTAGGGCACTCTGAGAGCGCATACCTCCGCCAAGCGAGGCAACGGTAGCAAAAAAATTCAAATTGGCTCCGAAACCATAATTTTCTTTGTATATATAAACTTCAAAATCTAATCATTTGTGTCTTTTGATAGTAATAGCAGCTTGTGCAATTTTCTTGAAGATCCGTTCATAACTTTTTGAGTTATACTGCTAATAAACGCTATGACAAACATGAGTCAAACATACAAACGAACAAACCGATATGCACCAAAATTTAATCATTTATGTCTTTTAACATTACTAACAACCCCTATAAATTTCATAGAGATAAATTCATTATTTTTTGAGTTATTGTGCCAACAAGCATAGAATTAAAAACAGTGACAAGCGAACGAACGAACAAACGGATCAATACCAAAATTCGGTCATTTACTCTTTGTTATATTCCTAACAATTCATCTTAATTTCATTAATATCCATCCATAACTTTTTGAGTTATGGCATTGAGAAGAATGAGGCAGACAAACAAACGGATGGACATACCATCAAAAGTTGATCATCTATTTCTCCTGACATACCTAACAATCCCTGTAAATTTCATCCAAATCCGTTCATAACTTTTTGAGTCATCTTGGTGACAGACAAAGGGATAGACAAACATGACGAAAATATAACCTCCTTGGCGAAGGCAATTAGAGGAAAATGAAGAAGTGTACTGGGGTTGTGAAGCGTTGCAGCCGCATGACTTACCACATCAGACACTGGGGAGAAGGTGCCGTGCTGTAGGGACTCTATGGCCAACCACTTGATGGGCCGATTGACATTGTCGCCCAGACAGTGGTAGTCTGCAGGGAACAGGTCCCGCGAAAGAGCGCAGTCGCCCAGTAGTACATTCAGGGAGGAGTCCACCCTATAAGAAACAATAATTTAAATTGTACTCCATGCTACTTTTTAAGGTTAGTAGTAACAGGAACAACAGCTATTCTTGTGATTGCAAAGAGCGTATGGCTATTTACATACAAAATATCAATTAACAAGGAGGCGTAGTATCACAATTTCCGAAAAACTTAGAAATCAAAATATATTGAGAACAAAGATGTTGAAGATAATTTCCTGGTAACATTTCTCCATGGCGCCAACCCATTGAACTTAAAGCAGCTCGATGTAGCAACCACACTAAAGTTTGCACAAATTTAACGGTCATTTTTGATGAAGAAGGTTAGGGCACAGCAGCCCGATTCCATTGAGTAGAGCTTCAATAATAATGTAGGAAATAAATACAATGCCTTGTGGCGTAAGACAATCAGCTGCGGTGGAGGCAAATTCAATGCAGTCATTTTTTATGGCCAGTTAGGCCTGTTTTTTTTTTTTAACACGGGTCACATCTAGGTTATCACACCAAACTCCCTACAAAAATTACGAACATTGCTCAACTCCTTCGACCACTTTCTGGGCGGACAGACACAAATATGGGAGAGACACCCCCCCAGCTAAGGATTCCTCCTCCAGGAGTCGCACACTCTTAACGGCCAAAGCCTCCGAGGCTTCCTAAATCCGTCTTCTTCTCTATTCTACTCCAACTGCACTGTCTAACATCTTTTAACTCCGCATATCAGCGGCTATTGACCATGACTGAGTGCATTCATGATCGTTTTTTTTTTTGCTGAGACTCTTCTCCTTCCTCTATTTTTTTCTCTTTTCCCCAGTCTTTTATATCCTACTAACATAATGGCAATAGCTCATAGAGGGCCGGGTAAGTTTCGGTGCCTCTTTGAGAATGGGCCCGTTGGTTGATCTACTGCCGCCTATCTAATCTAATCTAAAAACTAGAACGCCTCGTGGCGTTAGACCATCACCCGCGGGAAACGGAGGCATAATGCTAGTGAATAAGTAATAATACCAGGCTCATCAATAGTAACCGAGGGAAAACTAGAACGCCTCGAGGCGTTAGACCATCACTAGCGGGAAACGGAGGCATAAAGCTAGGGAATATAATAATAACTAGCTGGATCCGTGAAAAAATTCACGGTTTACTAACTTTATTTTAAGGGGTTGGAAAATTCCACGTACCGGTATGCTTGTTATTGGATTTTAATGTAGTTTCACGTCTAGTTTTATTGTATTTGTTAGCGTAAATCGGTAGGCTAGGTGTCCTCCCAGTGGGTAGTTGTCCTTCCAAGGGGTAATTAACCTCCTATGGGGATAGTTGCCCTCCTGTCACCGGGATTCTAAGTACTTCCTCGTTGAGGCCTACACTGGATGGCCACAAGTACAATCATGAATTCCTAGGACTAGTGAAGTTAGTTCGGCGTAAAGATTTGGTGCGATCAAGCAGGCACTTGGCACAAGTAACACTTGATGCAGCTATTCTAACCTTGCTGGCGCAACGACTGTCGTAGTAAAAGCTTACTATTTAAAAGCAGTTTTATTACTCGAAGACATTAAAAGTTACAAAAGAGGGTGGTGTATACTAAAGATTGGCACCCGGCTGTGACAAAGTTACAAGTCACATAGGCAGTACAGTGCAGAGCAGGAACAGCACAACCGGTCACCACGACAGTCGACAGCAGACTAAAGGCAAGCTGCAGAGACCGCAGCATATATACCTTCCTAAGACCGGCCATTACACGTGTCATCGCACGGTCACGCTTAGGCCTAACGCCACAGCCAGGTGGTACGGTGATGCACCGCACTAAATGGTGAAACTTTAAATTCACCGGTCACACTCCTATTTAGGTATCTGTCCTCTACTGGACCCGTGGATATTTTACAGTTAGTAAATGCTTTCACTTACAATAGTTTAACCTGAGGTAGTGCTTCTAACTTAACCCAACTCGTCTGAGCTGACGTCCGTCACTTACTCCTGTCTTTCGTTACGCAGTACTTCTAGCTTACATCTCGCCTTACCATTCGTAGTATTTTTAATTCACCACCAAAATTAATCACGAATTTATTCCGTCAGCAAAGAATTTGCACTGGTGTCTTGATAGACAGAAACATGACTGTACTTCTTGCATTGTTCCCCAATGTATTTGCACACCTTTTCCAAGCTCTGTTTCTCACAGTTCACAGGTAATTTAGCCCTTTCCAATCTAACGCATTTCAATTTTTGTCGGCGTATTCGATTCTTCTCGCTACTGCGGAACCTGTGGATACTGATCAATAGCCCATAATTTTTCTGCTTTGTTCAATGCCATATACAGGATGTTTTTTTATGCGGAGAAATTTCAACCATAGGTAAAAAAAACTGAAAATAAAACGATTTTCACGATAAAATGTCCAAAACTCCTTCCTATTCGAATTATATTGACTAAGAGAAATTTAAAGCTTCAAGTAGCATACTTCATGCACGCCAATGTTAGTGCTAAGTTTGATCGTTCAGCACGTTTTCCAACCACATTCCTGCCGATGCGTCTACACTGTATCGATGTTGATGCTTATTAGGGAGAATGACATGCGGATTATTAAGCTTGAGTCCAATGATCATTATTGTGAATGTTAAAAACCCCATCGCGAGTAAAATATGCTTCATCTGTGAACAGAATCACTCTGGAGAAGTTGGGATCCCTTTTCGCTGCTGCATGAACCACTCTGATAATAGTACACAAGGTCCAAAATCGGTGGCAGCAACCCGATGATAGCGATAAATGCTAAGTTTGAAACAGCAGATATTTTTCCAAACCAAGAAATACTTGCAGTTTTTATCGTAAAATAATGTAAACTACTTTGGTAGGATCGCAAACCCGCTGAACTATCGAAATAAGAGCTAACATTGGCGCGCACGTAGTAACCTACCTAAAGCTTTAAATTTCTGTAAGTCAATATAACTCGAAAACTAAGGAGTTTTGGGTATTTTATCATTAATGAAACTATTTATTTTGAGTTTTTCTGCCTATGGTTGAAATTTGTTTGCATAAATAAACACCCTGTATATGTATGTACCTAATTGGCCTGATAGAGGTACACCCCCGAGAACCTTGTTGGTTAAGGGGCAAAGACTGCTTCTGCTAATGTCCAAAGTAGATATGGGTATATATATGGGTTTACTATACATTAAACGACATTAGAGCACTAGCAGAACCAGTCCTGGCCCACTAACGTACAACGTTGGCGGGGTAAGAGCTCATTCGAAGGGGTGCTGTACTGGGGTGGATGGTGGCAGCACAAAAATTTTGGACGTGTATCTGTCGAAAAGAGGGCGTGCGTTACAACGTAGACTTATTTTCCTTCAAAATGAGAGCAAATTTGCGAAAAGCTATGGTGTTTATGTTTTTTTTCGTCATTTGAAGCTAACAGGCCGTTAGGTACCCTGGAGTTTTGGTACCTCTATCGAGACGCCGGCTTCTTGACAGGCCATATAGAAATATTTGTGGCCATCTAATAGGGCGTATCGAAATATATAAATGGCTAGACGGGGCTTTAAACGTAAGCGAATCTGACTATAAACGGCGTAAAGTGTCATCTGCGGAGTTAGGTGTAAGCTTGAACTTTACACCTAACGATCACCACTCTACGGGATTCTCCTCGTACGTTTCTCGACAGATAAACGCTCTGATCTTTGCTTAGGCTGCCACCATCCTTGACCACCAACCCTACTAGAGAGCCCATTCAATGAGCTCCCGCTAGGAAGGTTAGGTGAAGGCCAGGACCGGTTCTGACAGCGTTCCTAAGTGGTTTTACTGCATATATAGGTTTTTTAGTGTTTTTTATTGGTTTTCAGTGTTTAGGTAACTATTTTTTATGTTATAAGTGTCTTTTGTTTCACTTAACGTCAATCTTTGATTGGCCTTACTTGGCGTCAATCTTAGATTGGCCTTACTTCGCGTCAGTTTTTAACCTGATGAGAAAAAGCTCATTGGACGTTAGCAGAACCAGTCTTTGCCTTTGACCTAACCTTATGAGAACGTATATAATTGGCCTGTAGGTTATTACACTTAAAAGCCTATTATACCATACAAATACACCTATTGGAAAAAATTAACCCTTAACGAACCCATTTACACCCAAACCCTCCGTTAGTTATAAAATCGGACTCCAGAAGCTGCATGCATATTGTTCCAATTTCAAGAAGTGATTCAAGCAAGACGTGTCTTTCGATAAAGGGATAAGGATCAGCCTTCGCCATCTTCTGCAACCTGGTCATTGCTTTAACAAAATCTGTAGCCTGGACTATTTTTCGCCAATCTATTTCGTTAAGAGCATGACACGAAAGATACCTACATATAAATATACTAGTGTGCCCACGCTGTCATAAAATGACAGAGAAGAATTTGTGTTGATCCTCCATCATTAACCATGCTTTCCTGCAAGTGTCCCGAGTTGTCACTATAAATGATGGCAGTTAAGTTAGCCCTTCAGGAAATCCCCCGTCGTCTCCTGTGCTTGTTACTGTTCAGAAGATTTCTTAAATGAAAATTCAGCATTCTGCCTAAAAATTGGGATATATAATATGAGGCGTAGTGAAGTGACATTCCCCGTTGCACCGTTGAAAAATGATCATGTCCAGACACGGCCATTCAGGCAGGCTCAGGACCCGGATGCTCAAACACCTTGAAAAGTTACAAGCATAGTAACTGTACAGCTGCAGGCACGAATGCAGCCTTGTAAGTGCTGTAGTTTTATATTTTTACTCTTTGATTCAACGACCGAGTTTCAGTTTATTATTTAGGTATACATTACTTGGAAGTTCAAACAACTTTGATCGTAACTTTGTGAAGCTCACTATTAGCAAGAGACAAAATCTGAACCGTGATATCGATACTTTTTCAAGGAACTGTACAGTTTACGTTACCGTAACTCTACAAGGTGTTTGTGCATCCAGCACCCAATTGCGAACCCCGTATCCAACTTACCGTCTTCGGCACCTGAATTTTCGCCTATCTAATTTGTTAAAGCGTGACAGAAAATTATAATAGAGAATCCTTCCTCAGTGCACTGAAAAACACAAATGAACGTATAGTAATCTATATATTAATACGCTTGTATCTACGTGTGTCAGTCACGCTCTTCACAAATAGATAGGCGTAAATTAGAGACTTGAGTTCATTTCACCCGTATCATATCTACGCTTTCGTTTTTCTTTACAAAAATTTTGC
>LQNS02278143.1:22771116-22789419 GCA_001587735.2 Parhyale hawaiensis | reverse complement strand
GCTCGGTCGTCTCGCCATCCCTGTTCAACCTCTACGTCTCTGACTTTCCCATCCCTCGGGACCAGCTCTGCTACCCCTCTGTAACATCTTATGCCGACGATTTCACTGTCGTGGCGTCCCATCCCAATCCTCTCACCGCTGCTACCACTTTCTCGGATCACTCTGCCTTAGTCAACAATTGGGCAGCAGACAAGGGCCTTACCATATCAACCTCCAAAAACAATTCAACTCCATGGACAACCGACAGTCCGGCACCCATCAGTCTACACTTGACCCCGGCATCACTATGAACGACTCTGCCCTGCCTCTGGAGCGCCGCCTCAAAATCCATGGCGTCACCTTTGACACCCAATTCACCTTCACACCGCACATCACTTCCACGGCCGCTCGAGCCTCCAGCCGCCTCAGAGTGCTCAAGGCCGTGGCGGGCCCTCGCTGGGGCCAGTGCAAGGAGACCCTGCTCTTCACATAAGGGGCATTTGTCCGAACTCTCATCACCTACGCGGCTCCAGTTTGGTATCCTGGGGCTCGCCAGTCCGCGGTTCGCAAGCTGCAGACGGTTCAAAACGCCGCTCACCGCACTGCGACCGGTTGCCTCCGCATGGCTTCCGCGGACCATCTCCACGCTGAGGATCGATCAATATCTTTGACCTCCAGTGCCGTCAATACCTTGTTTCCGCCCTTCGTCCCGAGCACCCAGCCCACTCTGTTGTCACCACACAGGCTGGCCCCCGTCTCATCTGCCACAACTTAGCAACCAAATTCAAACCTGACAACAACTTACTTACTGACAATATCATGCCTTCCCCAGAGTACCGCTCAGCGATTTCCTCCCTCCATCGATCTGCCGTGCAAGCTTCACTTGGCCGCCTACTCGTAACAGGGTTTTGGGCTCTCCCCCACCGGGGATTTCACCTGATGAGGCGGTCCTCTCTCGTGTGGCCCATTCCACTCTATCACAGTTGCGCTCAGGTTTCTGCTCTGCCCTGATGTCATACCGCCATAGGATCGGACTGGCGGTTTCGGACTCCTGTCCCCAGTGCCACCGCACCGCGCCCCCCACACCGTCAACCATCAGTTTGAGTGTCCCGCCCACCCTACCGCCCTCCTTCCTACCTCTCTATGGGGCAGTGTTTTATTTGTGAACTACTTCTTGTGCTCCCTGCCTTCCTTTTCATACCTTCCGCCACATGCCCGACCCCCTCCGGAGCCAACCCCTACGAAACTACAACAGCATAGAGGGAGGAAATGGCTGCAAGGTACTATTGAGGTGGCATCACATTGTCTGTTAGTAAGTGGTTGACATAGGGAGTGGAAGCTGGTTGCGAGGTTATGGCGGATGTGTCGGGGGCCTGCCTACGCGGTGACGACAGAGTGGGCTGGGTGCCTGGGGCGGAAATGAAGTACTGGCGGTACTAGAGGTCGAGAGATCGTTTACCGCCAAGAATTTGGCCATCCACATAGCTGGTGGAGTGAGCTAAAGGGTTCAGTTTTGGGGGCTGAACCTTCATTGCCGCCCCTTGGTGGTCCCGGTGGAGGTATCATTGCTGATCTCTTGGCTAGGGCGGAGCTCTTGGCGGCTCACTTTGATGAAAAGCAGAGCAGAGGCGTTTTGTCATTACCCCATGGATGTCACCCTGAATCTCGTTCCAGTTCTTTGGCGTTCAGATCTGCTACAATCAAGGTGCTGCTTGAGGGCCTTGATCTTTATGGAGGTGTGGACTCGGTGTCCATGTTTCCTTAGTTTTATAAGGAGCTTGCTGACGTTCTCACCCCTAGGCTTGGAGTGATCTTCCGGCGTCTGATGCGGCTAGGGAACTTTCTTCGTTGTTGGCGTACTGGGAATATTACTCCTCCCATTCCCAAGGGTCCAGTGTCGCCCCATGTAGCCAACTACCGACCCATTACGCTGACGCTCATTTTGTCGAAGGTGTTCGAGAAATTGGTCGCTTCTAAGATTAGACGTCTTGCTGAGGCTACGGGATTGTTGCCTGCTAGTCAGTTTGCATAGAATTGGTTTGGGCTGTTGTGACGTACTGTTATCGGAGTCACACCATTAGCAGTCTTCGCTGGGTTGTGGGTCTGAGGCACGCTTAGTACAGTTGGACTTCAGCGCGACGTTTGACAGGGTCAACCACAGGGGTCTATTATACAAGTGGAGTCATTTGGTGTGAGTGGTAGGGTTCTTTCAATCATTCGTGATTTTGTTTCTGAGCGAACGCAGAGTGTGTGTGTGTTGACGGCGTTTTGAGTGCCTCCGTCGCAGTGGAGTCTGGCGTCCCTCAGGGTAGCGTACTTCGCTTGCTGCTGTTCGTTCTATATACTAGTGACATTCTCTCCTCGCTAGAGAACACAGTGATCAACTATGCCGACGATTCCACTTTGATGGCATTGATACCTGCCCCCAGCATGCGTAATGATGTCGCCGAGTCTCTGAATAGGGATCTGCTGCACATTAGTGCATGTAGCTCGGCCTGGAGTATGAAGCTGAATGTCAGTAAGACCAAGTCTATGATTGTCAGTCGGCCTCGGAAACCTTTATACCGCAGCATCCACTTCTGAAGATAGATGACACTTTGCTTCAAGAGTCTAGCTCCTTGGAGATTCTCGGTGTTATCTTTGATAAGAAGCTTTCCTTTGAGCCGCATATTAGGCCACTGGTGTCACGTGCTTTCAGTACGATTGGGCTCCAGCGTAAGGTGAATTCTGTGTTTGGTGACACGCAGGTTATCCGCAGTTGCTTTTATGCTTTCTTGTTGCCTGTGTTGGAGTATTGCTCACCGGTCTGGGCTTCAGCTGCTGACAGTCACTTGCGTTTGCTGGACAGATTTGTTAGCTCAGCCAGCAGGCTGTGCGCCGAAAATGATCTGGTGAATCTGTCCCATGGAAGAGAGGTTGCTGGACTCTGTATGTTTTATAAGGTTTACAACAATGAAAGACATTGGTTGTATTCATCTTTCCCAGCCCTCAAGGTCTCAAGGAGGATTACACGTGCTGCGGTTGACGCGCACAATTTCCGTTTAGAGAGTGTTAGATGCAGAACTCTTCAGTTCAGTTGGTGCTTTGTGCCCTGGTCTGTTGGGGTTTGGAATTCATTGCCAGCATCGGCTTTCGGTCGTGTTGGCCCGCAGGCGTTTGAATCAGCAGCGAATGGTTTTTTGTTTGCTTTTCTTTAGCAGCGTTTCAGGCTTCCCGGTGTTGCAAACGGCTTCATTTGGGTTGTACTACCTGTCCGTGGCGGCCCGGGCGTGAAGTTTTCATAATGATCGATAGAAGGCAAGCGAAGAGAACCAGTTGTTGAGCGGAGAGCGGTGTTTTGAACTGTTTACAGCTGGCGATGGGTGGGGTAGCAAGCTCCACGACACCAAACTGGAGCAGCGTAGGTGAAGAGGCGTCGGATGTCTTATATGCAAGAAGCAGGGTTTCCTTGCACTAGCCTCAGCGTGTGCCACCTAGGGCTACGAGAAATATAAGGCGGCTAGAAGTTCGAGCAGCAGTGGAGGTGATGTGTGCTGTAGAAGTAAAGTGGGTGTCAAATGTGACGCCAAGGAACTTGGGGCGACGCTCCAGAGTTAGGGCAGTGTTCTCATCAGTGATATCAGGGTCGAGTCTAGACTGATGGGTTTCGATCGTCCATAGTGTTGAATTGCATTAAGGGGTTGATATAGTAAAGACCTTAGCAGGTGCCCAGTTGCTGATTGGGTCAGAGTGATAAGACAAAGCGGCTGCAACTGCGAGAGGGTTGCGATGGGACGCCACAACAGTGAAGTCGTCGGCTTATGATGTCACAGAGTTGCGACAGAGCTGGTCTCCATGTATAGGGAAGTCACAGACGTAGAGGTTGAAAAGGGAAATCAAGAATACCGAGCCCAGTTCCCCGAGAGCGGAACTGGGAGCGAAAGCCGTCGAAGAGGCAGCAAGGTGCTCGGCCCCCGAGGTAAGCCGCGAGCCATCGGACAATATTGAGGAAGAGCGTGGTGTTAGAAATTGAGGCGAGAAGGCCTTCGATGGGATGAATATCAGAGGCTTTGCTGAAATCAATCAGCGAAGCTACCGTGCGGTAAGGGGGTTTAGGCTCGCTCATGCCATGGGATGCCTGGAAGGTCAGTGGTAGCAGAGGAAATGTAGTGGAGTGCATAGGTCGGAAATAATGCTGGTGAGGAGCAGGTTGGAATATCTCACTGATAATAGGCAGAAGACGCTCCAGGACGCACTATCGTCGTTCACGACGATTTTGCGTTCAAGTAAGCTTTCCTGCGTACGCCACCACTAAAATAAATAATTTAGGGGGCATAGGATGAGCCATAGGGTTAGGTTAGTTAGGTTCGCCCATCTTATGTTATGGGGAGTTTGTTGTGTAGGTTACTTTAGCCATTAGCTAGGCCTTCGGGACGGCTGTCTTTCGTGCCCACTTTGCTTCCTTCCCATCTTTTACTCCTACTGATCTTTCTTCAATCTGTTCTTACTCTTCTTTCCCGACTTGCTGTTCCCATGCGCATTGATCCTGTGTTGGAACACCCTCGTGCATGGGTTCCACGTGTCTATCGTCCCACTATGTGTCCCTTGCTTCTTCCTCTGTTAGATCGCCGTTGCTGTTTAGACGGAGACTTAAACTACTCAATAATAAAATAAATAATACTTGGGCTAACCTAACCTACCCTTACCTAACCTACCCTTCTAACCTAACCATACCTAACCTTACCTAACGTTATGAAACGGTACGTAACGTAACCTAACGCTTCCTAACCTTACGTTACCTAACCTAGGCTAACTTAATCAGCGATACAGCGAGCAGCGCGGCGCACCAACTTGAATGCCGCTCACACGCACACGATCTGCGTACACAAACACGCACACAAATCGTCGCGAACGACGATAGCGCCTCCAGGACCTTGACAGTAGGATACAGGAGCGATATTGGGCAGTAGTTTTTTTTTTTTTGTCCGCAGGTTTGGATGACTTCACAATGGCGATTATGATTGCTAACTTCCATCAGGCGGGGATGCGACTAGGTGCCTAAGGTGTAGAATAGACAGTTGGTCAGGGAATTTAGCTGTATAGGTCCCTGAGGCGTCAATGGCTTCCTGAACTTCAGAGGGAGTGAAAGGGGTGAAACCTCAAAACTATGAGTAATGAGGTGACTCTTTCGAAGGGGGCGCCTGGCCCGTCTGGGTGGAGTGACTAGAACAGGGTGAGAGGTGGCTTAGAATTGCTTACAAAAGACTCAGGCTACATCGCCGTTTCGGGTAAAAGTGTGAATTGCAAAGGATATTGGCTGGATGAGAGGAACGCAGGACCTCTTGACTGACAAAGAGCGGAAGGACCAAAATCTATTGCGAGCGCTCTTGGGGTTAAAATCTTGGATGGTGTGGTTCTAGGGTTCCTGGGCAGCGCCGCAGATGAGGTGATCGACTTTATATTGTAGCTGATTAAGGGAAGGGTCTTGCGGAGTAGTGGAGCGGAGGTGGTCACGGTGAATGATAGAGTCTTTGGCTTCTCGAGTGAGCTGAGGGATATATTCCCTAAGATGGCAGGCTGGAATGTGATGCTTGGCGGCTGATGCGAGGGCACAATTGAGAGCCTTCAGTCTGCCGCTGCAGGAAGAGGAGAGTGGGAGGCAAACGATGAGTTCTTCGCATTCACGTGAGAACTCCTCCCCCTTGGCCCGCCTGAAATTTATGGAGCAGCGTCTAGGACCGGGGGTGCAGTGCGCCAGCCGAGATGTGACACGCCGAACGTGAATGTATGAAAGAGCACGCAGCAGCAGAATAGCTAGCCTTTTAGAGAGACTGTGTCCTGATCTGATCCCTATCCGTAAATGCTCCAGCAATAACCAAATAGCAAGCCTGCTATTCGCTGACGGTGCCAACTGTAATACAGAGTCTACAATACAGTGTTGTATTTCCTAAGACTATCTGTATACCAGCAAACCCCGGCCGAATGTCCGGTTTTCTGCAATACCTAGATATTACCCCAACATCAGAGATATAATATTGGAAGAGAATCCAGAGTTATCGTAAGTGAGACGAAGTAACGACCTTCACAGCAGAATTGCTAGATTCGGTTGTGACTAAACTGAGTAGGTGGTGAGAGGAGATGGTGGTTTAGGTGAATCTGGTGAAGTGCTAAATGCGCTGAGATAACGGTCAGGTCTGGAGAGGAGCCCAGACAATCGCGGGGACGCTGGTTGGGAAGTCGTAATTAAAGAGACAGTAAGGTCCATTATTGATGGAGTCACTAATCTTCTCACCCTGCGCGGCAGCTCGCTCATCCTGATTTACAGAAAACCAGTCAGAGTTGTGAGCATTAAATTACCCCATTGTAAGGGTACCAGCTTGGGAGTTAGAGAAAAAGGGGGAAGAGTAGAGTTGGTACCCAGGAGGGCAGGAGGTAGCCAAAGGAACATAAATGTTAAGGAGAGTAAGGAGTGAAAAACCCAGGGTGACAGCGACGCCCAGGTGTTCGGCTGTGTGATCATTGCGAAACAGATGATCTGTTGATAAGGGATTTGATGTCTAATCTGGAGAAGTAGATCTCCACCGCTTTTGGCCGCAGGGCGATGCTTCCTGACCAGAATGTAGCCAGGGGAGGCGGGGAGGGAAAAGCAAGGAGTGAGTTTGGTTTCCTGGAGGGCTACAACGGCAATGTTATTGCAGTGGAGGAGGGTGGAGAGTTGGAGTCTGTATTGCAGTTAAAGTGCATAACGGTGAGCGAAGGAAAACAAGCAGGCAGAGAAGGTGGTGAGAGGGGAGGTGGTTGTGCGTATCTGGGGCACTCCCAGTCCGGGCGGTAGCTAGCGGCGTTGAACAAGCCAGAGCAGGGCTTGTGGAGCCAGTTAGCGCAACTAGAGCACTGGAAGAACCACCTCCTTCTGGTAACGTTCCGTGTGCAAATTGAGAAGTGGTAGGTGGGTCAAGGTTGGGGTGTATATCGCCGCATATGAGAAGGGATAACGGGAGGGATGGGACAGAAGGGGATGAAATCAAGAAGAGAAAGGTCTGCCTATAGTAGCGCGGGAAGGTCATCAGCAAAAAAGACCTGCCTATGAAGGAAAAACATAAGACAGGGAGAAAGACTAGCGGGAGAGGAGGAGAAAGGAGAGGAAAGATGTGCCACAACGACCCATGAAGACTCGCTCTCTCTGCGATCAGTGCTGCAGTTGATCTGCAGACAGCCCCTGCAGAGCCCACCCATGATCGAAGACACACAGGCATCGGGTGGCTGGGTTAGGACTGAAGGTTTATCTCCAGGGCAGGGGCACAACTCTCCCGTGACAGTGGATTGAGCGGTGAGCCTTATGCATGTTAGTTCGGAGAGTCTCTGGATTTTAAGGATCCCTGAGGAAAAGACAGGAGTTCATGAGCTTGCTGTTGCAAGGTCGAGATGGGCCATTGAAGCGGTTTGTAGTTTTAGAGTTTGGGAGATGAGTTTTTCACTCATCGTGAAAGAGGTTCGTTACCTATTTGTACAAGCAAGTGAGATTTTACATAAAAATAAAGTCAACTTTAACCGCACCTTCCACTGGGAAACCCACACGCACTGGGGCGTGAGGCAGACATAAGCTAACTGGCCCCAGGGGATAAGTACATTTGCAACCGACCACGACTCGCTAGGAACAAAAGCGCGTTTAGCAAAAGGTCCACAAGCCACGCTATGGCTATGCAAGCCAAGCACGTTTGCTGATTTGACGCTCCGAGCGTTATCCACAGAGATCACTTACCTGGCTTAGCAGTCGTTCTCAGGATATGGGATATTCAGTAAAACGCTGCAGTACGCAAGGTCCGCGGCAAATCGTGGACATAAAGGTAAGGAAAATTAAATGAGATTTGAGGAGACAGTGAGGTCCCTCTTCTCAAAATCCTAGGGGGTTGAAGGTAGAGGATTTTAAGGCCTCCTGTCTGAGGCATGAACATTTGTAGAGGCCCTGGAGCATATTTGTCTAGAGGACAAGTCTTAGGCTTTGAGACGGATGAGACGGCTAAGCGAGGTGTAACACGATCTGATACCTAAGTTATATATATATATACACCGTATACACAGTATGTGACCTTTGATTATACAAACACAATGTTTTTACTTTATTTTTCAAGATAAGTATCCAACTTTGAAATATCAATTTTAACTAAATGAATGGCTATGTTGCAAATATAAACAGCACTTGTAAAATAAATATTTAGGCATTTGCTAAGTTTATCATAAAATTTGCTTATTTACGAGTTTTTTACTGTTCCCTCAGATTGTGCAACAATGTAATAAAAACGTCATAGAGAGGAAATAAATAAAAGTGAACGGAAATATTTTCATTTAATGTCCAAAAACAAAAATTTATAACCAAAACAATTTAATAAACACAGAAATAAGTGTTGAGTAGTGATTAACATGAGTTGATTGATATTGAACATGGCAACCTCCATTTTTCATGATTTTCATAAAGCGATTATCAACAGACATTGTCAGGTTTGATATTTCAGATGGTGGAATAGGATCTGCAGCTGTTTTTACTACATTCCACGGGCTTACTTTGCTCAAAAACTGCCGACCACCTTTTGATCATTGCCCTGAGGTTCTCAATGGGATTTAAATCTGGGCTATTTGCTGGCCAGGTCATAATCCATTTTGATTTAAATCCTCCATCCGCAAGTCAGTTAGCAGTGTACCGTGCTTGGTGTGAGGGAGCGTTATCGTGCTGAAATACCAATTTAGATCTGCGTGCTATAGTGTGCTCATCAAGCCGTGAAAGAAAGTTGGCTTGAAGAAACTGGCGATACCTTTACCTTTCTGCATTCAGTTTAACTCCTTCTGCCACTTCAAATGGATCAATAAGGATGTCACCTACTATCCCGGCCTAAAACATTATACCTCCACTACCTTGTTGACGCTTAAGTCGTGTCTGTTGAGGTCGGTCATGGAAGACCTTTCCATCTGGACCATCAAGAGTGGCTCTGCATTCGTCAGCAAATATAACATTGGAGAAATCAGTTTTCATGTTCTCTTCAGCCCGTTTGACCCTAGTTTCTTTATGAGTTTTTGTTAGAAGTGATCGTTCAACCCTTTGCCTCCTGACGGCATCATCAGATGCCAGTCTCTATGTTTCCCTTTACAAAAGCTATGCATCATGTAAATTACCCAAGACACTGACGGCATCTGTAGTACCCGATGCAAAAAAATACTGTTTTCTGCAAGTAAAACTAAATTTTTTCCCAAATATGTGTTTAACTAACCTATTTTTCATAAATTTAACAAAAAAAAAAGAGAAAAAACGCTATCTGAATTTCAGGAGGCAAAGGGTTAATTGCCTTTTCCACTTCCCCTAGCTTCTGCAGAACATCACATCTTGTCTTTCTGCATAGTATTGGGGGTCCAGCATCTTTAAATATCGCCTTACTTGTAGAAAGTTGTTTTCTAGCCATAGAAACCTTCAAATGTCGCATATCCCGAGCAGTTAACTTCCTCGTAGAGACTCGATCTGGAGTTTTCCTGTTGACTTTACCTTCAATTGCATAAGCCTTAATTGTTCGGTGATCACGCTGTAATTCCTTGGAAACTTCGAGTGTTGCCTTACCAGAAGCCAATAACGATGTCACTTTGATCTTTTCTTTACTGGTTAGATGGCTTTTCTTGCCCATGTTGACTAGAGAGTGATGTTGCATAATCTGCGTAACAGCAGAACCCCGTGCGATAAGCAAATGTTGCCAAAAACGGAAAATGGTTCCGTTTGATTTTCTCTAATTTTATAGTTATAACATACCAGTGCACTAACTACTATTAACATTTTAAATGTTTGATACTTATCTTGGAAAATAAGTAAAAAAAATTTTAATTGTATAATCAAAGGTCACATACCGGTACTGTATAGCTATACTCGCTAGATAAGGGTATGCTGTGCGGGTTTAAGATGCCAATCTGAAGGTGGTACCGAGGAAAGTAAGACGGTTCTGATTACATTCGATTTATAGACACATGGAACTGATTAGTCCCGATTCCTCTCAAGGGGTACAGATGATCTTGAGTACTACCTGCTCCAGGTAAAAGATGAAGACATAAGACAATTGTACACTTGGGGGAGTAAATCTCATCTCCCCTCGTAGCTTTTGACAATAGGAGTGCAGATTTCTCTTTTCTGCCCCGATATCTCATTTCTGCCTAAGAAGTTCTGTAACAAGGGGCCCAGTTACCTGTCTGTGAAAGCGGGACTGCTTCTGATTGTCCCAGTGTTTACAGTGCTATACGCTGACCCGTGGAGCTGGGAGTTGAAATGGCATTGAAAGGATGTATCCTTACTGAATCACTGAAGTTTACAAAGGGTGCCACGCTGTTGAGCTCCAGTTTTTTCTTCAACAAGCACATCCCAAACAGTGCATTCGCACGTTCACGTATGAGGTCAAAGCTATCTGGTATAATTTCAGATTTCTTCTCCACAGGTACAGCACAGCGCTCCAAGCTGTGGGTGACTGAATATTTTCAGTCTTCGTGCCGCTTCTAAGCCACAGACGCAGTATCGAGCTCCAAGCTCTGGCATAGCTTAAGGTATCGGGTTCCAGGAAAGCCAAGTTTTTTTTGGGATCCAAAGTAGATATCGACATAAAGCTCTACGCTCAGTCTCTGAATAGGGATTTGCGGCGCATTAGTGCATGGTGCTCAGCCTGGAGTATGAAGCTGAATGCCAGTAAGACCAAGTCGATGATTGTCAGTCGGTCTCGGACACTCTTACCGCAGCATCCCCAACTGGAGATAGATGACAGAAACGAAGTCCTCAGATCGAGTAACCTCTAAGATCCACAACAGAATGATGGGAAGCTTACTTTTGAGCCGCATATTAGAAAGTTGGTGTCACGTGCTTCCACTAAGATTGGGCTCCTGCGTAAGGTGAATTCTGTGTTTGGTGACAGTTAGATTGTCCGCAGATGTTTTTATGCTTTTTTGGTGCCTGTTAGAGTATAGCTCCCCGGTCTGGGCTTCAGCTGCTGATACTCACGTAGGTTTGACCGACTTGTTAGTTCAGCCAGCAGGTTGTTCGCTGATAATGATCTGGTGAACCTGTACCACAGGAGAAGAGTAGCTGAGCTATGTATGTTTTATAAGGTGTACAATAATGAGAGGCATTGGTTGTATTCTTCTCTCCCTGCCCTCAAGATTTTTGGGAGAGACGCGTGCTGCGTGCGAAGCGAATTCCTTCACTTTGGAGACTGTCATATGTCGAACTAATCAGTTCTGTCAGTGCTTCGTGCCCTGGTCGGCTAAAGTTTGGAATTTGTTGCCTGCATCGGCTTTTGGTCGTTTTGGCCTGCAGGCTTTTAAGTCGGCTGTTAATGGTTTTTGCTGGATTTCCTTAAGCAGCGTTTTGGGCTTCCCGGTGTTGCAAATGCTTCGTTTGGGTTGTATTACCTGTCCGTGGGAGCTCAAGCGTGAAGTTTTAATAATAATACGCTCTATGATGGCTTGATGTTCTCTATCTTCGGACAGTAAGCAAGGCGCAAACGAAGCAC
This sequence comes from Parhyale hawaiensis, assembly GCA_001587735.2. Taxonomy (NCBI): domain Eukaryota; kingdom Metazoa; phylum Arthropoda; class Malacostraca; order Amphipoda; family Hyalidae; genus Parhyale; species Parhyale hawaiensis. The sequence continues at coordinate 22,777,933 of LQNS02278143.1, read as the reverse complement.
CGAGCTCCAAGCGCCGGCATAATTTAGGGTATCGTGTTTCATCAACCCGATTTTTTTTTGCAAAGATGTCGATCTAGAGCTCCAAACTCTGAAGCGAGTTAACTTCATCTGTCTTCGGGCAGCTTCCAAGGCCCAGATGAAATACCGAGCTTCAAGCTCTGGCATAATTTTCTTATAAGTTTTTCCCCCGACCTTCAAGGTTCGGCGAAGTACCGAGCTACTAGCCCTGTATAATTTGGGGTATCTTGTTTCATGAATTTAAAATTTTTTCTTCCACTTTCGAGGTACGGACAAGATGTAGACTTAGAGTGGCAGCTAGCTCTAGGATGGTTCAATGTCTTTTGTCTTTGGGCCGGCTCCAATTCTCAGACGATGTACTGAGCTACAAACTTCGGCATGACTTGAGGTACCTTGTTTCATGGATGCCAAGTTTTTTTTCCTTGTGCAGAAGTGTTGTTAAGTGATATTACATACTAGAGTGCCCGCGCTGTAAAAAAATGACAGCGAGGCGTTTGTGATGAACCTGCTTCATTGATCATGATCTAACTACTTCCTCTTGTAGCATGCACTACAACTGCTAAATTGAATTATGAAACATAAGATGAACTTACAAAGCTGAACAACGCCAACCTTTCCTTCGATAATACGCTAAAAAGCAATGCTTTTTTTGCCCGCAGTCGATATGGCTCCCAATAAATACTAAGCTCTATATCCAGGATGCTCAATGGAGTAATATAACTCGGGAAATTTTTTTCACAAGTGCAAATTGTTCTGCTGAAAGAACCCAAATCGGAGAAAAATTATTGGCTGCCCAGAAACCTTAGTGTACTGTACTCTCCAGCTGACCTTTAAAGAATATTTGACTATTTGCTTCGTTGATCATTTAATCTATTAGAGCTTCAGCGTGAGCCCACAGCAGCTGAAGCATTGATAAAAAGGACTCTGAAGAGAGTACAAATCACGATGCATGAGAGTGCTGGAGAAGCTCTATATGTATCTTCAGTGATCGAAATTCAACGTTCGCCAGGAGAGAATTGCATTCAGATATACGTTTGCCATTATCTGCAATCTAGCCTAGTTTCTACACATCAGTTTTCAATGTAGGTTGACAGGAAGACCACAGACTCTAAACTGGGCTAATTTTCGCGCCAAGCTGTTTCCTTAACGCGTGACAGAAAAGGGACATAAAAAATAAGCAAACAAATAAAAATATTAACAAACAAACAAATAAAGAAACAAAAAAGAAACATAAATAAACATAGGCCCCTATTATATTGTAGATCTTGAATCCCCAAACATCTCTTCTTATTCTGAGCCATCAATTTTCTAGAATCTCAGTGTAGGATCAGCCGATGCTTGCGGGGGTAAGGGGAGACGTCTTGAGAACATTTTTTGATGCCCAGTAGAAAAGGCATGATGGTCCGGGCTGGCGAACCACCGAGGCAGATGCTGACTGGCTGTTGGCAGCTTGCTGCAGCCATGCGTACAAAAGAGCAATGTTAATCGCGTATAGCTCAGCAGTATACGAAGATGGCGCACTTTGTATGTGGCAAGTACGGTTATACAATGGAAGCATGTATGCACATGAGATATTGTCGCTTCATTTAAACCCATCGGTAAAGATGCTTCCATGATATACATAAATGGGACCTTGCATGGTCGAGAAGAAGGCACCTTAAGTTATGAAGGACAAAGTCTTTTTTTCGAGTATATATGTCTAAGTGTTTCGCATAAGTCTATTTTTGGGGTAAACAATGATAGTAGAGGGCTTAATGCTTCTGATAGAAGTTCAGAAAGATATTTAGATGTTCGCGGATTGAACTTATTATTATTATTACTATTATTATTAAGATACACTAGAGTGGCGACGTGAGAAAAGAGGAAACCATAAGGTTATCAACCCCCACACAACCAGACAAGCAAGAGAAATAACAAAGAGAAGATTAAAGATCACATAATCACTCAGTTGACAGATTGCTTAAAAAGCTGCCGATACCCGCACCCACAAGTTAGAGCCATCAAGACTATTCTAAGCGTCTACATATGATTGAAAAAAGAACGAACAAGAATACTGGCTTGTACGACACAGTACCGGTTCCAGGACAAACTCAAGAAGAGCACCAAAATGCCAAGTATATTGCGTCCGAGCAAATGGCTCCGGAAGAATAACTGCCAGTGGATGACTAGGGTAATTAATACTAATTATATTTTTTATAGAGAAAGCAGACCCCCACCAACTCTGCGACGATGAGCCAGATTATAAGGCACAACACAATGAAGCATGAACGTACATCGACGAACCACTCTGTTAAGCAAACTCAGATGACAATCAGCAGCAGAACCCCAGACCTAAGGAGCAGTTTTCTAGAAGGGGAGGACATAGCAATTAAAGCAGCGACGTGTGAACTCTACCGAGTCAAACACTCTCCAAGCATGTCGCACAAGACAGATTTTCTGTGATGTTCGTGAGACAACTGAACGGGTGTGGGGCCCAAACTTCAACTTGGGATCAAAATTGATACCCAAGATTACCAAGTCATTAACCGCAGGAATTGACACACCATCTGGCATGAGTGAGGGAACAACACACGAGCATGTCTTCAGTCTTACCTGCATTTAGCCTCATCATCCACCTAGAACATCAGGAATCAATCACCTCCAAATCACACTGAATGGATTCTGAAACGAACCTATTACTACGATTCTCGCAAATAGCCAGTGAAGTAATATCATCAGTGTATTCAACAAGTAAATTATGAACAAGATAGAATAAGTCAGCTGTATACACGATGAACAATAAAGGGTCCAGAACACTACCTTATGGGACACTAGATACTACATCCAAACACTAACTACTCTTTCCACTGGCGTCTACCAGACAAATACTGACTAATAACTGCAAAATTGGGCCACCAACACCCATCAATCTTAGCTTATGGATCAACTCAAGGTGATTTACGCAATCAAAAGCAGCACTGAACTCAAACTGGATCAACCTTGACTGATGACCCCAATCAACAACCAACTACAACTCATGAGAAATGTGAAGCAGAACATCACAAGTTCCCAAGCCCTTATGAAAACCATACTGTGTGAGTGGAAGGGTACTTGCTTAAGAAAAACACCCAACCTCGACGCAACCAACATTTCGTGAACTTTCGACAAAACTGGTGTGATTGAGTTGGGATTCCAATATAGAATCGCTAAGAAATTGAAGAAGTTTCAGTGACAAGATTACCATCCCTTTTTACTACATTGTAGAACTGAGGGTGATTTAAATTCCCACGTTATCTGGCATAGTAGTTTAGGCATTTTTTAGCTGTCAGAAGTGAGAGAGTGGTATCATTTCCGTTATCAGCGTGTAGACTACGTTAAGTGGTAGTTTTAAAAGCTTGCAACAATTTTCAATCAAAGATGCCACATCAGACATAATAGGTTGAGAGTTGTTATGCAGGCACAGGGGTACGCCAACTGAGCCAGAATCAAGTTGGGGCTTGACCTACATAGTGTAGTCGAAGAAGAGAGCAGCAGTCTGCTCCCCGGTCAGCGGATGATGTCTTACCTTGGAAGAATATGCACAAGTCTGAGCTGAACTGCACACAAACTCACTTGAGACGGTCTTGATGAGGACTTGTAGAGATGTGGGTTGCAAAGGACTGCTATAAAGTCCCGTCTGCAGGCGCCCAAAGGTACCCTCCAGCAGCGTCTCCAGCACTTTAACGCTGCCGTCCTGCACTGCCACACTGGCAAGCTTCTCACTCCCATCACCTGCAACAGACATAGGCGCTGCAAGGGCTGAGCGACGCGGCAAAGTACGATATAATAACTCAATACATACAAAGAGTATATATTTAGATGATACAGAGGGAAATTCTTACCGCGTGAGTGAAGAATGGTAGGAGGCAATTAAACTGTCACTATATGAGAAAAATTGACCTTGCTGATGAAAAAATTATTGATGAAGCCTACCTTTATTGAAGAAATGGTTTACCTAAAAGATTGGAACTTACTGTATATATGTTTTCTGCTAAGAGTAAGTCAGTTACCTAGCTAGGAGTAACAGTAAGTTACCTTGCCAGGAGTGGCAATAAGATATCTAGAGGCGATACGTTACCTTGACTAGTGTAGCAATAGATTATCTTGTCGGCAGTGGTAATAAGGTATACTGCCTGAAGTGGCAATAAGTTACCAGGCCTAAGGTAGCAATAAGTTACCTTTCCTGGAGTGACAGAAAGTTACCTTGCATGGAGTGGCAGTAAGACACAGCATCAGCACCAGCGCCACTAGCGGGCAGGGGCTCAGGAAGACCCAACTGCAGTACAGTACATGCAGCACCCCAGCCCCCTACAGGAAGGAGGCTGGTGGGAGGTTGAGGGCAGTCTAAGGACCCCGCCATGTAGGACATCTGTGAACTGGCCGCCCCTGAGCAGCTGGGCACCTTAGCTGCGGGGTACAGGGGGCCTGGAGCTCCTTCACTAAAACCACTGGTGCTATGCTGGGTGTTGTTAGGGAGACACGGGGAGGTGGCACACGACTGCAGGCCGCTCTGCGTCTCTGCTGCCCCGCATCTGAGTGCAACCAAGAGTTGAGCCCTTGCAATTGGCCTGCCGAACGGTTAGCATTGTGTTTTTACAATCTTTTATCTTGATCAAACCTCAATTGCATGCCGCTTTGTAAGTTATTAATATTTATAGTCAGAAAGTTTAAGCCTCTATTTCCGAAGAGAATGATATCTCAGAGAAAACAGCAAGGGACATATAGTATGCCCATAGAAACGGTGAACCCATGCACGAAGGTGTTCTCACACAGGATCAATGTAAATAAGAACAGCAAGGCGGGAAAAAAAAGAGAAAGAACAGAATAAAGCATGAGCAAGTAGGAGTATGAAATCGGGAAGGAAGCAACGTGGGCCCATAACATAGGATGGGCGAACCTAAACGAAACCTAACCCTATGGTCCCCGAGATGGAACGGCTTTCTAAACTTCTACACATATATCAACTGATGACATAAAAAAATACTGCCATTCCTCAACAGTGCGCTTAGTCAATTCAAGACGCTTCCAATGTGCAACTCTCCACACATAACATTTCCACAGCCAAAGCGTCATATAAGGATGACCTGTACAATTGTCACCTCAAAGGCGTTTCGGGTGACAATTGTACAGGTGAGAAATATTGGGGTCACAATTGTACAGGTGGGGAAAGACTGGGGTGACAGTTGTACAGGTGGAAAGACTAGGGTGACACTTGTGCAGAGGGTGTGATCTAATTGCTAACTAACCTAACATAGCCTTACCTAACCTAATGTAGCCTTACCAACTTAGCCTCAACTAACCTAACCTTCCTATGCCAAACCTAACCAAGCCTTACCTAATCTACTGTAACAGAACCTTCCCTAACCTAACGAACCTTAACCAAACATAGCCTGACCAAAACTAACATTGCCTAACCTGATGTAACCAAACCTATCATAACTCCCCCTACCCTAACCTGCCCTAAACAGACCTGACCTAACCTAGCTTAACCTAATCTAACTTAATCTAATGTAGCCTGACTTAACCTAACATAACCTAAACTATCATTACCAAACCTAATCTAACCTAACTTACCATAACCTACACTTAGAATGGAAATAATAGCTTTATCGCAGAATTGACCACATCTCGACTACTTGGCCATAAACTTCAGTGATAATTTCACAGTCAAACTTATAATGCCTCTAGTGTCTCTAAATTTTCAAATGACGAATAGTGCTGGTTCTAGAAAAATAGAATGTTCCAATGTACACTTTTGCAGTGGTGAGCGTAAGGCAGAATACCTCTGTCAGTAGCACCTTGACCCGAGATTTGAGGGGACTGCAGATTAGGAGGACGGTTGAGTCGTCACACTATTCAATGACAGGTAAGCACTCTGCAATATTCAAGTGTACATATGTAGGTATAAGTCAAAATTTGATTAAGTGCATATCTGTGCTTGTAATTGTAGTAAAATTTTGATGTATTGTGCTAAAATCTGATTATTAACCCGTTTCCTGTACAAGAATCAAAATTGAAAAATTTCAAATTTTTTTTCTCTTGAGACCTTGGCCCCTCCACCCTCAGCTCCTGCTATATATATACCAGGTCCAGGGTGCCAGGAGTCATTCGACACAAGCAAAAAGTCAGCCTAGAACGAAGGGATTTGAGAAAGGAGTAATCCTCCAGAGGTACTCTGCCTTACGCTCACCACTGCAAAAGTGTACATTGGAACATTCTGACTATTTGCAGTGGTTTGCTCCCGGTAGAGTACCTCTGTCGGTAGCACCAATATACCAACAGCGTAGTTCACGGAGCAGGGAGGGGTTCTGAGGCGCCCTGAGCTGGGAAGTGCACATAAATTAGGAATCTAGAAGCCTCTCTGTTCACAAGCTCATCTGCTCAAGTTAACCCTTTCGATACTGACGGTACAAATAAGTACCGCATCTATTTTTTGTCTGTAGGAATAAACTGAGTGCACGAATCGCTCTAGTATTACTGGTGGTACATGTCAGTACTATATTCTACTCAAACAGCTGGCGACATCTGGCATCTTTGGAGTGTAAACCGTGAGTTGCATCATTGTCACTGAGGACACCCAAGCATGTATGCACTGTTTAGTTTCCTCTTTATTTATAGGCAATATCTTCAAATATATCTGCAAAACAAACAATAAATTCATATTTTGTGCATAAAGTCTTCGTTCACGATATGCAACGTTTGTTTGATCAATATCTATCAGAACGTGTAATTTATAATGAATCAAAGAGAGTGACTCAAATGTACCGCCAGCACTCCGAAG